>CM076574.1:22790432-22899470 GCA_034641835.2 Pinus albicaulis | reverse complement strand
AGAGTTGTGATCTCCTGTGCACTATGATCAGTGCTCAATTTATAAAAAATGAAGGTGTTTTAGGATTAATTGATCATTGAATGGATTTTCCAAAAATGGATGAAGATGTTTCCTTGTTCAATGGAATAGAAGAATAAGTGATTAAATGGCTCCATGGTGTTCATATTCGAAGTTATCAGATAGTGTGATAGTTGGAACAACTTCTAGAAGCCACTAGAAGTTGGGAAGATTCTCGGAATCCTATGAAAAACTCGCTCCCAGTCGACTAATGCAATCGTCAAGTGGGCCTAGATGTTATTCACCGCTTATTTTCATGGGATTATATGTTATGTAAAGAACTTATTGCATTCTAGGGGTGCGTTAATGGCTCAATGAAGCACTTCAACTGGATTTCAGGCAGTGAAACTTTCATGAATGAAAACCAACAATGGGATGACTTGTTTAAGGCATGTAGCAAATAATTTAGAGTATGATAGACCCTAATTTTTATTGATATGGGTTTTGAGAGTGATGCCAAAATTGACCTGTAACAAATACATTGAAAGAGAATATCGGTATTGCACTAGTTTTGGCCTTACTTGACCTCCAACAGCCTTCTGAGATCGAGATAGATACGAGTGGGTATGCCATGGGAGCAGTCTTGATGCAGCAAAGGAAACATGTATGTTACCACTCAGAGACATTCTCCAAATCTATTGTGAACTGTCTCACATATGACAAGGAGTTGTATGTCTTAGTTCAAAGTGTGAAGAAGTGGAAGCACTATTTGATTAGCAAGGAGACCATCATTCATTCAAATCACCAGCCCTTGCAGTACCTTCAGTCTCAGAATGAGCTTCAAAAAACATGTCACTTAATATAGATGGGATTCCTCCAATAGTTTCATTTCGTAATAAAATACAATAAGGGAACCAACAACAAAATGGAAGATATGCATTCTCACCCTCCTATTTATGCATCCATAGTTTTACAAAATGCTTATTTATGTTTTGAAAGTTTTGTTGAACAATATGTTAATGATGATGATTTTAAGGATGTTTATGCAAAACTGATGCATGGATCGCAGGTGGATAATTACCACTTGTAGGGAAAATTGTTGTACCATATTGGAAAACTTTGTATTCCCGCCAATGAAAGGATACATGTAATCAAAGAGGCACATGCCTCTCTTGTGTCAGGTCATTTTAGTGTAAAAAGAACTTTGTGTTATTTACATAGGTTTTGTTATTGGCCTCACATGAAAAATATTGTGACTCGATATGTAAAGGGATGTGTGTTGTGTTTAGTTTGCAAGCCCTCTAATAGAAAATTAGGGCTCTAAACACCACTCCCTGTTATGAGTCGTCCCTGGTAAAGTGTGTCAATGGATTTTGAAGGTGGTTAGCCTTTGTCTAGGGGAGGTCATGACTATTTGTATTGTATTCATGGAAAATTTTAGGGGCTAATATTCATAGGTGGGCTAATTTTCCATGCTTTTTCCAAAAAAAAGTTTCGCCAATTCCCATTTTTTTAAAAATTGATTCGCCTAAGTTTTATAGTATAAAAATATTTTACCCTAAAAATCGCCAAAAATTTATATATACTGATGTAAAATGATTACAAAACTAAATAATTTTACAAAAATAACATCAAAAATTTTACAATTCACATATTTTGGACTACTAAGATTCGCCAGGTTTTTAAACTTTAGGATAAACATCCATTCTTAAAATTTTCCCTGATTGCATTGTGGATAGATTTAGAGAAATGTGGTATCTTAATTAAGAAGCAAGTCAGTGCAAAGCAAACTGCTCATTTCTTATTCCAATTTGTATGGGTCCATTTTAGGTTGCCAACATCCATTGTGTTTGATCAAGAATCTCCATTTCTTGGAGATTTTTGAACGATTTTGTGGAGAATTGTGGACACCAAACTAAAGAGGAGAACGAAATTTCATTTGCAATGTTGTAACTTATTTTTATCATGTCACATTTTCCATTTTTTTTTATGTTGAAAAAATATAAAAATATAAAAATATTGAAAAGAAATGAAATGAAAAAAAAAACGAAATAAGAAAAATAGAGGAAAAAAAGAATAAAAAGAATAAAATGGATTTTAAAAAATGCATATATGTGAAAAAACCAAAAAAATACGAAAACACCAAAGCAATTGATGCGCATGTTTAAATGTCATGATAATTTAGATTAATTAAGTTGATCCTTTAGTTAGATTAATGACAGATTAATTAACTATTTTTATTGTGAAAAAGCGTAGTTGATATGATGGATTTGACATTTTTTATTGTTTATCACAATCAAAGAGCATGTATCAATGATCGTGATCACCCCCACCCCGATCAATAGCGAGGGGTGTATTTTGAAACCCCCCCCCACCCTTACGAAACTAATTACTTCCTACCTCACCCCACCCCCAACCCCCCCACCCCTGACACTACTTACTGCCTACTGCCCCACCCCAAAAACCATGTTTCTACATCTTCGCTCTCGCTGTCACTTCCGCGCCCATCACCACATGTCCCTCATTCATTTTCCCACCTATGATACCATTATTGTTGGGCCAGAATTGTAATCTATGGATAAATTATGCTTCCCTAGACAGGTGCTAGTCTAGAACAACAGGTGAAATATTATAGTACCATTTCTCCTAACTCAAAATAGATACATAGAGAGGATTGGAGTCTTACTTGTTTAGTCGCTTCCAAATGGCTCCTTCTGTCGCTTCCACTGCAGCTTCAAATTCAAGCGGTATGTTGGCTGAATGCTTCCTGCAAGAAAGAACACTGAAACAATAGAAGATTAAATAATATAGATATCTATTCAAGTTAGTTAGCTAAATCAGTAAAGCATAAACTACATTCATCAACCAAGATCTTACAATATGGAAAATCGAAGTTAACATAGATGCATGTAGGGAAAAACAAGAAGTACTCTTTATTGATGATAGAAGTAGAGGTTACAACCTAGTGATTGATTTAAAGTGACCTTCCAGCAGAGTTCCCAAGTCTCATCACAACATAAATCTCTCCAGTAGCATCTCCACAAATCAAACTCTCAATTGAAAATTCTCCAGCATTTCTCTACTTAAATTCTCCCTTCTCAAACACTTAGATCTGTGCTCAATTTATAGATGAACTGTAGGTTGTTTTGTAATCAATATATTTCCAAAAATAGGCAAGACATGTTTCCAGTCATGTAGATGTCAAATGGACACTTGGATCCGAAGCTTGACACATGTGAACTCTTCTAGAAGGCACTGGCCATGTGGAGATTCCAGAACAATGAGAATTTCACTCCTAATGTGACCAATGCACCTTTGAATGTCGGGAAGTGCTTTGCAGAGCAGCCTTGCATGGGGCTACCTGCATATGCAATGCACTTAGGCCCCTTAGAGCCTGCGTTGGTGATCTCTCATATGTTATACAATAAGCTTCAAACCATGGAAACCCTTACTTGATGAAAGTCTTGTTTGATTTGTCTTGTTTTCTGTCTTAGGGCATATAGCAATTGAGATGATATGAAATGATAGACCCTTGATCATCGGTCCTAGAGATGATGCCCAGCTAACCAAGTCATTGGGAATGACACCCAAATTGACCTATAACAATTTCCCCCTAAAGCATGAGATCCAAATAATAATAACATTTGATTGAGATGCTTTACACTGTGATGAGCCTGGAAACAAAGCGGAGTGGTCACCTGCATCATATTACACTACATTACATCATGATATATCCTCTATTGATCATAATTGTAGAGGGTAGGCATTCCCATAGCCAACACATAAAAAAATCTAATAACATGTACATAATTTAGAAAGTCATCTACACTGGAATGTTGCCCAGATGCAAACACGCCTACAGATATAGGCCTATGTTTGGATGAAAATCTGTATGTAAGGTCACCGTACAGATGATGTGTACAACAATCTTGAAATTGTAGCCTAGATGGCTAAAACTAGATCCGGGGTCTTCTTATCTCATTCACTCGATCATTTGGGTACAATTCTAGCCATGCGAATATATGATTGTCGTCGAACATGGAAAGACATCGTTTGATTACCAGCCAATTATGTGAGCTGTTAACAAACACGAGAGAACCTCCATTAATGTTAATGGACCTCAAGGTACTGTAGTACATTTTGTAAGGCATGAATAGATGATTTGATGTCGAACGCCAAACAAAACCTTTCGGTCAAAAGTCCGAAAGCGAGGATCTTTTCGATGCTGTAACAAGCCTCATGGTACTGGAATCTAATGTTTCTAAGTGAACTTCCTGGATATTGATTTTTCGTCGACAGGAAGTCACCTTATTGCAAAACAGGAGTTAATAATTTCGGAAACAAGGGTATGACTTGATATAGCAATTTTTCAGGGATGACGGTCATGAAAATGAAGGTTTACGAGTATTGCAGAAGGATGAGTTCTTAATCACTGGATGACTTCTCTTTAACATATTGGTGACACTGTGATGAGTTGGCAGCATTGACCCAAAACCAAAGTGAAGGTATGATGAACCATAGGTGTGAATGAACCGTCAAGATTGTTACCCAACCCAAACAGTCACAGACATGGAGTGAAAGAAGTGTCATGTTCAAGAGCGACTTGCTACCAAAAAGAAACTTTACTTGCTTTTCCCAAATTTTCCCCGGTCATTTGTCGACCAGTACCTCTTTATTTTTTAACAAGCTTGAGGAGGATAACATTTTATTGATCTATAATTCAACCCTTCAAATGAATAAAGTATCTCTATTTAATAATTTAACGATTCTAGCGATGAATGAAACTCGATTCTTGCCATGATCGACAAGCCCATCACTATTTTATGTTTTAACAAGCTTAATGACAGCGATAGCCTGGTCCTTTTCATATTTAGAGAGTCTGAAAAATAGGATGAAAGAGAACTCCAAAAGTACTTTTTCGTAAATAATATTTGAAAGAACCTCTTTGGTCATGTTTAACCAAGGTATTCCTTTTTCGTAAATAATCTATCTCAGTCCGGAAAAGGGTTAAAATTATACTGAGTAGATATCAATTCATTTAATTTAATGAGCTCGAAATGACAAGTGCTCGGCAATATTTTCACATTATCGGAGTCTGAAAAGAGCTGAAAGAAGACTCCAGGGGTTCCTTTTTTGCTTTTATCGAAGCTCGAAAAGGAGATAAAAGTGTGCTTCAAAAAAAAATTCGTTTTTATCAAAGCTCGAAAAATAAGGAGAAAAAGTATGCTTTGTGGTCAAGTCTTTCTTTGAAATAAATCTTCATGACTAATTTGTTCATCAGTTGCATTTCCTGTTTAGAACAACATCAAATGGATTAAAAATACCTGTTTCATGATAAAAACATAATAAAACCATGGTAATAGCAATAAATTTAATCTTGCAAGTAATTAAATGACTATATAAAGCAGTTTCACTATTCATTTTTACCATTCCATAGCTACCATTTGCATTTTGGAGCTCTGAACCTGATTTTGCCCTCGAAATTCAGTCGTTGATTGCGGTCATTTCTGTGGACGGATTTCATCACCGTTTGATCTAGGTTAGTATCATGAACCTCCTCTTTCTTTCAATATTTATTTCATTCCCATTCCTTGCAAATTTTTAGGTTTTTAAGGCCCCTAGGGTAAATTCTGCACAAATTGAGGGCAACGCACCCTTGAACATCGACACATGTGTTGCATAGCAGGTACAGTGAAGGGTACTTGCATATGCAATGCACTGTCTCAACTCAAGGAGTGTGTTGGGCGTAGTTCAAGTTTTTTATTTTCATGATGTGTCCAAAATTTGCCTAGTTTTTTTGCAATGAATGGTATCTAATGGATCTTGTGGTTGATTTTCAGGTTTCCATCGGACTATAATGACGATTACATGGAGAGAAAGAGAACATGAAGAACAAGATATGATTGCCTTGAATGATCTGGGTATTGTAAGAGCTTTAAGACATTACGGGCTACTTAAGCACTTCAAATTGTTGGGAATGAGGAAAAAAATAGAACTATTGGAGTTCCTTGTTCAAGCATGGGATCCGGCGATAGAGGCATTTCACATAAAAAATCAAGTGTTGTCCATAACAGTTGAGGATGTGTATTTTCTCACAGGTTTGTCGAGGAGAGGTTTTCCCATTTCAATCACAGGATCTACCGTTGGAGGAGAAACAGTGAGGGATTATGTTATGCAGTATTGCTATCTGGGGTCAGAACCTAGCAAAGATGGAAAAATAAGCATCCGTGATGTCATGGATTTGCCTTTAAGAACCATCCTATTCATGATCGCTTAACTAGCTGGCATTGTTACACTCCATGTAGCGAATAGATCGTATATGCAGTATGTGCTAGAGTGCTTAGAGCCAACAGCCTTCAACTATTCTGAAGATGTTCTATCTCAGATAAAGGAACAACTAAATAAAGCAAAGGGAGGAAGGAAGAAAATCTTTAGTTATGGTTCCATCCTTATCTCCTTCGCTTTGGAATGGATTCCACTGAAGCAGCCACAACATGTAACATTGGATATATCTAGTCCTAGAGATCCTCGAATGCAAAGATGGGTAGAACTCATGGGTCGGCATGTAGGACAATCGAATATTGTGTTCTCGACTGCATTCTTCGCCTAGTTCCAATGACAGATTGTCACCATCGATGAGTATGCATATGCAAGCGTTGACTTCCGAGGAGATCTAGATCTAGTTTTACCAGAAGGCGCTCAGTGGGGTACAATAGGTAAGAATGATTTGACCATTTTTTTTATTTTTCTAAGGTTTATACAATGTTTTTGTGTTTTTATTTCTTTCCAAGACTAAACTAAATGTTTGATGTATTGCAAATATTGGTCGTGTTCAACCAGTAGAGGAACCAAAGCATGAAGCGGATGTGCCAACAGAGAGGGTTGTCGGGAGTGCAGTCCTCCAGGACCTTGATATGGCTGAGAGTCTAGCTGAGCTCTAGCAGCACATAGAGGGGTTGACCTTCGAGATTTCGGATTTCCGAATCGAAGAGCTTCCCATCCGAATGCAACGACACACAATTGGGGTTCCTAACCGTTGGATGCGGTTGCTTCGTATAGCGTGCTAACATGAGAACCACTAGTTTACTTGTGATTTTTTGCATACATTTTGAGGTTAGATGACCAACGTGTCTTGGGCACAAATTTTGTAAAAAACCTATAACTATCTATCTATATGTTTTCAATTTTTTCCTATGTTTAATGCGCAATCCTATTCAATGATGTGAATATTTTCTTGACCTATGTCACAAATTTCTATCTAAAACTTGATTGGCTAATGAATTAGTTAAAGTGTTCAGATTTCTGGAAATGTGTTGATATTGAAAAAAATCAAAATGTCTTTCCAAAAGTCAAACTCTTAGGAACAATCTAAGAAGTGTTGGATTTATAACAGTATAAATACTAGTAAGTTGTAGTACCACAAGTTGTGAGTCTAACCTTATGATTATGCGGTTAATACCAAATGAAATGGCATCAGAGATAAATTCGATCAACGTGCTATATTCAGCGATATTATTTGTCGATCTACCGATACAAATCCCTTGAAAACTCACTAACTCGTCGTTCGGAGTGAAAATGGCCCACGCTATAGAGGATAGATTATGTGTACTACGACTAGCACCATCAGCATATCCAACAAATGGTTCCAAAGATTCAGTCATCTGCGATGAAATTTAAAGTGGATTACTAACGTCAAGCAAAATCTAAAAAAACAAATTAAGATAGTGAATGCAAATCAACAGCATATAAAAATTATAATACAAAAAATTACTACGCTCATGATTAAGCATAGTAACATTTCAAATACAACCCATTTCTAGGTTGTGCCAATGGAATCCCATCATAATCAACTAACTCGTAGGCACCTTTAGCAAGAACTCTTTTGACAATATAGAGGCCATGCCATAATGGCTCAAATTTCCCTGTACCTATTACATCAGCTTCTTGGTCGTAAATAAGGACCAAGTCGCCCTCTGAGTAGATGCGAGGCTGGAAATTTTTGTCGTATTGCGCCTTTATATGTCTCTTATGCTCTTCGTTGGCAAATTCGACTTCACGACGCGTTTCATCTAGATGGATGAGGTTAAGGAGACGCGCTTCTTCTTCTGAGGTGTCAGGTAACAAGTCTATCACGAGTTTTAACGATGATATTTAGCATTGGATTCGTAAGATAGCTTCCAGAACATACACCAATTGAAAAGGAGTGAATCTGATGGCGTTTCTCACTGAGGTTCGATACGCCCACAAGGCAGAGTACAAGATCAAGTGCCAGTTCTTTTTACGGACTCCTATCATTCGTTGAAGCATTCGTTTAAGAATTTTTTTAATATCCTCAACTTGTCCATTTGATTGTGGATAATAAGGAGTAGAATTATCATGAGACAATCCTAACTTGGCTTTCAATTCAGACATCATATGGTTGCGAAAATTGTTCTCATGATCCATAACTATAGCCTGTGGGACCCCAAACCGTGCAATAACATGGTTGAAGAAAAAAAATGCAGCTGTTTGTCCTATGTTATTAAATGTAGGCATCACTTTGGCCCATTTGGTAAAATAGTCGACTACGACAATAATATAACCATGCCCCCTGGACGAAGGAGGGCTACAGGTCCTGAAGTCAATACCCCATTTCGTAAATGGTCCAACAGAGACAACAGGATGCATTGGTGCTGGCAGTTTGCGGATTTTATGGTAAAAAATATGGCATGCATGACAACTTCTGACTACGAGGATACAATCTCGAAAAATAGTAGGCCAAAAGTAACCAACGCGGAGTATATTCTTGTAATATTCATACTTAGCCTAAGTTAAGAGGAATGTTCATTTTTTTTTTTATTTCCTGTTGCATGAATAAATTAATAAAGGAGAACATGTAAAACTCCTAAGACGACTAAATAAATCAATGCCCATGTGAACACAGATAAATCAAGGCCATGTAAATAATCACTTGCAGGTGTGAAAAGGGTTTGAGTTGTGAGACTGGGTCAACCTTGACCAAATCTACAACGTCGTCTAGGTTCAATGCATCTCCAAAAGGGACAGCGCAGTTTTAGAAGGAGGCCCCTCATGTGAAAGAAGCTAACTCATCAAGGTGGTTTAGGGTTTGCAAAGGCTTTCGTATTATAAAAGGAAGGGAAGGGAAGCAAGAGAAGGCTGTTGATTGGTCATATTTCTAAGTATCTTGTCTGCTTAGAAAAATACTATTCTCTGATGTTTAGTAGAGAATTGTGTTGCTTAGCACTTGGAGTTCCTATGCAGGGATTTCACCTCTTCCTTTGAGGATTCTTGGAGGAGTATTTTCTGATTTGATCCACTATCAGGCTTGAGGCCAAGCTCTACTTAAAATTTCAGCACTGATCCATTAAGCGTTTTGCTGCTTTTACAAGCTGCAGCAAGTGGGATTCTAGATCTGCAAAGATCTAGCTTGTTTTGGGAGCCTCTTCTCATGGAGTGTGTATTTTAACCTCCTGGAAGAGTGTCTCTTCTCTTGTACTTTAGATATGTAACTTGGAAATGGGCCACTTATGTCAATTGAGCTACAACATTGTTTCCATTGAGGAACTGCGTTATTTTGATATGAGGTTCTTTCTGGTGTTTTGATCACTGTTTTGATGAGAGATCTCTAGTGTTGGGCTTTGCCTAGCACTTTGGTGATCCATGGATTAGCTTGTTGATCCATGTTCTATTTATATCTGATCTATTGTAATGAAATTTTATATTCAGAAATTACTGCAGCATTTTACAGATCTGCAACTTGAAACTCAAATCTACTCTTTGTTATTCATAATTTTGTCAAAACATCAAGGGGATATTGTAAACAAAACTATGTAGTTTCTAGATCTGAAATAGATCTGATGTTTTATCCACAAATCTGTCCTAGATCTGAGTTGTAATATGCAGCTTCTACAACTCCAGGAAATAACGTTTTTGAGCCATTTCTACTTATACATATGTGTTGTAGCTCTCTTTTCTGAAGATATCTTGCTCTATTGTCTCATGTAATCCATTGTATACTGAAAGAGCTTCAATTTACTTCTGATTTGCTGCTGTACCTTCATTTTTTAATCATATTTAATGGCCTCCTTCTCATATTGTCCAAGATTGTGTTATTCTTGAAGCAGTTTGTTGTGCATAGTTGCAGCCCCTCTTGTAGGGTGTTTTTCAGCTAGACTAGGTTATGGGAGACCTGATTACCACACCTAGTTTGATTTATTTGTGCTCCCCTTTTGGATCTAGACTCCAGATCTGCTGATCTAAGGGATCCAAGGGTTGTAAACTCATCTTTGTACATCAATATTCCAAGAAGTGCGTTATTTTACAAGCTCGCTGTGCAATCCCCATTTTCGGATATTACAATGGTATCAGAGCTCCTTTCTTGGAACAGCCTATGCTTGCCTTGGAGCACAAACCATGTTGCATTCAGAAGAATATTAACCTCTTACTGAGAGGGAGAGAGGTGTCAGAACAAAATTCATAAGAAGTATGACTATACTACTGAAGATCAAGACAAGGGTAAAGCCCCTGAAACTACAAGTGATAAAGAAGGAGAAGAGTTTGCAAGAACTCTGTTGGTGGCCATGCAATATCTTTCCAAGGAGATCAAGGAGATGAGGGTGGACAGAATGAGGGAATCTCTTGGAATATTTCATCAAGGAGAAAGCTCTGACATGTCTCATCATGGGACTGGTCAACCAGTGAACCCGCCACAACCTCCACAAGCCTCACAACGCTCTACTATGCCTACCTTCTTGGCTGTGGAGAATGAAGAACCACAAGAGCAAGCCTCCTTTGAAGGCTACTTTGTGGAGTATGACTCTCAGAGTTAGAGATTCAAGGATAACTTTAGTTTCCAATATTTTTTTCACCTCAAAGACAGAAGAAGACCAGGGCAACAGTATAGTGATTACACCATTTTTTGGTCATCTAAACCTATTATCATTAGATGGACCCAAGTACATCATGTAAGACCAATTTTACTCCAAGTAAAATTGCTTTCACTATGAAAGTAACCTAGTAAATCACCTTTATTAAGTTGTTTATGGTCTAAACAGGAAACCCCATAAGGAAATATTAAATAAATATACATTTGTTTGATTTTCCTCAAGAAATAATTAGTGAAATAGTAGTTTAATTAATATTTCTGTTTATATTTAGCCCAAAACAAGGAAATTAATTAGATAAATCATTATTTATCTTATTATTTTCTAAGAATAATTGTTTAAATCTTATTTAAATAATATTCTTTATTAAATATGACTAATTCACCCTTAAATAATTAAATAAATCATTATTTATTTGATTATTACTCAACCATTTCCTTAAAATAATAAATAAATCACTTAGTTATTTATTATTACTTAATCACATCCTTAAAATGATAAATAAATTGTTTATTTATTTATTATTTACAAATAAGGGGATTTGACTCAAGTCAAATTCCTTTTCCCTCCAACAAATATAATAAAATATTCCATAAAAGTTGGATCTAGATTTGGTTAATAATATTTTAATTATGCACCAATCTCTAGACTAATTCAATATTTTGTTATAAATAGAAGGGTTTTCCCATTCATTTGTCACCTTTTTTTGCCTAAAGATCACTCTGGATCTCAACACTTGGTCTGGCTATTGATCCACAATCATAGCCATACTTTTCCATTTTTGTCTGGGTTTTCTACACCATCAAGAGAGAGAAGTTCTAAATCTGAAGTGCTGAGGACTCACAAGAACCCATCCCATTGAGGAGAACAGGGAACACCCTCTTGTGTTTTCCTCCCAGGTGCCATTAATAAAAATATTCATTGGATATATTCTTGTCTTGTCTATTGGATCTATGGAGTAAATCTTATTTTTCTACTGTTTAATGTCTTATAATGCATAGATCTAGATTTTTGTAGCATTTGTATTGACCATATAATTGCATATTTGAAGATATTATTAGTCATTTCTGCTGTTAGGGCTGTCATTTATGCATAGCTAAAGTGGTATATTTTCGTACACTTCGAATCAAGATTCATACTAACAACTGGAGACTCCACATGGTTTTACCATTATGACAGCTGCCGTTTTTTTTATCCTTGCATATCTAGCTGCTTCAAACCCTAGGATCTCTCTTCAGCCCCTTGTTTTGCTTATTATTGATGTTGTTTTTAACCCATAAAACCCTAAAACGATAAAAATTCTAACTTCCATGTGTTTTCGGACCTATTGTGCAGGTGACAGACATCAGTCGCAGCTGAGATGAATTTTTTTTCTGAAACCTGCTGCCGAGAGTGCCGGAAGTGCAGGTCATACTTTTCTGCCCAAAACCTATGACCTGGACCTCTAGGGTGCACTTTACAGCCCAAAAAATGCAACCTCTTCTGAAAACAGGCCAAAAACTGCGACCTGGACTTTCTGCAGGGATTTTTCTGAAAGTTTTCTGGGTTTTGCTGAGTCTTTGTTCAGGGTTGTTTGACCTCCATCTCCACCTGGTTTGGACCTGTACTTGTTTTTTTTCGCTCAACTAAGTGGGAACCTAGCCCCCTAGGGCTTCAGTACCCTTCACTTTTTGTGGAAGAGTGTTTACTATTGCAGGTTGTCTGAAATTTCAGAGTCTTTAGCCATTTTTTCAGATCTGATACCTCATCTTCAGATCCACTTCAGATCAACTTATTATCCATCAAAATTTCCTTGTTTAGCTTTTTTTGGGTGTTCCTTTAGGGTGCACTCCGCTTCCCTCCTAGAGATGGAATTTTGCCACCTCTTTTTACAGCAATTTTCCTCTGATTTGTTGTTTTTTTCCGCACCACTTTCCATCATATTTTGTCTTTTAGATCTCTGTCCCTCTTGAACCTAGATCTATTAGCCTTTTTTAGTGTGTTTAGATTAGTTTTTTACTCACCTATAGACTATTTGTTGAGAGACCCGCCTCCTTGGGTTTAGATTGGTGCATTATTAGCTGTTTATTTTATGTTTTGCAGGCCTATATACTGACATTTGCAGGTTTATTTACAGCTATACAACACACTTTTTATTTTTCTCTACAAACGTCTGGGTTTAAAAATTAAAATTTACAGACTTTTACACACACACCCTAAGTGAAAAAGGGCTTGGTTAACAACGCCAAGCAAAGACTCTAAAACATTGAAATCACTTGATCCTGCACCTTCCTTCCCTTGTTGGTCTCTTTTTCCCTTGTGTCGTCACCTTTGTGCCACCAAGGTGTTCATCTCGGAGACTTCTTGGCCTTCATCCTCAGTTTCTGGTAGGAAGACTTACTCTTCCGCATTGGATTCGAGTTAGTCCTCAACCAAGTCTGCACTCTGACTCTTCTTCTGGTCCTTTTGGATCTCCTTCTGGTTCTGTCGTTGATTCTCCTCCTGCCACCTTCACCATGTCTGGTGCAAGACCTAATGCTGGTGGTAACCCCATCCCTCATATTGGGAATACCACTAGTGGGACCGCAACAAACACTACCCTGGCTGTGCCCTTGCTCTCCTTCATGGCAGGCCTCAGCCTCTCCGATTTGGACCGGTTGATAAACGACCCTATACACCATGACGCTAGTTGGTGTGCTATGCTGACAAAGCTCCCTTCTGACATCCCAAAGTTTTAAGGCCTTTCTAGAGAAGATCCTTCAAATCATGTTCGATATTTCCACATGTGGTGTTCATCTAATTCCATTACCAATGACTCTGTCCATCTTCAGTTGTTCCAATGAACGCTTACATGTGAAGCTTCTAAGTGGTATGTTGATCAGGCCACTTCCTCTCATACCACCTTTGCGACTCTTGCCCAGGCTTTTTTATCTCACTTACAGCTCCCCCTTTGTTATGACACTGGTATCGAGCTTTTGACTGCTTTTCGTCAATCATCTGTGACCCATCTATCCGATCATGTCTAGGAATGGCGGAGAAGAAAGCGCCTATGTTAATCACCTACCTTTGAAGACCATGTCTACATGGACTGGTTCCTTAGATCTCTCTTGCCTCCTGTCGAGAAAGATGTCGCATCACATTTTCCTCAAACCAAAGAAGCTGCCCTCCAAATGGCATTAAAATATGACCTGATCTACACTCAGATGGGTAATGTTTATACCGTTCTACCTGATCTTCCCAGACTTGGTGGTGCCAACCCACTGGGAGCACCTCATGCCACCGATGGTATCATTGGATCTCTCTCTCATCCATATGCTCAACCTCCCATGGGTTTTGGTTTTCCTAGGGGAGGGGGCAGCACCTCCCACACTTTTCCCCCTCCATGTAGCACGGATCCAGGATATGGCGTGCCTCCTCTTTTGGCCCAACCTCCTGTTTATCACACTGTTACCCAGCCCCCTTATCTGTATCTACAGCTTGGTGCTCTAGCTCCTCCAGCATTAGCACCTCCACCTCCCTTGCCTTCTCAACCCCCGCAATAACAACCATTGTCCCCTTAGGAGCAGGTGGATGCATAGCAGGGATCTGTGGCTACCCAACCACCTGAAGGTCAAGTGGCTACTCAACCTCTTTCATTTGGTTCCCCCAATTACTAGATTCTCATGATGTCCTCTGATTAGCCTTATAAACCTTCTTCTCTTGGCCCTTCACCTTTAGTTGGTACTCATGAGCCCCTTTATCCTCCTGGAATGATTCCTCCAAGCCTCAACCATCTTGGAGTCGTCCCACCTGGACATTACCCCCTTGGTCAGATATCGTTCCTATCTCCCCCACCAAGAGTATACACAGTACCTGTTATGGCCACCCTCTCTCTTCCTAACCTAACCCTTGGGATTCCCGTCTCATACCTCGATCCTCCAAACGCTACCCCGCCTGGTCAACCCAAACCCTATATTGCTTTGACTCCAGTCCAACCGATCCCTATGACTTCTCCTACTGCAATAGTGCCTCATTCAACTCAATAGGAAGCACCTCTCGTTGCGACCACTTCGGGTAAGAAGGGAATAGATCGTAAGGGGGCATCAAAGGACAAGGCTACCCCAGAAAACCCTGCCCCGTATCAGCCTCCAAAGCATACCATCCAATGTGCTTTATGTGATGTTGTTGGCCATGCCACCCATAATTGTCCAGACCTACCTCACCTCAAGTCCATGGTCAATGAGACGTTTCTGAAATCTGATATCCTAGAGGTATATGTCACTATACCCGATTCAATCCCGAAACTCAAGCCATTGTGCACAAATCACCCTTGTGCTTTGTGTGATTTCCATGGCCACTACACTCACCTCTATCCTTGCCTCAATGAGTGTCATTTCTCTTTAGAAGCCTTACGCCAATTTGAGGCCAAGCACAACGAGTCCATCGCTCCCTTATTTGCACGTTTTGCTTCGGCAAAACCAGAGGACACGAATACTCCCATTTATATTCCCTCTCCAAATGGCGAGATGATGGAGCCTTCGTCGACCATTTGACACCTATCATCATCCATGAGACCCTTGGTGGAAGCCCCCTTGGAGACTCCCCATGATGTTTCGCCTAAACTCCCTTCAACGATCATCATGGGTTCAACATCGGTAGATCTGTTATCTGCTTACTCTTCTGTCACCACTTGTGATGATGCGCATGTGAACCCCTGTTCTCATGATGACGATTTAGGTAGCTTCACTGCGCTAGGTGGTCTTTCTTTCATCAATCACCACATATTCTATTACAATGAAAACATTATGGAAGTAGCCACTGTTAGCCACCTATAATAATTTGTCAAAGCAAACAGGTGGCTAAATCTGTGTTCAAGCCTTCAAGTGAAAATTTCCCTTGAAAATTTATCATCGTTGGAGCCTTGCGATGCCCTTATCCTTCAAATTCATATTCACTACTTTTTCCACTAATGAACCCTGCTTATTTGTGAAATAAACTGTTTTCAAAAGACCTCCATTTCCTCCATTTAATTCCCACAAAATTCCCCCATTTTCATCCTTATTCCATTCACAAAAACTCCTAAAAACCCTTCATTAAACCTTTAAATCATCAAAACCCTCTTTTTGAAACCTTATATGTCCCTTTATTTGGTTTAAAAATCCTCCTTTGTGCCTATCGGAACCCTTCATTTGGCCTAAAAATCCCTGTTTTTTGGCCTAAAACACTCTTTTTTCACTATGAAGGAGTTAAGCCCCTGTAGGCTTATAGTTGCAGCCCCTTTCCTCATAAAACCCCAACCCTGCAACCGGGCGCTTAGAAGCACAAACCTCTGCTTTAAAAAACTTCAAAATCCCTTCAAAAGGCCTAAATTTTTTTTTTCTGCTCCATTAAAGTATTAAGCCCCCGAGAGCCTATAGTCACCCGCTAGCCCCGGTCCTTTTCCCTCCATGGGATCACACCGGAGCGCTTATTCCTAAGCCCTCTTCTCCTCATATTTATTTGTAAAAAACACTTTTTCCCTTTGTTTTTATCATTCCTCGACAATTATGATTTGAGTTGACGTGAACCGTCGATCTCCACAAATCAATGGCCTTCGAGCAATCATCCCTCAATTTATTTTTCCTGTTCTCGACGTTAAGATTTTAAAACGAATCTGGAACGTTGAATCCACAAGAACCAACGGCCCAGATTTCGTCGCATTTCGCCCACCCATCTAACCTTTCTTTCCCGTTTAAAACACTTTCGATCCATCTTTAATCTCGACCGTTCATCCAAAAAATCTAACGATCAGGATTTGACTCAATAGCCCAACGCCTTTCCACTATGCTCCAAGCCGGCATATGTCACCAGGGGTCCCACCACTCCCCTCATCCTTACAACTTTCCTCGTCGCATGTGATCCGCACTGTCATATCTGGAACCTTCGATCCGACGGTGGATGTCCCATATCACAAAACTTTTGCGACTGCAGTTTAACACCAAAATTTTTTGCAAAAAGGGCGGTTTTAGGTGGGACAGGTGTCAGTTAACGTATGGAATCACATTTTATTTGGCAATACCTCCTCCCCTCATTTTATTTTGTGAAAATCGCTGCCAATTTTCAGCCTTACCACCCTCCGCAACATTTTTTTCGCATATAATCATAGCCGTAGATCACCATGATCTAACGACCCATGTTATATCTCGCCCCCATCCATTATCCATTCACCTATACTCCTGAATGACTCCATCAAGCGATCCCCACCGTTGATTGTTCTAATATAACGACCCTGATCTAACCTCACCTCCACCCATTTTTCATTCATCTAACCTCTCAAATGACTCCATCCGCAGATCTCCACTATCGATTATTATAATAAAAAAACCCACATTTAATCTCGACCTAGTTCACTTACCTTTTCATCCATTCTCCAAACAACCACATCGAAGGATCTCAACCGTAGATACCGTTGATTGATCTAATCCAACGATCCATAACTCATGACGCGCTCAAACTCCCATCAGACCTGTTTTCACCTTCCGCCTTGTTTTTCACCCATTTTTCCGCTGCATCCACCTTTTCCATCACTGCTCCTCCATCCCCACGAGCCTCTAAAGCAGTCCCCCCTCACTCCCTCTGGTTTTTATGACATGTTTTTCTTCTTTTGCAGGTTTTAAAGGTGATGATTCACGTTGTCTCCACAGTCACAATCATAGAGATATACAGTGCTGAGAAACTGTCTCAGAGCCAAAGATAGCAGAGGAAGACACTGCTAAGAAGGTTTAAAACATGTTTTATCGGAGATCAAGGCTATTAATCCTGACATAAACCCTTCATCCCCTCTGTAGCCTGTATATTCACTCAAACAGGTAAGAAGAAAGTTTAAAGGTGTATCAGAAATATATTACAGGGTTAAAAGCACGATATTGAAGACTAAGAGGCCTAATCCACAGCTACAGACACAAAGGACATAGATGCAGACCCGAAGATGTTCAAGGAGGCTTAATGAAGCCTAAAGCACACATCAATCCATGTCAGTGATTTAATATTAGTAGAATTTTCTTTTCTTAAAAATGAAAAGTTCCCACAGCATTCTCCATTCCTCATCGAGCCCATAACAGTTATTATTCTGACAGAAAGCTCCTAAAACTGTCAGTGCATTAGTTACAAAGCATGGAAGACCTGAAAGGAAAATATTCATCCTTTCTTGTCACAGAGGATAAAATAGAGTACTACAGCCAGAGAGTACTTCAAGAACATACCCTTGGAGTTATTATCAAACTAACGAAGATCCCCAATTCATCTAAAGAGTACTGAAAGTTAATGTAAAGACATTAAAACAGAATGGGCTTCAAAAATACTTCTCCCTCTTTTTTAATGAATCATTTAAGTCTTATCT
This sequence comes from Pinus albicaulis, assembly GCA_034641835.2. Lineage (NCBI taxonomy): Eukaryota > Viridiplantae > Streptophyta > Pinopsida > Pinales > Pinaceae > Pinus > Pinus albicaulis. The sequence continues at coordinate 22,881,254 of CM076574.1, read as the reverse complement.
GCCACTACTATCACTCTTTCACCTATAAGAACTTGTGAGAAATACATTGTAAATGTTGGTTGGTTATTGAAAAAAACTGATTGTAAGTTGTTTTACTAAGTTAGATTTTTCTATGAGTAGTAGTTGTAAATAGGCTGGGACATGATTTCTGGATGATATCAAGCTATTGGACAAGGATGTATGTGATTGGTTTTGCTCTTCTAATATGACAAGCATGTTCATTGGATCTTGATCTAAATCAGTGGTGATGTGTTCTATCTTTGTTATTGTTGTCCCTCTGTTATACGTCATGTTTCATTTTCTCTGATAAGAATCAGTAATTTTAGCTTAGGATATACTACCGCAAGTACCCTAACGCTTCCTACACTTTCTTATCTTTATGTTTTCTGCTAATTGTGTATCTTAGAATAAATTCAACATAATTTAACCAATATAGAAGTTGGTTTATCCATGCTTACTGATGTATGAATTTAGAGTTTGTTTCTTGGACGTTCTTGTTTTGTTTCAGCTGAAATAATTAGGAAACAGGGAGATTTAGAGTTAGCCCTATTCCCTAGGTTCCTTTTCCAATAGTTAGCCTTTCTAAGATCCCTTTGAGTTGAATTCCAAAAGCAGTGAAGGTTAAAAGTGTTTCTCTGATCTTAGGTTTCACTCTGTGTTAAACTTAAATGTTTTCTAATGTCTGAAAGTAGTCAGGAGGACTGTTGGATTGTTTTCTTCGGAAGTTAGCCTCATCAGGAGTATTGATCATAGAGGTTTAAGGCATGCCCTGTCCCTAGATTTACTTCGAAGTGCTCACCTTGGAGAGTTTTCCTTGTCATTCTCATTCATTTCCTTATTGTTTCATCCCATACTATCATCTTAAGAGATCCTCTGATATAGATGACTAGCCCTTTGAAAGCCTTGGATATTTGAATTGCAAGTAAACCCTTTCATCACCCCATTGCCCAATGGACTTGTGTACTCTTTGAATTATCTCTCCATTTCCAAAAAATCCTGCTCTACTCATTCCTTTACCATACACTAAACCCTTCTTTCCTGTTTCCCAACCAAACAAACAAAACAAAACCCAGTGTGCCCTATAACTAGCCTAATACCTCAAATTTAATTTCAAAGACATATTATTCTTTGCTTTTATAGAGAGATCCCTCTATGGATCTAGGAGGGCTAGATCCTGAGATCCCAAAGTGTTTTGATGTTGTCTTTTCATTTGGTATTGCCAAATCTTCCAAATCACAGGAACCACAACATAATGGCGACTCCACTCGGGAACTTTGAGTTAAAACACTCCTTGAAACATCTCTAAGAACTCAAAGAAGACCAATTAGCCTTGATTTGGTATAGATTGTTGATGGTGGACAGGAGCCTGCTTCAGAAGATATTAAAACCCTCCACCTGGCGACTCCACGGTTCCTAAATGACCAAAAGACTCCATTAGTGATCAGTAGGCCTGCTGATTATCTTTGTTTTCATAAGACTCCACTGGGAGACCAGTTTCATCTCAACATCATCCATAATAAAGGAAACACATAGGATTAAGCTTCTTTGTTTAAAGATAGTTTTCCTCTTAAATATTGCTATACCTGGCTAAATTTCTTCATTGAGTCTGAAAAATTAACATACTGGCTTTAAGAAAAATTCATACCAGAGCTTATCCTGATCCAAATCCTCCTGAAATAGTTGAAAATCCAGAAATAATTCTTAGGAAGTCTCTCACATCTAGGGATCCAACGATTGACAGACCCATTCATAGAGCTAACTCAGCACCTGAAAAACTTGTAGCTCTATCAGATAGCAAATTTGATTTAGATTTACCAATTAATTTACCAAGAACTAAGTCGTTCAGTGGTATATATCAGACAGACTTTGAGTCTCCAAGTTCACCACCTCATAGTGGTCAACATATTAGTGATAGAGGAACCCCTCCATCAACAACTCCTGACATCCACTTCATTCATAACTTGGGTCTCTCTCACCCCAAATATGCTCAACAGTCTATGGTTGGTCCAAGCATTTCTGTCATCCACATACCTATTGTCCAAGTTACTCCTTTCCCCCCACAAAACACTATCATGGAACCATGGTATGCTCCCCTAGTGTTGCCACAGCTTCTGGCTCCTTTACCCAATGACTATCAGTCTAAAATTCCCTATTTCACTGGAAAAAAATCTACCATAGCTCAACAACATGTATATAGGATGGAAGATGCTTTTGATTATATGGAAATAGAATATGAAACCATTAATATAAAGATCTTTGCTCAAATTTTAGGAGGAGAGGTAAAAAAATGGTTTAAAGGCTTAGCTCCTAATAACATCAATGACCTTCCCTCTTTACACCAAGCTTTCATAAACAAATGGGAAATCAAAATCAACCCTCTACAAATATTAGCAGAGTATAAAGGTCTTAAAAGAAACCAATGAGAGAGTGTTCATGATTACTCCACCAGGTTTAACAGTGTCTACAATACTCTTCCACCCCACATGAAACCTCCCTAAGGAATGGCCTTAGTGAAATATCCTGAAGGATTCGATGCTGAGATGGCCTATCAACTAAGGGAGAGAGACTATACAACTCTAGAAGATATGCAGAAAGGAGTTGTGAGTGTAGAAGCAAACTTGCTTGAAAAAAGAGCTAGGATGAGGGCTGAAAAGAAGGTAACCTATAGGGAAGACGCCACAGCTTCCTCATCTGATTCCAAATTTGATAATCTAGCCAAAACATGGAGAGGGTAGAAATAATGATGGAGAAAATGGTTGTCCAAGCCAATAATCAGAATAGAAATCAGTCCCAAAACCATAACCAAAACTTTAGGAGAAATACTCCTCCCAATAGACAAAGGGATTCTGACCAACAAATCATACCTCCATTCCAAGAAAACTTCCTTGATGAGGATGAGGGAATAATAGAAGAATCAGAGGGAAATATTATAAACATGGTGGAAGTGGATAACCAAGATCACACATTTTCCACATAATATAATCAGACCTCATACACACATTGGGATGAGAAAGGGTTAGAATCTGAAGACTATAGGTTAGGATTTGAGAATGCCATCATGCAGGTCCGAGAACAATATGATCTCAGAAGCAAAAAAGAACCTAGAAGCTCCCAAACCAAAAACCTCTGAAATCACTATTAAGAAAAGACTTGAAAAGACTCCTAAAGGGGCTGCTGAAAGCAACAAAATAACAGCTGAGAGTTTTGGAAAAAACAAGGACAAAGACATCCAAACCATTGATAAACCAAATCAAAAAACCAGCAGCAATAGCATTGCAGCTACTGCTCTTGAAAAAATAGTTTCAACCAGTGTACATAGTGAAAATCAGCAAGTTGATTTTGCCAATAAAACAGTGACTAACAAAATAGAATTGAACCTTTCAAAGAGTCAATCTCCTTTCAATCTGGAGAGTGAGATTTCCAAAATCAAAATTTCTGTCCCTGTCACTGATTTGGCCACCCAAGATGCATATAAATGTCAAATCTTGAAAGCTTTAAACTTAGGAGAAAACAGTGACTCTGTCAACTTAAATGATGATCAACCAGCTCTCTTGTTTGGCCCAAAAATTGAAGGGAAATTCCAGGAAGGAGTAGTGCCTCCTTTCTATGTTAGTCTAAATATCCATGAAAAAATCCTACATAATGCTATGCATGACTCAGGGGCTTCACACAACCTCATGCCAAAAGTGATCATGGAAATATTAGGCCTAGAGATAACCAGACCATACAAGGATTTCTATTCTTTTGACTCTAGAAGAGTGAAGTGTTTGGGCCTGATCAAAGTTCTCTGTGTAAATTTGACCCAAATCCCAGCCAAGTGCATGGTAATAGATGTTGTAGTGGCTGATGTACCCCCCAAGTATTCCATGTTGTTGTCAGGATCATGGGGTGCCAAACTACAAGGTACAATGAAAATGGACATGACATATGTCACTATCCCTATTTTCAGCTATCTTAGAAAACTATATAGGGAAGCACACATGAAATTTATGGTTAACCATCCAAAGAAACCAGAAAATTCCCCTATTTAATTTATCCATACAGACCTAGACTCTTTTATCCTTTACAATGATGAGTTTACAGATGAGCAAGAGCTAGAGAACAAAAATTCAAACAACAGAGTAAAGCCCACAAATCTAAACATAATGGCAGCTCTAGATGCAGAGGAAAACAATGGAGAAATATTTGAACAATCTGCAGAGTTATAAAATCAGAACCAAGACTGTAGAGAGCATATTACCCATCAGCCTACTGACCTTAGGAAACAAGATGACAGTAGGAATGAAAATGATAACAAAACCGCAAACAATCCCTTATGAAACATGAGCTTTGATGGGTCCTGCACTAAAAGGAATGCAGGAGCTGGGGTATGGTTGCACAATACTGAAAACAATTATGTTGAGAGTCATGTCTTCAAATTAAATTTGAAATGCACAAACAAAATAGCAGAGTATGAAGCTCTCCTCTTAGGACTGCATCTATTGAAAAAACTAGGAGCCAAAAAGATAGTTGTCCATGGAGACTTAGAACTAGTCATCAAACAAGTAAATGGAGAGTACACTGCCAAACATCCTAGATTAAGGGCATATAGAAATAATGCCATGGATTTGTTGAAAACATTTGTAGAATATGAGCTTGTGTTTGTCCCTAGAAGTCAAAACATACTTGCAAATGGATTGGCCTGTGCTACTAGTTCATATCAGAGACCACTTAGTGAAAAACAGATCATTGTTCAAACAAAATACAGACCAGCAATACCAAATAATGAAAAATATTGGCAGGTCTTTGAGGGTGACAAGCAGATAGAGGATTTCCTACTTTCCAAGAATGAGTTTGAATTACCTGATTCAAACTTTAAGCTTAGTAAAGAAAGTTTAGATAAAGAGCCTCCTGATGAAGAAAAACCATTCCCTACTGCAGAAATAAACATGCTGACCAGAGAATTTGAGAACCAAACAAAGGAATACATGAAAATAGATAGAGAATACATAGAGGTACTGCAATCCAAAGACAAAAGCATACCTAGAGGACTAGCACCTCTTGAGGACCTCTTTGATTTTAATGATGTGGCAAAGAAGCCCACTATAGAACCCACTGAATCTGATGTTGAAGAATGCAATATAGGCAGCAAAGACAAGCCCAAAATGATCAAATTATCTAAAACATTACTAGCTCATATCAAACATAAATAAATTGATTTGTTTAAAGAGTTTGTTGATGTTTTTGCTTGGAGCTATGAAGATTTGAAAGCCTATGACATAGAGATCATCCAGCATAAGATTCCATTGAAAGAGAACCATAAACATTTTAGGCAAAAGCTGTGCAGAATAAACCCTATACAGTTACCCCTGGTAGAAAAGGAAATCAAGAAAATGTATGAAGCTGGAATCATAGTCCCTGTGAGGTTTTCAGATTGGGTATCTAACCTTGTGGTTGTAAGGAAAAATAAAGGAGAAATAATATTGTGCATTGATTTTAGAAACTTAAACAGAGCCTCCTTAAAAGACAGTTACTCTTTACCCAAAATGGAACACATCCTACAAAGGGTAGTTGGTTCTAGGAGGATTTCACTGCTAGATGGTTTTTCAGGATACAACCAGGTCTTAGTGCTCCCAGAAAATCAACTTAAAATAGTCTTCACCACTCCTTGGGGCACTTTCATGTATGTGAAAATTCCTTTTGGATTAATGAATGTTGGGGCCACATTTCAAAGAGCCATGGACATTCCATTCTCAGAAGAAATAGGTCACTTCATTGTAATTTACCTTGATGACATTACAATTTATTCCAAAACTGATGAAGAGCACCTTGAACATTTGAGAAAGGTCTTTGAGAAATGCAGAAGGTTTGGGCTAATTTAGAGAAAGGTTGAAAGAAAGATAATTTCTCTTGATTGCAACTATCGGGGCTCAAAGTTTAGCTACTACAGTGAGTTGAACTCAAAGTTGCACTAATGATAACTATTAGAACTAGAGTTTAAATACAGCAATAACAACTATAGTGTCTTTAAATCCCAAGAAGACAGTGTTTGGTCTCCAAGAAGGTAAAATTATTGGTCATATCATATATGAAAATGGGATTAAAATAGACCCAAAAATTGTTGAGGGAATATTGCATATTAGCCACCCAAGAAACATCAAGGAATTGTATTCCTTTATTGGGAAGATTAATTTCTTGAGGAGGTTTATACCCAACCTAGCATAACTCCTTAGAAACATGACAAACATGCTAAAGAAAGAAGTAGGAGTTAAATGGACTCTAGAAGCCAAGAAGTCTTTTTAATTGGTAAAACATGGACTCACCCGAACCCCAGTCCTCATCAGCCCTGATTTTTCTAAGGATTTCCTCATCTTCTCATTTGCATCAGAACATATTGCGGTTGTTGTCCTATTGCAGAAAAATCCAGAAGGACAAGAGCAGTCAATTGCATTTTTCAGCAAGGCATTAAGAGATGCACCTCTGAAATATAATATCATGGAAAAACAGGCCTATGCTTTGGTAAAGGCCTTAAAGGGTTTCACAGTGTATATTTTGCATTCCCATATTATTTCCTTTGTGCCTAACATAGTGGTAAAAGACATTTTTTCACAAGATCCAGATGGAAAAAGAGGAAAGTGGATTGTTGTGATACTAGAATATGGTTTGGAAATCAAACCCACTAAACTCATCAAGGGTCAAGGCTTAGCAAAATTAATGGTTGAATCTAACTTACAAGCCCTTGACATAAACATGATAGATGCTTTGGATGAAAGAGCAGGGAAGGATTACCAACTCCCATTGTAGAAGAGCAGTTCCAAAACTCACCTTGGTATGTTGATATCTTGTATGTGCTTGTAAATCTTAATGCTCCTCACGATTTATCAAAGACAAAGGCAAGGGTTTTAAAGTTGAAAGATATAAATTATTGAATTTTAAATGAATATTTATATTGGAAAAATGCCAATGGTTTTATTTCTTAAATGTTTTCTTTGAAGTTGATGCGAGATAGGATCAAGCATGAGTTTCATTAGGAGAGTGTGGAGGCCATCTCTATTGAAGGAAACCTTTACCAAATAAAATCCTTAAAGCTAGTTATTCTTTGGCCCACCCTCTTCCAAGATGTCCACAAAATGATAGTTGCCACCAAATGCCAATTCTTTGAGGGAAGAAAACTCATTCCTTTACCTTTACGACAATCATTGTTAAAGCTCTTTTTCCAGCAGTGGGGCCTATACTTCATAGGATGCTTGTGGTATTCACCTTTCAATTTCTTGATAACTAACTCGGAGTCACCATACACCGCAATCCTTTTGGCATTTAACTTTCTAAAAATTTTCGTGACTAATAATTAAAGCTTCATATTCAACCTCATTATTTGAACTAGTCGAAAGCCAATTTATAAGAATGCGACCCTTACATTACTTGGTACTTTGTTTGGGGGAGAAAACAAAGGGTTGTGTATCAAAATTTCAATTCAAGACCTTTCCCCTTCCTACTATGCCATCAAAATCCATGGGTCCACAAACCCAGCTGTCCTCTTCCAAATGATGAAATTATGTTTGCTCTGCTTCTCGTCGTCCCATCAATATTTTGCTACTGTCGAGAGGTCGATTGCTCAGCCGGTACTATCCCGTCTTTGTCTTTCTTTCTTTAAGACCCTCTCGAAATTTTCGATGATTTATGGAATGTCTTCTACTTCAATTACTTGGCTATCTACATCATTAAATCTATCCGAGTATAAAACAAATGATTCTAAATCGCATGTACATATTTTATTGGATGATTTCCCGGTTTCTCCTTGCTAGTGATCATATACTTCATCTTTTTGCTCCCGGTATAATTTCCCTCATCCGACCAAACACGGAATAGTAGCATAGGAGAAATCAAGCCGCAATGTCCCTTTAAGTTTCGCTGCTCGATATCCTGGAAAGAAGCATGCCAAATCTAGGAGGAATATCCACCACAACCACATCCATCAAAACATTTTTAGTCGAATCCGATCCAACTAACCACCAAATCTTTGATAAGCCCAACGCATCTTACTCTACCGTAATCGAAAGAATAAAGGTCATGATACTTTCTCGGTGATATCCAATCCCAATTTCTCCATGATTTCCTTAGGCATGAGATTATGAGAGGCTCCGTAATCAAACATAGCATAGTGTAACACATAGTCGTGCAACCTAAGGCCGATGTAAAAAGGAGGTACATCACTATCTTGAGATCGACCATCCAATGCCGGACCAAAAATTCAACTCGCTGTCGATCATCCTCTAAGTTTACCATTTTAGATAATGGATATAAACTCAAAATCTTAGACACTCGACTCCTTATAGTCGCTATTCGTCATCAATTCACTCAAAAGGAATGGATACTTTTAACTTAGCAATTTCATTTTCTAAGTTAAAAACTGAAGTTTTATCTACCTCTTTAGCCGGGAAATCCTTATTTTCATTTTTCTCCTTTGATATATTTGGCTCGATTGGATGTTTCATTTGCTAATGGTGGTTTGCTAGTGGTGGGATCAACTCGTCTCTTTCCCCTATTTCTGCAGAACGAGTGGATCATTCTTTGGTGTTGTCGTCTTCCTTTCTTTTTTGAATTGGATTAATGGGTACATCTCTACTTCGAGTGAATATTGTCGTTTTTGGGCTATCAAAGAATTCATGCACTTCTCCGATATTCATCGACTCTTCTTCAAGAATTGTTTCATTCGCCAAGATGAAATTCTCATCCCTTTGTACACTGAGTTCTCGAATACTCCTCGTCTTTAGTAATAAAAATTGGCATATCATTAGGTGTAAAGAAAATGATTCTCTTCTCCAATTACATTCTCCCCTCGTCATCCGATTCCAGACCATGTACAAAAATTCTACTGTAAGAGTGTCTTCACTTGTTGTTGTACCGCTTTGGTCTTGTACTCATTGCTCTCTTTGCTTGATTCTAAATTGTGGTTCCCGCTGGCCATGGAAAATTAGGATTTCGACTTGCGATTTAGACTTGTCAATCGTCAAATTTGTCAAACATCTCATTCCATCTTACGCGAGAACTTGATCCGAAGTGGAAACCTCTTCCTTTATCTGTTAACTTCTTTTCAAAGCTCTTGTTCTAGCTCTCCTGGCAAGCAAATTTGCTTCAACGCCGACCGCAATTTTCTCGCATGTCTTCCAAAGTGGCCGGATCTCTTTCTCTTTAATTTGATAGGACATGTTAGGATTGAAGCCATCTAGAAACTTAATCAAAGCCAACCCCATAGGTGGCTTTATATCGACAGGAATTTCATTGTAAACATAATTGAATCTAATACAATAATCTTGAACAGACTCACCAATGTTCCACTTGATATTCTCATATTCGAAAAAGGATCTCGAAGAGGATTTTATCTTCACTTCCCATCGATCCAAGAATTTTCTCTATAGATTAGTCAATGTAGTAATACTACCACACGGAAAAAGTCTCTAAAACCACTTCCTTACTTCACCTCCAAAGGTTTGTACAAATAGTCTCATTGTCACATTTTCCGCATCAATCTCATGAAGGTCAAAGAAATCGTTATCCTATCCACATGTTTTTGAGCCGTAACACTTTGAGGAGTGCCATCAAACAATGGAATTTTTCTTTGATAATAAGCGGGCATATTATCCAAACTTTTGAGGCAACACAAGGGGTGCAAATTAGGTGGCCATTGCTCTAGGTGGATTTACAACCGGTCTCGATATAGGAGGAGTCGAGCAACCGATGTATGAGGTGTATGTGGTGTGGATGGAGGTGACACTACTCGTGATTTTTTTATCGTAGATAGAAGGTCTACTCGTGAATGGTGGGAATGAAAGGAGGCTCGGTAGGAATTTCAACTAGATGCAATCTGCTGATGACCTCAAGAGTTGCGCATGTAGACTCTATGAATTCGGGAATGTTTGTTGCCACAATGGAATTCTCGAAGATTCAAGATATAACTATCAATTGATATATTGGCCTTTTCAATTTCAAGATCTTTGACAAAACTCTAGACTTAGGAAAGTAAAACTCAATAGCACTTTCGGACTTGGTTTCAAACAACAATACCTCAAAATTGTTCATCAAACTCAAGATCTTTAAGATACTCAAAAACAATAGGACATCAATGAGATTTTAACACAAGAATCACAGGACTTTCTCGATGAAGGATTCTCGTAATAAGATTTGGATTTTCATACACAAGAGGTGGATCAAGATCCAGATTTGCCCCCGGTGTGTCGTCTGGAAGCCAAAGTGTGTTGAATTATTTCAAAAAATCAAACGAACAAAAATCAACTTGTTCACTCTATCGATTCTAAACTCACCATCCAAAAGTCTAGAATTATCCGATGTACTCGGGGAAATTTTGCAAGTTAGGTGTTACGTTTATAAGACTAGACCGAGATTGACCGAAGACGCATTCATCTACATTCGCTAATGCAAAGCAAGAGCATTTTCAAGGCTACCCGCTAACTTCGTGCTCGTCCGTAGTTTATAAAACAAATAATACTAACAAACAAACAATCTCTCCCCAAATGGAGTCGCCACTATGTTATAGCCTAAATCTACCTCCGAGCTTAGAAAGGCAGAATCTAGGGTAACATCACACCACACTTAACTTAGTAGCTAGCCCTACGCAAATCGAGAGAGGGCTCTCTACTTGTCAATCTTAGCAAAAAAATAATCAATGAGGCTTGAGATGACTTGATGTAAAGAATCGATTTTAGGCTAGGTATGTATTCAAAAAGAGTCTTGATTGAATTTAATGATATTTTTTTTGGCTCAAGAGGAAAGGCAAATTTGGGTCCGGGGAATGAGGCTCGGCTTTGCAGAGATCCCGAATGGGGCAAGGTAGGAAATTTGATTTGACACTTCCAATTTGAAATAAATGGAGAGGTGAGAGAGGTGAGGAGTTGAAGATGGCAAGAAACCTTCAGGGATCCTCTCCAAACAGCTGAAAACATAGAAAATTAAACAAACCCTAGGTAGAGCACTCCAAATTTTAATGCATTCTGCCTTTGTCCTTGTTTGTTTAATTTAAGAAGAAATAAGAGAGAAAATGTTATACATCAAGCACCATTCGACTTAAATTTGTAGAGAGAAACACATCATCAAAAAAAAAATGCCACATGAATCCCATGGAGTGTTGCAAACCCTGGTCTATTCCTTTGCCAAAAATGCAGAGATGAATGTACAATGATGCTCAAAGCATTCCCAAGAGTCCAACCATGCTAATGACTGAAAAAAAACAAGATATAGACAAACAATAACTCATCCCCAGCCTCTACAGGTCCAGCTCACAAGTTTAGGAGTTGTTTCAACAAGATCTAAACTGAGAACTAGAAAGTAGGCAGTGGAACAACTTGCCTCTATAAGATAGGAACCTGATTCATTCAGTTGCAAATCACTTTTTGATGGGTGAATCTACCTCTATGAGTAAAAATTTAACAAAATTACATCAAGATCCATAAAATTACATCCAATTACATCATGATTTTAACATTTTGAAGTAAGAAAGTCAAAATGTGAAAAACTAGGCGAAAAACAGAGTTACTGAGTCAGAAATGAGCAAAATCCTCCAATGCGCCGCACCTGATTTCTCTATGCATCGTGCCAGTTTGAAGCTAATTTTGGAGGCCTTCCTGATGTCCAAATTTTCTCCAAGTGGGTTTTTTGGAAACTTCTGCCTATCTTATTTCCAAAATAAGTGGAATTTCTGAATTTGGCTTCCATTTGCCCCTCCAAAAAAGAGTTCTCCCAACACTGCTTCCTGTGTCAAAAAAGGGGCAGAAAGGTCATTTTTAGGGTGTTTTTGACCCTTCTGGAAGCCCAAAACCTGTCAAAATATCTTGGCCATAGCTAAACATGCATAATTTTCCTTGAAAATTCCAGAAACTTAAATTTTTCACCAAGAGGAGTCCCCCATTAAAAGCGCGCGCCAAGTGGCACGACACATAGAGCTGAAAACTCTGTTTTTAGGCCCAAAAATTAAAAATTTACAAAAAGTATCCCAAATTTCTTGAAATTTGGGCTGAGTATCCTCCATTATGTACTATGTTGGGCCAAGGAAGCCTCGGCCAAAATCTGAAGTCTATCATGCCTTTTCCGACGCTTTGAGGCCTTCTTCAACTAAGCCTTCAAGATCTTGATCCTTGCTTTGCAAACATGATTTCTCGCCCAATAATGATTGGCCATGTGCCTCAACATATTATTTTCTTTGTCGGCTTTCTCCAACAGCTTCTCCAAATTCATATTTACCCTTTCAAGCCAATTTTCAGGATCAGCCTCAATCTCTTGCTCAAGTGATGTCATCTCGGTTTTGCTCCTTTTGGCAGCTTGCCAGTTCTCACGTATGTTTTGTAGCTCCATGATAGTTTGTTGATCCTCTAGATATTTGTTTCTCTGCTCAAGGTATTTAATTATCTACTGGGCTCTTTATAGGCTGAGGGACAAAGTATTTATCTCCCCTTTCTGCTCCTGAATAATCTCCCTGAAATTTGAGCTTTGTGAGCCCAAATCATCATCTTGAATGAGTATGAAGTCTGTATCCTGCCCTCCTGAAGACCTCTCATCATGTATTGGCCTCTTTCCTTTATCATGTACTTGTACTTCTGATGAAGGAAGTGAGACCTCTTTCACCTCAGGTGGATAATATACTCATTTGGCTGCTGCGAGTAATCTCCTAGTGCCCCTCTGATAGGTGACAAACACCGACACACTAGCGGTCTGTGTCTCATGACCTTCCCGCAGATGTGAATGTTCACCTATCTCATAAAATGCTTCCAGAGGTACTTGAGGAGTTGTGAAGAACTCATTAGAAATGAAATCCTCCCATGAAATATCCTGCAAACCAAGTTGATGCATAACCACAATTTTGATGAGTGCAAAGTGATAGATACTGTTATACTGTTGCTCAGGAGTTTTCTTTTGCACTAGGGTGGTCATTTTCTCAATATTTTGGCATATGAAGTAAGGGAGGTTCATCATTCTCACCATGGTAAAATGCATCAGCAACCTAATATGATAGGCATAAAGGCGAGAAAACCAGCCCTCACAACTTAAATATTTGATAATGAGTTTCATCAAAGGAGCGTATGAATCTTTTAGGAACCGAAAGGGAAAAACTTTGTTGAGTTGTCTCAAAAAACCGGGCTTGATATATGGCTCATAGTGTTCCCTGTCAACTTGCTACCTTTTATTTCATTGTTCTCCAACATTTGGAATACCAGTTGCTAGAGAGATAGATTCAGTTGTCAAGGTGAATGTCACACCTACAAAAGTGACTTGGCCATTATGTAAATGAAGCACAAACAATCTGGCCAGCTCATGATGGTGGTGGACTCTAGCAACCATCTCACCAAACTGATAGCAAGACTATTGTTGAAAACATGTAATAGCAAGAGGACATGCCTGCAGCTCAACAAGTGAAGTAGGCTCCTCCCTCACATGTCTGCCACTCTTGTGAGGTCTCCTTGGTGCATGCAATTCAGTTGTAGAGTCACTATCTCGGTCATCAGAGGAACTTGTCTCCATGTTTTCCAAAGTTTGCGTTGTCTTATATGAGTATGAGGAGTTTTAGGTGTCTTTTGTTTGCTTCCAAGTGTATGAAAATGTGTGAGGTACTATGAAGGGAGAGGGTAAGGGTAGTGTTGTGAATATTGTCAATTGAAGTTTGGGGAATTAAAGAGTTTTAGGGGTAGCCTCTAGGATTTTTGGGATAGAATTTGGGTTTTATGAATTTTGTAACCGGGATTTGGGATAATGGGAATTGGGATAGGGAATGAGTGAATTTAGGGATATGGGGTAATGGGTTGATGAAACTTAGAAAAATAGTGAAGAACTAAAGGATGTGGGAGTGATGGCACAAATTGCAAACCCTAAACGATCATTTCTTGAGCAAGGAAATAAGGTTTTAATTTTTTTTTATTAAATCCTCATAAACATCATAAGACTCACATTCATTGGCATTGGCAGAGTTTATGACTTACTTTGGACCAGAGGCAGTTGAGCAAATTAGAGTTTTGATTGGAATCGTGGTTAAAAACAAGTGGCAGCTCTATGCGCTGCGGCACCAACCCAATGCGCCGCGCTCGCTCTATGCGTCACGCCCATGTATTTTTGCCACTGTGGAGGCCAACCCAACGCGTCACACCAGTCTTATGCGCTGCGCCACTCAGCGAATGTGCCGCGCCACTGAAACCTGCCAATTTTCCTTCAAAATGCTCCCTTTCTCCAGTCATGGTTCTCCTTTGCTCACTCTGTCTTCTTGGAATGAAAATGAGCCTTTGAACATGGAGATGAATTATATACCAAAGACCTTTTAATTTTCCACTTCAAAAAACCCACTTTGTAATGTTTACGTTTGACAATTTTTTTTTAAACTCTGTTTTGGGAAATTTGTTTGATTTCGCCTTTAATTAACTGAATGATTCGCTTATTTTTTTCCTTGCAGGGTTGCTGAAGTTTGACAAGGTGACCAAGGTTTCCAATGAATTTATTTACTCATGAGAAAACTTAAAATTACATTAAATTTATACATAAAAGATAAAATACTCTATTTTTTCTCAGAACAGAGTTTTGAGGAAAAATACATTTCTAGGCATATGATGATGAAATTTTTTAGTGATAAAAATTTATTCAAACTCCTCATGCACCTACTGACCATTATTGGGTATTTTCAAGACCTTATTAATGAAACCATAGACCTAATGGGACTGAAACCCTAAAATTACTCTTTGCAAACTATGAGACAAAAAGTGACTGCAAATGATCTTAATGAAAAGAAGTGGGCCAACAGGTAAAGGACATGAGGGACATGAGGGACTGAGGGCCACTACCGTTAGATGATACATGCTCCTAATGGAATCAAAATGACTGAGTGAGACACGTAATATGCAATACAACAAGATAATTTTGATCACTGATGGAGGGATGAAGATACCGACACTAACATTGGCTCCAATGGGGATGGTAGTTCCTTGGAGGTGCCAAGAACTACAGATCTCTGGGAAAGCAGGCAGTGCCTTTTCGTCCATTGGGCTATGGAGTCAGTAACTTTGACAAACCAAAACCAGACTCTTGACTCATTTACAGAATTGAGAACTGACTCAAAAATGACTCAATTTCGAGACCGAAAATGACTGAAATACTTGACTCAACAAACCAAACCAAAACGGCAATCAACCTTTAGTTTTGTAGCCTTCACCTCGGGCCCCAAACTGAAAGAATGATGAAATCACACGCTTGCAATGAAACTTAAACAAACTGGTATGTACAGTGATATGTATGATAGTAGAAAACATTTAAAAAATAGTACCGTTTGAGTAGCCGACCATTGACCGGCCCTCCTGGACAATCTTCTCCATTCATTTCTTTCAAAAGGAAAGCATTTTGGCCTTGATATGTAGCAATTCTGAAAGGTCCTTTCCAAATATTCTCAAACTTGCCATGCTTACCTTTATCTTCGTTTCTCGCATCCCATTTTAGCACCACTTCTATTTGAAACTTGTCTGCCTTTGCCTTTCAATCATATATCTTCTTGATTCTCTCTTGCAACTTGAAAGTGTTCTGAAAAACCTCCTCTCTAGTCTGTTGCAAATGGATCATTTGATTAATTCTTTGCTGCAAATGATCATCCTCACTGCCAACTTCCTGTAGAAGTTTAACCACTAGAACTCTGAGAGAGGTCAGGAATACAGTGTCAACACCATACACGAGATGAAAAGGGGACATGCCTATAGATTTCTTTTGACTCACTCTATTTGCCCAAAGCGCATTAACGAATTTCTTATGCCAACTTTTCTTGTTTATTTCCAGCAGCTTTTTGATAATATTGACCAAGGATTTATTTGAGGATTTGGCCAATCCGTTTCCTTGTGGATGATATGCAGTTGAGTGCCCCAAATTGATTTGATAATTATCACAAAATTCAATCATTATTTTAGATTTAAAGGCTGTTTCATTATCAGTAATCAGCTTGTTTGGACAGCCAAAACGAGGCAAAATATTTTTTTCAAGAAATGAAATGATTACCAAATCTGTGGCCTACCTAGTGGGAATTTCCTCGATCCGTTTAGTAAAATATTCCATCGATGTAAGGATCCATTGATGCTGTGCCGAAGAATTAGGATGGATCTTGCGAATGAAATCCAAACCCCATTGATGAAATGGAGCACTTACTTCAATGGGCTTGAGTGGTAAAGGCTGCAATTTTCTCCTACCTTGAAAAATCTGACATTCATGACAGCTTTTGATAGCTTTGTACACATCAGCGAAAAGAGTTGGCCAATAAGATCTTGCTCTCAAATTTTTTTTGGCCATCGTCTTCCAGAAAAGGCGACCACCGCAATCTCCCTTATGAAAATATTCCATAACTTGCTTTGCCTCTTCTTCAACCAAACAATTGAGCAAGACACCACCGGGATCTTTCCAATAGAGCGCATTATTCATGATACAAAACTTGGTAGCCTTCAATTTCAGTGTCCTACTTCTGTTCTTATCCATTCTTAGCGGTGGTGACAGATTTTGGAGCACATAAATAATGTCCTAATACCACGGAGAGAGAACAAATATTTTTGATACCTGAGCTAGCGAACTTTCTTCATTTTCCTCGGACATAGCAACAATGAGATTAATGTCCAAGGCATGCAAATTTGATTCAGCCATTAGCTTGGCCAGCCCCTATCCTTTGATAAGCTTTGTAGGTTTTATCTACACATCATATTCCAACAAGGTTGCAATCCATTTGCCTCATCTCCCTTTTG
The DNA here is from genome assembly GCA_034641835.2 of Pinus albicaulis. Taxonomy (NCBI): domain Eukaryota; kingdom Viridiplantae; phylum Streptophyta; class Pinopsida; order Pinales; family Pinaceae; genus Pinus; species Pinus albicaulis. Next base: position 22,864,515 of record CM076574.1, on the reverse strand, counting down.
GATCTGTTTGCACTAAGACATCTTTAACAGTAGCATTAGGAACATAAGCAAGAATGTGAGAATGCATAATATATACTCAAAAGTACTTCAACGCTTTTACTAAGGCAAGAGCTTTCTTTTCAATAATATTATACTTTAAAGCTGCATCTCTTATGGTTCGGCTGAAAAAAGAAATTGGTTTTTCAAGCTGATCTCTTTTTTGTATCAAGACTGTTGCCATAGTATGATCCGAAGCAAATGAAAACAAAATGAAATCCTGAGTATATTCTGGGCTGATCAAAACCAGAGCTTAAGGAAGGGCCAATTTCACTAAATTGAAAGACTTTACTGCTTCCTCAGTCCACTTCACTACACTATCTTTCTTGAGCGTGTTTATGATTTCCATTAAATGTTCTGCAAGATTTGGCACAAAGCGATGTAATAAATTCATCTTACCATTGAATGATTGGATCTCCTTTTTGTTTCAGGGAAGATCAATTTGCTAAATGGCTTCTACTCGAGCTGGATCAATGCATATGCCATCCTTTGATATAATATGACAAAGAAGCTTGCCTTTATCCATGGCAAACATACTCTTCTTTGGATTGAGAGATACACCATATTTTCTACACCGCTGAAATACAATCTTCAAATGATAAAGGTGCTCTTCATATGAATTAGAAAAAAATATCAAATAATCAAGATAAACAACCAGAAAGACATCTTTTTCATTTGAAAATTCCATATCCATTGCTCGTTGAAAGGTCGCAGCAACATTCTTCAAACTGAAAGGCATTTTAGCATAATGAAAAGTTCCCCACGGAGTGGTGAACGCTGTTTTATCTCTATCATCCTCATGGACCAGAATTTGGTTATAACCAGAATAACCATCGAGTAGCGACATGCGGGATGCTCCAACTACTCGTTGAAGTATGTGGTCCATTTTGGGCAATGGATAGTTGTCTTTCAAAGATACTTTATTTAGATTCCGAAAATCAATGCATAAACGAATCTCACCTGTTTTCTTATGCATGGGCACCAAATTAGAAATCCAGTCTGAAAATATTATGGGGATGATGATACCAGCTTTGTATATAACCGATTCACTTCCTTCTCTATTGAGGGCAGCATCCTTGGATTTATTCTTCTCAACTTCTGTCGAAAGGGCTTTTGATTTGGCTTGATCAGAATGGTATGCTGAATTATGTTTGTGTCATGTGTCTTCAAATCTGAATAGTCCCAAGAAAATACATCAGCAAAGGAAGATAATAAACTGATATACTTTGCTTTTACCTGTGGGGGAAATGCCTTGGACAATTTCACCATTTTAGGATTTTCTGTTGATCCAATGTTCACATCCTCAACTCTTTTCTCGGTTGGCAGCAAGCTCGGTTTTCGAGCTACATAATCTTGGTCGAAAATCTCCTCTAAAGGTATTAGAACTTTAGGAATGACATTGTCCTTGAGCTGCAAAACTTCCATATGATTGACTTCTACATCCTTCTCACCATCATCATGTTCCTCATCAATAGAAGTGTCTTTGAATTTACCTTTATTTTGCAAAAATTCATCAATTTCTTTATCATCTTGAAACACTTACCAGTTCCTTTGATTGTTAGGGATAGTCGGATGATGCTTCACATCAATTTAAAATTTGTTGCTTGAATTCATCAAAATTCTCAAGTTACTTGCTGCTGTTGCAAGTGCATCTGCAATACCATTATGAATACGAGGGACACATGTCAAAGTATAATCTGAAAACAATCTCAAGATATCTAGTACCGCATTGCGGTAGGCCCACATTCGAGGATGCTTAGCTTGATATTCACCTTTCACTTGCTTGATAACTAACTCAGAGTCGCCATACATTTCAATCCTTTTGGCATTTAACTTTCTAAGAATTTTCAAACCAGCAATTAGAGCTTCATATTTAGCCTCATTATTTGAACAATCAAAAGCCAATTTATAAGAACAGACCCTTACATTACTTGGCACTTTGTTTGGGGAAAAAATAGGGCTGCATATCCAAATGCCATTTCCAGCACCTTCCCTTCCTACCGCTCCATCAAAATCCATGGTCCACAAACCAGCTTCGTCCTCTTCCAAATGCTGAAATTATGTTTTCTCTTTTACTTCTCCCTGCTGTCCATTAATATTTTTCTGTTGTCGAGGGGCTACTTGCTCATCGATACTATCCTGTCTTTGTCTTTCTTTCTTCAAGACCTCTTTGAAATTTTCAGTGATTTCTGGAATGCCTTCTACTTCAACTACTTGGCTATCTACATCATTAAATCTATCCAAATATTAAAAAAATGATTCTAAATCAATATGTACATAGTTGATTGGATGATTTACCGGTTTCTCCTTGCTAATGATCATATACTTCATCTTTTGCTCCCAGTATAATTTCCTCATCTGACCAAACACAGGAATAGTAGCATACGAGAAATCAAGCTACAATTTCCCTTTAAGTTTTGCTCCCCAAGATCTAGAAAGAAGCATGCCAAATCTAGGAGGAATGTCTGCCACAACCACATCCATCAAAACTTTTTTATTCAGAATCTGATCCAAACTGAACACCAAATATTTGATAAGCCCAATGCATCTTACCCTACCAGAATCGAAAGAATAATGGTCATGATACTTTCTGGTGATATCCAATCCAAATTTCTCCATGATTTCCTTAGGCATGAGATTATGAGAGGCTCTGGAATCAAACATAGCATTGTGTAACACATAGTCGTTCAACCTAAGGCTTATGTAAGAAGGAGGTACATCACTATCTTGAGACTCACCATCCAATGCTGGACCAAAAATCAACTCAGGTCAGTCATCTTCCATGTTTACCATATCATATAATGGATCTAAACTCAAAATCTTAGACACCTGACCCTTATAGCTGTTATTCTTCATTAATTGAGTCAAAGGAATGGATACTTTTAGCTTAGCAATTTTACTTTCTAAGTTAGAAACTGAAGTTTTCTCTACCTCTTTAGCTAGAAAATCCTTCTTTTTAGTTTTCTTCTTTGATATATTTGGCTGATTGGATCTTTCATTTGCTGATGGTGGTTTTCTAGTGGTGGGATCAGCTGTCTCTTTCCCCTTTTTCTTCACAACGGGTGGATCATTCTTTGGTGCTGTTGCTTCCTTTATTTTTTGAATTGGATTAATGGGCACATCTCTACTTCTGAGTGAATATTGTTGCTGCTGGGCTTTCAAAGAATTCATGTACCCCCTCTGATATTCATCAGACTCATCTTCAAGAACTGTTTCATTTTCCAAGATGAAATTCTCGTCCCTTTGTACAGCTGAGTTCTCAGAATACTCCTCGTCTTCAATGATAAAAATTGGCATATCATCAAGTGTAAAGAAATGGTTCTCTTCTCCAATTATATTCTCCTCATCATCTGATTCTGGACCATGTACAAAATTTTGCTGTAAGGGTGTCTTCACTTGTTGCTGTATCGCTTGGTCTTGTACTCGTTGCTCTCTTTTCTTGATTCTAAATTGTGGTTGCTGCTAGCCACGGAAATTAGGATTTTTGATATGCGGTTCAAACTTGTCAATCATCAATCTGTGAAACATTTGTTCCATCTTACAGAGGACTTGATCTGAAATGGAAACCTCTTCCTTTACTGTTACCTTCTTTTCAGCTCTCGTTCTAGCTCTCTTGGCAAGTAGATTGGCTTCAACGCTGACTGCAATTTTTTGCATGTCTTCCAAAGTGGCCGGATCCCTCTCTCTTAATTGATAGGCTATGTCAGGATCGAAGCCATCCGGGAACTTAATCAAAGCCAACCCCATAGGCAGATTTATATCAGCAGGAATTGTATTGTAGACAGAATTGAATCTAATACAATAATCTTAAACAAACTCACCAATGTTCCGCTTGATATTCTCATATTCAGAAAGGATCTGAAGAGGATTTTTCTTCACTTCCCATAGATCCAAGAATTATATCTAAGGATTAGCCAATGTGGTAATACTACCAGCCGACAGAGCTCTGAACCACTTCCTTAATTCACCTCCAAAAGTTTGTACAAACAAACTCATGGCCACATTCTCTGCATCAATCTCATGAAGGTCAATGAAATCTATCATCCTATCCACATGTTGTTGAGCTGTAACACTTTGAGGAGTGCCATCAAACAATGGAATTTTTCTTTGATAGTCAGCAGGCATGTTATCCAAATTTTGAGGCAACACGAGTGGTGCAAATTGGGTAGCCATTGCTCTAGGTGGATTTACAACCGGTCTTGGGGATATAGGAGGAGCTGGAGCAGCTGATGTATGAGGTGTATATGGTGTGGATGGAGGTGATACCACTGCAGATTTTTTATTAGAGAAAGAATGTTGCACGAGAATGGTGGGAATGAAAGGAGGCTCGGTAGGGATTTCTGAACTAGACGCAATTGCGGATGATCCAAGTGTTGCAGATGTAGACTCTATAAATTCGGGAATGTTTGTTACCACAGTGGAATTCTGAATATGCAATATGTAACTGTCAATTGATCTATTGGCTTTTTCAATTTCAATATCTTTGACAAACTCTGGATTTAGGATAGTAGAATCAATAGCACTTTTGAACTTAGTCTCAAACAATGACAACTCAAATTGTTCGTCAAACTCAAGATCTTCAAGATACTAAAAAAAAACAGGACATGAATGAGATTTGAACACAGGAATCACAGGACTTTCTCAATGAAGGATTCTCAAAATAATATTTGGATTTTCATACATAGGAGGTGGATCAGGATCCAGATTTTCCCTGGTGTGTCTTCTGGAAGCCAATGTGTTGAATTATTCCCAAAATTCAAACGGAAAAAATCAGCTTGTTCAACCTATCAGATTATAAACTCATCACCCAAAAGTCTAGAATTTTCTGATGTACTGGCGTAATTTGCAAGTTAGATGTTATTTTTATAAGACCAAACCAGAGATTGACTAAAGAAGCATTCATCTACTTTCGCTAATGCAAAGCAAGAGCGTTTTGAAGGCTACCTGGCTAACTTCAGGCTCCATATGTAGTTTATAAAACGAATAACACTAACAAACAAACGATTTTATTCCCAAGTATGGTCACCACTATGTTATGGCCTCAATCTACATTAGGCTAAGGAAGGTAGAATCTAGGGTAACATCAAACCATGCTTAACCTAGTAGCTAGCCCTACCAGATCGAGAGAGGGCTCTCTCCTTGTCAGTCTTAGCGAAAAATGATCAATTAGGCTTGAGATGACTGAAATGAAAACTGATTTTAGGCTAGGTATATATGTAAAAGAGTCTTGATTTGAATTTAATGAATATTTTGTTGGCTCAAGAGGAAAGGAAAATTTGGGTCTGGGAATGAGGTTCAGTTCTGTAGAGATCTGAATGGGGAAATATAGGAAATTGATTTGACACTTCCAATTTGAAATAAATGGAGAGTTAAGAGAGGTGAGGAGTTGAAGAGGGTAAGAAACCTTCAGGGATCCTCTCCAAATAGCTGAAAACATAGAAAATTAAACAAACCCTAGGTAGAGCACTGCAAATTTTAATGAATTATGTCTTTGTCCTTGTTTGTTTAATTTAAGAAGAAATAAGAGAGAAAATGTTATACATCAAGTACCAGTAGACTTACATTTGCAGAGAGAAACAAATCATCAAAACAAAATTCCACATGAATCCCATGGAGTGCTGCATACCCTGGTCTATTCCTTTGCCAAAAATGCAGAGATGAATGTACAATGATGCTCAAAGCATTCCCAAGAGTCCAACCATGCTAATGACTGAAAAACCACAAGATATAGACAAAAAATAACTCATCCCCAACCTCTAGGGGTCAAGCTCACAAGTTTAGGATCTGTTTCAACAAGATCTAAACTGAGAACTAGAAAGTAAGCAGTGGAACAGCTTGCGTCTATAAGATAGGAAACTGATTCATTCAGTTGCAAATCACTTTTTGATGGATGAATATACATCCATGAGTAAAAATTTAACAAAATTACATCGAGATCCATAAAATTACATCCAATTACATCATGATTTTAACATTTGGAAGTAAGAAAGTCAAAATGTGAAAAACTAGGTGAAAAACAGAGTTACTGAGTCAAAAATGAGCAAAATCCTCCAATGCGTCGTGCTTGATTTCTCTATGCGTTGTGCCAGTTTGGAGCTGATTTTGGAGGGATTCCCAATGTCCAAATTTTCTCCAACTGGGCTTGTTGAAAATTTCTACCTGTCTACTTTCCAACACAAGTGGAATTTATGAATTTGGCTTCCATTTGCCCCTCCAAAACTGACTTATCCCAACACTTCTTCCTGTGTGTCAAAAAGGGGGTAGAAAGGTCATTTTTAGGGTGTTTTTGACCCTTCTGGAAGCCCAAAACCTGTCAAAATCTCTTGGCCATAGTTATACATGCATAATTTTCCATGAAAAATCCAAAAATGTAAGGTTTGCACCAACAAGAGTCCCCCATAAAAAGCGCGCGCCAAGTGGCACGGCACATAGAGTTGAAAAGTCTATTTTTAGGCCCAAAAATTCAAAATTTGCAAAAAGTGTCCTAAATTTGTTGACATTTGGGCTGAGTGTCCTCCATTATGTACTATGCTGGGCCAAGGAAGCCTTGGTCAAAATCTGAAGTCTATCATGCCTTTTCCAACACTTTGAGGCCTTCTTCAACTTAGCCTTCAAGATCTTGATCCTTGCTTTGCAAACATGATTTCTCGCCCAATAATGATTGGCCATGTGCCTCAACATATTATTTTCTTTGTTGGATTTCTCCAATAGCTTCTCCAAATGCATATTTACCCTTTCAAGCCAAGTTTCATGATCAACCTCAATCTCTTGCTCAAGTGATGTCATCTCGGTTTTGCTCCTTTTGGTAGCTTACTGGTTCTCATGTATGTTTTGTAACTCCATGATAGTTTGTTGATCCTCTAGCTGTTTGTTTCTCTGCTCAAGGTATTTGATTATCCACTGGGCTCTTTGTAGGCTAAGGGACAAAGTATTTATCTCCGCTTTCTGCTCCTCAATGATCTCCCTGAACTTTTAGCTTTGTGAGCCCAAATCATCATCCTGAATGAGTATGAAGTATGTATCCTACCCTCCTGAAGGCACCTCATCATGTATTGGCCTCTTTCCTTTATCCTATACCTTTACCTCTGATGAAGGAAGCGAGACCTCTTCCACCCCGAGTGGAGATAATACTTGTTTGGCTTCTGCGAATAACCTCCTAGTGCCCCTCTAATAGGTGAAAAACACTGACACACTAGTGGTCTGTGTCTCATGACCTTCCTGCAGATGTGAAGGTTCACCTGTCTCATAAAAATCTTCCAGAGGTACCTGAGGAGTTGTGAAGAACTCATTAGAAATGAAATCCTCCCATGAAATATCCTGCAAACCAAGTTGATGCATAACCACAATTTTGATGAGTGAAAAGTGATAGATATTGTTATACTGCTGCCCAGGAGTTTTCTTTTGCACTAGGATGGTCATTTTCTCAATATTTTGGCACATGAAGTAAGGGAGGTTCATCATTGTCACCCTGGTAAAATGCATCAACAACCTGATATGATAGGCATAAAGGTGAGAAAATCGGCCCTCACAACTGAAATATTTGATAATTAGTTTCATCAAAGGAGTGTATGAATCTTTCAGGAGCCGAAAGCGAAAAAATCTGTTGGGTTGTCTCAAAAAACCGAGCTTGATATATGGCTCATAGTGTTCCCTGTCAACTTGTTGCCTTTTATTCCATTGTTCTCCAACATTTTGGAATACCGGTTGCTAGAGAGATAGATTCAGGTGTTAAGGTGAATGTCACACCTACAAGAGTGACTTGGCCATTATGTAAACGAAGCACAAACAATCTGGCCAGCTCATGATGGTGGTGGACTCTAGCAACCATCTCACAAAACTGATAACAAGACTGTTGTTGAAAACATGTAATAGCAAGAGGACAGCCCTGCAGCTCAGCAAGTGAAGTAGGCTCCTCCCTCACATGTCTGCCACTCTTGTGAGGTCTCCTTGGTGCATGCAATTCAGTTATAGAGTCATTGTCTCGGTCATCAGAGGAATCTGTCTCCATGTTTGCCAAAGTCTGCGTTGTCTTAGATGAGTATGAGGAATTTTAGGTGTCTTTGGTTTTCTTCCAAGTTTATGAAAATGTGTGAGGGACTATGAAGGGAGAGGGTAAGGGTAGTGTTGTGAATATTGTCAATTGAAGTTTGGGGAATTAAAGAGTTTTAGGGGCAGTCTCTAGGCTTTTTGGGATAGAATTTGGGTTTTGGGAATTTTGTAACTGGGATTTGAGATAATGGGAATTGGGATAGGGAATGAGTGAATTTATGGATATGGGGGAATGGGTTGATGAAACTTAGAAAAAAAGTGAAGAACTAAAGGATGTGGGAGTGATGGCACAAATCGCAAACCCAAACGATCATTTCTTGAGCAAGGAAATAAGGTTTGAATTTTTTTTATTAAATACTCATAAACATCATAAGACTCACATTTATTGGCATTGGTAGATTTTATGACTTACTTTGGACCGGAGGCAGTTGAGCAAATTAGAGTTTTGACCATAATCGTGGTTAAAAACTAGTGGCAGCTCTATGCGTCACGCCACCAACCCAACCTGTTGCACTGGCTCTATGCGTCGTGCCCATGTATTTTTGCCACTGTGGAGGCCGACCCAATGCGTCGTGCTAGTCTTATGCACCACACCACTCAGCCAATGCGCCGCGCCACTGAAACTTTCCAATTTCCCTTCAAATTGCTCCCTTTCTCCAATCACGGTTCTCCTTTTCTCACTCTATCTTCTTGGAATGAAAATGAGCCTTTGAACATGGAGTTGACTTATATACCAAAGACCTTTTAATTTTCCACTTCTAAAAACCCACTTTGTAATGTTTACCTTTGACACTTTTTTTTAAAACTTTGTTTTGGGCAATTTGTTTGATTTCGCCTTTGATTAACTGAATGATTTGCTTTTTGTTTTCCTTGCAGGGTTGCTGAAGTTTGACAGGGTGACCAGGGTTGCCAATGAATTTATTTACACATGAGAAAACTTAAAGTTACATTAAATTTATACATAAAAGATAAAATACTCTATTTTTTCTCAAAACAGAGTTTTGAGGAAAAATACATTTTTGGGCATATGACGATGATATTTTTTAGTGTTGAAACTTTATTCAAACTCCTCATGCACCTGCTGACCATTATTGGGTATTTTGAAGACCTTATTAATGAAACCCTAGACCTAATGGGACTGAAACCCTAAAATGACTCTTTGCAAACTACGAGACAAAAAGTGACTGCAAATGATCTTAATGAAAAGAAGTGGGCCACCAGGTAAATGACATGAGGGACATGAAGGACTAAGGGCCACTACCGTCAGATGATACATGCTCATAATGGAATGCAAATGACTGAGTGAGACACCTAATATGCAATGCAGCAAGAGAATTTTGATCACTGATGGAGGGATGAAGATACTGACACTAACAGTTTGCACATATCATCAACTCCATAATATTTTCATCACGTATCACTTTTACGTATTAAAAATAACTTAATTTACTCATTATTAATACATGGTTTAAAATATTAATTTTTTTATATAATTCTTAACTATTTCCTTCTAACATTTTCTATCTTTTGAAACGGAACACATGGAATCAAAGATATCACAGCTACAGAGCCACTGCATTCCATATATAACATCTCCTAAAGGTTTCCAAATATTATCAACTCCAAAATATTTTTATCACACATCATTTCTACCTACTAATAATAACCTGATTTACTCATTATTAATAAATGGTTCAAAATATTACATTCTTGATATAATGCTTAACTATTCGCATATAACATTTTATTTTTTTTGAAACATAAAAAATGGACTCCCAGATATCACAGTTACAAAAGTACAGTGCAGAAATAGATACAACAATTCATTCATTGCAAGAGATACAAAAAAGATTCCTACCAGTGCCAAATTCAAATGTGCCGCTATATAGACTACAACCAACTATTATTTGTTACTTAAAATAAAATCTACTATAAAACATATCATCCACATACACGAATGAGATAAATTGAGAAAAGAAAGAGCAAAATGGAAATCCAGAAATAGGCACCTGCAATTCAAAATAAATCTCCACTGGTGTTCATTCTACCATCGATCAACCTGCATCTACGGCTGAACGTTTCCAATTACCCATATTACAGGTAACTTAAATTTCAATCAATATAATTTATTTTTGATATAATTCACGCAAAACCTCAAAGTAGTCAAATTGAACAAGTTAATTTCCATTTAAAAAAATAAAAAATTCTACTAATTTTTCAAAAAAAAAAATTCTCTTTGCAAGTTGCTTACTACATCAACATATCTCCTAACTCTTCACCAAAATTAGCATCAATCATTTTTTTCATGATACACTAGTAATATTTTACAAAAAATAACAATTTCATTGCAAAATACTAACATGCAATGTACATTTCAACAATTGCACACTCTTCAAAATTACATTTCAAACATTGTACATTCTTAAAATGTCACATAATAGAAATCAATTACCATCAACTAACCTTTCCATTACATATTTTACTTATTTCAACAATATAATTATGTATTCTTTTCAGTATCATATTATTATAATATTATAACTCTTACTAAATATAAAAAACTTCAATAATTAATTTCAATATTTTTACATTTCAATAATTTAGAAAAAATATTGTTTTAAAATTCCACACTATGAAAATGCAATGTCTATTTCAAACATTATACATTCTATGTGTATATATCCAATCACACACACACACACACACACACACACACACACATATATATATATATATAACGACACATCAAATAAGTTACAGTTCATCACTTTCTAGCATCTTCCTTATGACGTTTCCTTTGCAGCATTGGGTGCAATTGCTAGTTAAAAAACAGAAAAATATTAAAATAAGGGAGAAAATTCTTTAAAAAAATTAAAAACACAAGCTCAATAGCATAGGAGACCATAGACTTCCTCAACTATCTTTAAGTTCCAGCCAAAACCACCTAAGGCTTAAACAAGGTTGGTATAAATACACTAGGGCCTGGTTAAACCATTGGAAGATAGACGATAATGTTGCATTGCAAAACATTAATAACATTAAAAAAAAATTTACTTCTAAGTTCAAAGAAAAAATGTGGTGTGAGAAAGATCTAGCAGCTAAAAGAAAATTAAGATATTATAAGGAGGTCATCAACCCCACCCTATAAGATCAGAAGTATCTCTATATTTTAACTATATCAAAGAAGAAAATTAATATAGCCAAGATTAGAATGAACTCTCATGAGCTCCATAGTGAAACAGGTCATTTGACAGTTCCTAAAACACCGTGGATGGAAAGGATCTGCCATCTTTGTGAGAATATGAACATCGAGGATGGAAATAACTTCCTCTTAGAGTGCCCTGAATACAACCACATTGGAGCTCAATTTCATAATATTTGTTGCAATACTGACCTTCCTAGCCTTTTAAGATGTCAAAATTATAGTGAGCTCGGGAGGCTTCTCTCCAAGCTTTTTGAGCATAGGAATAAAATCTTAAATCAAACTAAATAACACTTTTCTTTAGGTCTGATAGACCAAATATTGGTCTGAGTGGAAGTTAACCATCATCATCATCATCAGTTAAAAAATACATAAAAAGAAGGCAAAAAAATTAAAAATTAAGTGAAAATAAAGAAGGAAAAATAAAAATTAAGTAAAAATAAAAAATGAAAACAAGGCAGAAAATCGGAAAATTATATCTCTCCATAAAAATATAAAATAAAAATAATAAGTACATTAAAATTTAAAAAAAAAAAAAAAAAAAAAAATGAAAAAAATAAAAATAAAACAACTATAAAAAAAATTAGTAAAAAAATTAAAAATTAAAATAATTAGTCAAGTTTTACTAGCACAACCGGTTGAGGATGAGCATAGTCAGAAGGACGATCCAGATAAAACATCATTGTAACATCAATATACATAAAAATAAAAAATTATTTTATCTACTTTAACCCTATTATCTTGATTTCTTCTTACTCTAAGTAATGTTAGGCGTTAACATAAACATATAATATTATAGTCATGGTTATGATTTACATTTGTTTATGCAATATAATTGGAATGATTATAGTGATTATGATTTACAAAAGTCTATGAAATATTATTCAAATGATTATAAACAAATACCCATGCATATGTTTATATTCCTACTCAGGAGAACCATATAAAGTTTCATCATTCAGCTCCTAGTCTAATTATCTTAGAGCATGACCTTATTCTGATTCACAATCTAATAGTCTACGGGCCTGATAACCCTATTCTGTCGAGTTTATGAGGTGAGTTCTTTTTGGTACAAATGATATAAGTTTGACTGTATATAATTATCCTACCCCTCACAGGTATTAAAAGACTTGAGATGGGAAATTATGGGGTGTACTTCGTCAATCTACTCCACATGGATTTCATTACACACTTCTTACACTTGTCAACCCCTCGCCCATTGTTTATGGGATGTCACAATCCACGACTGGGATTTTTTGGTACCAGGTAAGGGTATTGACCACCCTTCCAACCATAACCACTTTGTTTATTTTTCTCTCATGAGGCTGGAGATGCCTGCTCTGCAACCTCTCTGTCACCATCGCTACGGCTGCCTGGTTTCTTGCTCGCGCCATTTGAAAACTTGCATTACTTGTGTCTTATTACCAAGTATAGGGACCATTCTCCCATCGGGGTCTTTTATGAAGTGACGAAGATGTTTATTCATCACTTTTTTCTGCGATTTCAGGTTTCAGTAAATATTGTTTTCTTATTTCCTTCTAATTTTTTTCATTAAGTTCTTCGGGTAGCGGTTCAAGAGTGACTTCCAGTAATTATTCTTTTGGCAGTTTGGCGATGATGAGATAATGTTGATGTGGCTTCCATGGTTCTATTTTTTGGAGTCTAATTCGACCTCTTCGGCTTCAACATCTCGAAGTAAGCTTAAACGTCAACATTCTCCGCATATGTTAGGCTTATTTGGTTTTTACTCTTCCATTACTATGTTTTATTATGTAATTTTGCCTTGGATATTTCCACACAGAATTGCGATGTCGGTTCACCTCAGGCTTCATGGCAGAGGTAGCATATATATCAATTCCTGTATTACTATTGGTCTTTAAGGGCATTTCTCAGTTTAGGGTTTGGTTACAAATATATCCTAACACAAGTTACGTGCTCATGTAGGTATGGCATTGGTTATTACCTTAACAATTCTTGCAAAATTGTCTTCATTCCATCAATGTAACACTGAGTTAACTATGTTATCACAGGTACATGGACTCCCGAGCTTGGTGGTTGACCTTAGATGCAAGACCTCTCCTATTTTTCTCTCTAGATTTTATTCCAAGCACTCATAGCATTTGTCTCCTTTTGTTTATAGTTTTTAGCTCAACTCTGAGTTTTCATTTGGAGGTGTAAATATAATGGGCGTCACCCTAGTTTAATGGTTGAGTTATTTTTTTAAATTCCACCCACTTTCTGACTCTTATGTTGGCTATAAGTATAGGATTCTTGGGTCCATCCCGTGAAGGATTTTTCTTGACCCGATAGGGTTTTTATCTATGTATAAATTTTTTCTTTGGTGACGAGACTTGGACTATCACCTTCTTTGTTGCACAAAGCCTATTTGAAATTAATGTAACTTCTCTCATTTGGTTATATGCAGTTACGTATTCGTATCTCTAAATCTATGATTAGTTATCTATACTCGTTTTCGGTTCTTTTTAGTACACTTAGAGAGTTTGATTATTATTGGTTTTCGACATTTATCTTTATACTTCTCGTTACTGCATGGTGTGATTTTTACTGTTTTCAATATTATAAATTCTGTATATTTTCTTAGTCTTTCTAAGACTTATAATATTGAGCATAGGAACTTTTACATATGTTTTTGGTAATATATATATATATATATATATATATATATATAGACACACACACACATATATATCCCTCAAATAGAATTTAAAATAAATTTTATTGTTTACTTTACTATGTTTTCTGTTGGTGTATTTTCTATGCTCCAGTTAATAATGTAAACCAATGTCCAAACCATCTTGCCTTCTGAGTTGCTTCTGTAACTCTTGTATGTGTATAACATAGAGTAGTGGAATGAAAACGACCTGTTATGTCAAAGGTTTATACTCTGGACTAAGCTAACAATTTTCTGCCTTATTACAGGTTCTGTAGTATATTTTTCAGGTGTGTTTTCTCCATTTATATTCTATAACTAGCCTTCCATTATACTAAAGAGAGTACCCTATCTCTGAGGATAAAAGATATATGTAAATATTTACCAAAAGGTTATTAATCATTCCATCACATCAATATGTAAATCAACAGACATAGATTTCCTACTATTTAACTGTAAGAAAAATTTCTTAATAAGATAAGGTAGTAATCAACACATTTTCTTCTTCTGATTTTAAAAATTCCTTTTCAATAATTAAAAAATATTATATTTGTCTAAACATAAATTTGATAGACAGTTCTTACTTTTCAAGCAGATTGTTTACTTATCTCACTTTAGAGACTGATGATGATGTCCTCCCTACCATGAGAGAGGCTATTACATCCTCGTATCCAACCATGCCCCGCAGCAGAGTAGGGACATTTAGCAATTTTCTGGTTGAGACCTCACGACCCCCAGTCCAGTACTCTTTTCCTTCCAAAATTCAAGGATGCTGATTTTCCACTGGTCACTGCCAGCTCTGGATTAAGTCTTCCTCTTTCTATCTGACTATTTTTATTTTAGTTACATAACCCATTTTCCTCACTGGGACGTACCTTTTATCCCCAGAGGAAAGGTAATTGTTTTAACTACTTTGTGCCCAACTACTCTAAGATCTTCGAATACTTTATCATCAGTATTTTATGGAAAACATTCCATAATTAATTTTTGTTCAAAACAGAATAACCATGTTCATTCATTTAATCTCATTTAAAAAAATAAATTTATAATCTCTTTTTTTTTCTTAAATTAATGAAATATTTTGGAATTAATCTAGATGTCACATATTCCCCCTCTGGAAGTAAACACTGTCCTTGGTATTATCTTCCAAATCAGCAAATAGCTCTGGGTATGCCTCACACACAAATCCTTTGTCTTCTCAGGTAGCCTCGTCTGGGCCAAAGTGCTTCCATTGCACTTTAACTTGGGTGATGGCTTGCCTTCGGAGCGTGATTTGTCTCTACTCAAGAATACGTTGAGGCTCTACCATAAATTCACTGTCTGGTTTGACCTTAATCTTTTTCCAATGTATTACATGCCTCAGATCATGCACATATCATTTTAATATTGATACATGAAACACATTGTGCACACGAATATGACTGGGTAATGCCAATTGATAGGCCACATGTCCCACTCTTTCCAAAATTTGGAAAGGTCTACAGAACCTGGGAGCCAATTTGGCACAAGATGTCCACCTCAGAGTACTTTTCTTGGGTTTTATTCTCACATAGACATGATCACCCACCTCAAATTCCCGGTAGGTTCTCTTATTATCCACATACACCTTATGTCGATCTTGAGCAGCTTTCAAGTTCTGTGTGTAATATTTCTCACTTCTGATTCCTTTTCAGCCAACATCTTTGGGCCAAGCATTAATTTGGTTTAGGGACTGCTCTAGTTAATGGGACTGCGACATTGTCTCCCATATAAGGCTTCGAATGGAATCATTTGAAGATACTCTTGGTAACCATTATTGTATGCAAATTCCACCAGATGTAGATAGTCTTCCCATTTCGTTGGTTGCTTCATTACATATATGTGCAACATGTCTTCTAGCATTTGATTTACTCGCTCAATTTTTCCCTTCATCTGTGGATGATAAGAAGTGTTGAAATTAACTTTAGCTCCCAATCCAGTAAATAACACATTCCAAAAGGTTGATGTGAACTTCACATCCCTATCCGATATAACTGTTTTTGGGATGCCATGCAACCCAAAAATTTCTCTCATGAAGATATCCACAATCTGTACCATTTTGTAAGTGGACTGCATAGGTATAAAGTGGGATGCCTTACTCAGCCTATCAACCACCACCATTATGGAATCATTATTCATTTTTTATTTTGGTAGACAAGTAATAAAATCTAATGATATAACCTCCCATTTCCATTCAAGTACATGTATGGGCTGCAACAATCCTGCTGGATGTTGATGCTCTAACTTAACCTGTTGACATTCTAGGCATTTGTTTAAATATTCAGCAATATTATTCGGCATACCAGGCCATAAATAAACTTTCCGGATTGCTATCAGCATTTTCTAGTATCCAGGGTGTCCAGAATAATTACTACGGTGATATTCATTTAAGATCAACCCTTTCAAACTCATCTGATTTGGAATATATAATTTTCCTTTAAAGGTTAAAATTTGGTCCTAGTTAATTCCATAATTCGATTATTTTTCCCTTTTTTTCTGTTTCCTCTATTTTCTTCCATAAGAACTGGTATTCAAGATCTTTCTTAGCTTCTTCTTTTAATCCTGAAATTTACATTCTAATTTATTAAAGCATAGTTCATACACATAATGCACTTTTCTGCTCAAGGCATCAGCCACACAATTTTATTTTCCTTTAACATACTAAATATCAAAATCAAATTCACTTAAAAATGCATTCCACCTTGCTTTGCTAGCGATCAAATCAATTTTCTTAAAATAACTAGTTAAACTACTGTGATCTGTCTTCAAAACAAATATATTTCCCAATAAGTAGTGCCTCCACACTCTGAGTGCATGCACTACTGATGTTAGCTCTAAATCATAAGCTGAATATTGTTGTTCATGCTCCTTTAATTTTCTTGACTCATAGGCAACAACCCTTGCCTCTTGGGATATAATTGATCCTACTCCTTCCTTACAAGCATCTATGCATACTTCAAATTCCTTGTCAGGGTCAGCTACCCTCAACACCGGAGCAGTAGTCATCAAGTGTTTAACAATTCAAAACTAGTCTGACATTCACTGGTCCATGTAAAAACTTTTCCCTTCCTCTACAAGGATGTAATAGGAAAATAAATATTTGAGAATCCTTCTATGAAACGTCTATAATATCCAACCAATCCCATAAAAGAATGGATATATGCTATGTTCTTGGGTACTCGCCATTCCATGATATTTTTTATTTTCTCAGGATCCACTACTATACCTTCGATGGAAATAACATGGCCTATGTATTTTACTTGTTCTTCGAAAAAGTCACAATTGTTGAACTTGGTGTACAACTGATGTATCCTCAACATCTCTAGTACTACCCTTAAGTGCTCCTTATGTTCTTTCATATTTCTTGAATAAATCAAAATTTTGTCAATAAATATAAGAACAAACTTGACTAGAAAAGGGTGAAATATGCCATGCATTAGACTCATGAATGTTTCTAGTGCATTGGCTAATCCAAATGGTAATACCAAAAACTCATAATTCCCATATTGGGTGTGAAAATCCGTCTTATAAATATCCTAATATTTGACTCGGATCTAGTGATATCCAATTCTTAAGTCTATTTTTGAAAATGCAGTCGCTCCCTTCACCTGATCGAATAGATCATCTATATGTGGCAGTGAATATTTATTTTTTACTGTCAATTTATTGAGTTGCCTCTAATCCATGCACATTTGCATGGTTCCATCCTTATTCTTTACGAACAACAGTGGTGCTCCCCAAGGAGACACACTTGGTCGGATATACCCCTTATCCAATAGTTCTTGTAGTTTCATTTTCAATTCTATTAACTCCTGTGCATTCATCCGGTATGGTGCTATTGAAACTGGTGTTTGTACCGGGCATTAGGTCAATAGTGAAGTTAATGTCTCTTTTTGGGGGTAAAGCTGGTACATTTTCCGGAAGCACATCCATTAAATCCTGTACCATGGGTATATTTTCCAGCATAGGGGTCTTTTCCTTAGAGTGAGCAAATCCCACTTGTATGACATAAATCTGACATCCTTTTTTGATGCATTTACTCAACTAAGATGTTGTGATGGGATGTAATTGTAAAGGTTTCTTAATTCCTTGTAGTTCTTGGCGTGTCCCATCATTCGCTCTGAAATATATAATATTTTCCTTACAATCCACTAGAAACTAGTGTCTTTCTAACCAGTCCATACCCAATAGTACGTCATAAGATCCCACAGGTAGAATATTCAGTTCTGCATTTAACTCTTGTTCTCTAATTTCCAAGGAACAGTTTGAAACCTTGGCACAAATTATTCTCTTTGCCCTAGTAGCTAGTTGTACAAGCTAGGGGTTTCTGAATTTTTGACTTTGTAAATTACAATTTTCTACTATTCGAGGGTTTACATAACTTAAACTTGCATCTGGGTAAGAAAAAATAGAAACAATTCGTTAGAATAACTTACCTTCTAATTCTATCATTGTTGGCTGGTAGTCTTCTTGCCGGTCTTCTATAGTTGCATTAATTTTGGGTATGTTTCAGGCCACATCCCCCACCATAGAGGTTTCTTTCAGGTTAGTTGTTGTTTCATTTCTTCCCCGCTGAGGGCAGTTCTTGTAATAGTGTGCTTCACCACACCCCCAGCATTGTAGAGGATGTTTCTGAGTTTGTCCATATTTAGGCTTATTGGAAGCCTCTATGGGTTGTTCTTCTGTAGGCCATTTTATTCTCTGATGATTTCTTCCAAACTTCTTACTTACTGAATTTCTTGTAGAATTCTTAAAATTACTAGACTTGGTATTTTTATAATTTGAATTACTTTTTTGTCCTTTCGTTGGCAGCCTGTTTCTACCTATTTCTCCTTTCTCCTTGGACTATTGGTAGCACATTCATACTTTTCAAATTTCCTCATCCATTTTCCTTGGATTCACGAATTCCATTCATTCCTTCATGTGAGCACGAAGACTGCTCAAGAACTGCTGGAATTTAGCCTTCTCATCTCTCAAATAAGGCACATATCTTAATAAGGATGTGAACTTGGTTATGAATTCATCCATTTTCATTTTTCTCAGTCTTAAATCATGAAATTCCCAAGAATTTTCATCATATAAACATTCTTTTAACTATTTATCCTTGAAATATTATTTGAATTCATCCCATGTCACGTTCTAGTCTTCGACACTTTGTACATTTTTAACTTCCTCCCACCACAGTGTAGTTTTCTCCCTCAATTGATAAATGGCCAAATGAGCTTTGAGGTTACTACTATATTCATAAATCTAAAATTACTTGTTCATATTAATTAACCAAGCCTTAACCACTTCTTCGACTTCCCCATTAAAAGTAGGTGGCTTGATTTTGCAAAACTCACCCTATAGTTCCACTTTTTGTTTCTTTATCTCTTGCTGATCGGGCACATTACCAAATTCAGCTTCATTATAATTTTTTTTCTTATTTCTTCATTGTGAATGACTCTCTTCTATTCTGTCATTAGTTTGTCGTTGTCATTCATTTTCTCCCTGAGAGTCCCTTTCAGGATAGGGTCGCACCATTCCTTGATTCTACTTTTCGGAAATTCTTTTGAGTATCCTCTCCTATTCTTGCATCAGTATTTCATTATCGCTCATTACCTTGACCATATCTTCCTGTAGCATCTGCACTATACTCAATAGTATACTCGTTTGATGCTATTGTTCCTCCAATAGTCTACTAGTCTGCTGGTGCTGGTCTACAGTCAACTATATCCACATTTCCAGATAGGTTTGGGGTGTAGGTTCCCCTATATTCTAGGGTACTTGATGTGTCAATCCCCTTCTGGTTATGTATTTTTCTACGTTCTATGCACATTTTTTCATGCAACGATTTTTATTTAAGTGACCAATTTGGGTCCCATCGTATGAACGTTGATCTGCTATCACTTGTAACATCAACATACATTATGGTTTTTAGGTTTTTGTGGTTATCATTCATTGTAAAAGTCACCGAATTATCCATAGTATCGAAAAACATTGGCTGGGACCAATTTTTTTCGATACTGTGGATAATCCAGAGAATTTTATAATAAATATACATTAAAAATATATATATATTTAATTTAACACTATTTTCTTGATTCCTTCTTACTATAAGTAATGTTAGGCGTTAACATAAAAATAGATATTATAATCATGAATATGATTTACATTTGTTTATGCAATATAATTTGAATGATTATAGTGATTATGCTTTATAAATGTCTATGCAATATTATTCGAATGATTATAAACAAATAACCATGCATATGTTTATATTCCTACTCACATAAACAACATAAATTTTCATCGTTCGACTCCTAGTCTAATTAACTTATACCATGATCTTATTCTGATTCACAATCTAATAATCTAAGGGCCTGATAGCCCTGTTCTATCAGGTTTATGAGCTGAGCTCTTTGCGGTACAAACGATATAAGTTTGATTTTATATAATCGTTCTACCATTGATAGGTATTAAAAGGCTTGAGATTGGAAATTATATAGTGTACTTCCTCAATATACTCTGCATGGATTTCATTACACACTTCTTACACTTGTCAACCCCTCGCCCGTTGGATCTAGGGTGTGAAATCCGCAGCTGAGATTATTTGGTACTAGGTTAGGGCATCAACCACCCTTCCAAACCTAACTGATTTTTTCATTTTTCTCTCACGAGGCTGGAGGCGCTTGCTCTACAACCTCTCCATCACCATCGCTACGGTTGCCTGGATTCTTGCTCGCGCCATTTGAAAACTTGCATTACTTGCACCCTATTACCAGGTATAGGGACCATTCTCCCATCGGGATCTTTTATGAAGAGACAGAGTTGCTTATTCTTCGCCTTTTTTCTACAATTTCAGGTTTCAATAACTATTGTTTTCTTATTTTCTTCTTGTTGTTTTCGAAAAGTTCTCTGGGTAGCAGTTCAAGGGTAACTTTCGGTATTTATGGTTTTGGCAGTTCGACGGTGGTGAGATGCCATTGATGTGGCTTCCATAGTTCTATTTTCCAGAGTCTACTTCGACCTCTTCGGTTTCAACATCTCCAAGTAAGCTTAAACATCAACATTCGCCGCATATGTTATTCTTATCAGGTTTTTACTCTATCGTTACTGTGTTTTATTATGTAACTTTGCCTTAGATATTTCCACGCATAATTGCGATGATGGTTCACCTCAGGCTTCATGGTGGAGGTAAAATATATATCAAGCCCTATCTTACTGTTAGTCTTTATGGGTATTTCTAGGTTCGGGGTTTGGTTAAGAATATATCCTAACACAGGTTTTGTGCTCATGCAGGTATGGGCTCGGTTCTTGCCTTAAAATTCTTGAAAAAATGTCTTCATTATGTCAATGTAACGTTGCCTTAGCTATGTTTTCAGAGGTACATGGACTCCCAAGCTTCGTGGTTGACCTTAGACGCAAGATCTCTCCTATTTTTCTCTCTTATTCCAAGCACTCATTTTATCTATCTTCTTTTGTTTATAGTCTTTAGATCGGCTTTGATTTTTCTTGTGGAGGTGTAAATACAATGGGCCTCACCCTAGTTTAATAGCTGAGTTATTTGTTTAAATTCTGCCCATTTTACGACTCTTATCTTGGATATAAGTACAAGATTATCGAGTCCATATCGTGAAGGATTTTTCTTGACCTGACATGGTTTTTATCGGTGTATAGCTTCTTCTTTTTGTGAAAAGACTTGGGTTCTCACCTTGTTTTCAGCACAAACCCTATTTGAAATTAATGTAACTTCTCTACTTTGATTATATGCAGTTACGTATTTAGATCTCTGGATCTATTATTGGTTATTTATACTCATTTTCAGTTCTTTTCAGTACATTTACAAAGTTTTATTATTATTGGTTTTCGACATTTATCTTTATACTTCTCCTTCCTGCATGGTGTGATTTTTACTATTTTAAATATTATAAATTTTGTATATTTTCTGAGTCTTTCTGAGACTTATACTCTTAGGCATAGGAATTTTCACATATGTTTTTATTGATTTATATAGATATATATCCCTCAAACAGAATTTAACATAAATGTTAAGAGGGAATTAATATGGTTTACTTTACTCTGTTTTCTGTTGGTGTATTTTCTATGCTCTCGTTAATAATGTAAACCGATGTCCATACCATATTTCCTTCTAAGTTACTTCTATAAATCTTGTCTGTGTATGGCATACAGTAGTGGAATGAAAATGACATGTTCTGTCCAAGGTTTATACTTTGGACTAAACTAACATTTTTCTACCTTATTACAGGTTATGTAGTATATTTTTCCAGTGTGTTTTCTCGATTTGTATTCTATAGCTGGCCTTCCATTATTCTAAAGAGAGTACCCTATCTATGAGGATAAAATATAGATGTAAATATTTACCAACAGGTTATTAATCATTCCATCACATAAATATGCAAATCAACAGGCATAGATTTCTTGTTATTTAACTGTAAAAAAACTTCAGGAGGCCCAAAGGAGTGCAGGAAGATGGAGCAGTGAATATGGAAGGGAAGTGTCTTGATGTGCAACATGTGGGACATAATGATTCTTAACAGAAGGGGTGGAGAAGCTAACATTGCAGCAGAAATAGTATGAAAAGGAAAATTTTATGACGATATGGAATATTGGCTTTTAAACTATGAAACATTTTTTTTTGTGTCATCCCTAGTCACTCAATATGAATTGTATATGAAAATATGAATATGTATTGAATTTGTGTCTGTAAATATGAAAATGAATTTGTAATAAAATCATGTGAGTATGGTTTTTTTTTTTGTGTCATCCCTAGTCACTCAATATGAATTGTCTATGTAAATATGAATATGTCTTGAATTTCTGTCTATGTAAATATGAAAATGACTTTGGAATAAAATTATCTGAGTATGAGGATCGTAGTTGGACATAACTAATGAGTGAAAAACTAGTAAGTGATAGACATAATGCTTTGTTTCAGGGTTTTCAATGAGGGCATGCACATGGAAATAACATGCTTAAAGAAAAAGGTCTCCCAAGTCAAAAAGATATCGAATATTAAACCTCTCAAATTGTAGGATTAGGCTGTACATCAATACTTGGTAACTCCACTTTATATCTAGGAGGAATTTATTCTTTGATCTCCAATGAATGACCTTGCCTTACCCATAAAGGTGGAAGGTGCAACATTAATATAGGAAACTCTTGAATGGTGTTGTCATTGATGCCAACGTTGTTTATTGAAAAATATTAATATATGTCATGATTACATCAATGGAAAACTTCAATGGAGTTTTCCATGGACAAGTAGCCCTGGAAGAACACTCTTAATGTATGTCATAATTACATCAGTGGAAAAATTCAATGGAGTTTTCCATGGACAAGTAGCCCTTGAAGGATGGCAGGAAACCCTAGTAGCCCCACATTTGTTGAAGGTTTTGAGACGAAATATTAGTGAATTTAATCTCAAGCTCATCATCTGTGGATGTTCCTCGTCATGTTGATTCCGATGGTGTATAGCACATTTTGTAACTCCTCAAAATTGAGGAGATTTTGACATTTAAATTTTATGCCCCATCTTGTGATCTACAACCCTAACACCAAGATGATGTGGAAACTCACCATTTCATGTCTAAACGAGTGTAATATTAAATCAAAATTACTTAGGTTACTATGATTATGGTTTTTGAGTTCAAAAAAATGAAAGTGTATTTACAGTGCCACCTACACTCAATTAGAATGAATGTTCAAAACGTTGGTCCACTTTGTTGTGAAACATTTTCATCCAAACAAATTCCTCACAAGCTGAACCACTTTGATGTGCTGCAACTTGATATAATGCATCAGTTGCTATTTTGAACCATTGAAGGAATCATCTAAGTTCTTAATTCTCAAGGATAAAAGAATAAGGAAAATACAGTGCATTGTTTTATAGTCAAAAAATCCAATTTGAATTAAATAATTAACTTTTTTCCCACAAAATATTTTATTTTCCATTGAATGATGGTTTCATTAAAGGTCTCTTCCACCAAAAAGTCTTAGTAGAAAAAGAACAGAAGCTTACACGCGCAATAGTGGCCATCAACAACCTGCAATTTTTTAAAAATGAAACAACACCCGTTTGAAATTATCAGAGATCGCTAGAAACAAGACGCAATGATACTGTATTAGATGGCTATTTTCAAGTTTGAACCATGGAACGAAGCATCTTAATTCACAATTCTCTTTGATAAAAGGAAAAAATATGCACTTCTTCATTTTATTGTCAACAAATTCAAACATTGAAGTTGAATTTAATACTTATGCTAAATCCACTAAATCCATGAGAACTTTTCCTCTTCCCGATCTAGTTGTAGTTTGAGTGGGAACTTCCCAGTACTTTTCTTCATCAAGGGCCACAAATTACAACTGAGGCCCCCTTACAAAATTTCCCATTTCTTTTTCTTTTTAGCTTGCCATAAATGCTCAGGCCTGATTTTCCATCTTGATCTGCATCCATGCTTATGCTTGAGAATTATTGTGGTGATCCATCTGATTGAGGCTGAGATGAATATTCCACTTGGTTTCTTCTATAAGAAGTGTCAAATTCCTGGAGGGAATTCCCATCAATAACAGGCAGGCATTAGCAATAGTAGCGAGCTTCATGTGATTGAGAGGAAATTTTAGGTAATGAGTGTAGAGTTCAGGAGCTGCATGGCCATGGTGTGCTACATACTCTGGCGGAGTCCAAATACCGCCAAGAACCAATAATTGAGGAGCTTGCATCAGTATTCCCATGGTTGCGTCACTGTTCCCATGGCTTGAGGGAAGCCTAAACTCAATAGTCTTCTCGTGTGTAGGAGATATTTATGTTCTCCATAGAAAAAAAAAAAATTTCCCTCTTTATGATCAAGTCGGCCTTACATTTTGGCTCTAAATGACATATCAAAATTCATATTAAAGATAATTACTCTAAAAAATTCAGCTTTGTGGGGAAGTGAAGTATCAACAGGTGGCTTGGTTCTACTCTAAAATAAATTCGGCTATGAGATACATCAACAGGTGGCTCTGTTCTATGAAACTTTGGCACACATTTCCTTGTATTTATAATTAGATTCTTTCGATGGGCTAAGAGGCATTTGACCTGCTCATCAAACTCCCTTTTTGGGCATTCTTCACACCATAATAATGGCATAAATTTTTCTGTTTCTTGGGTTTAGGGCTACGCAGTATGAAATGCTAGCGAGGGGGCTCATAATCAAAGTAAATACAGTAAAAGCAGCTTTGGAAGCAAATACCCATTTCACATCGTCTCACAAGACAAGTCATCCATACTGAATATACCCTTGTATTTTGTATGGTATGCATTCATCACCACCCCTGCTACGAAGCATGCCTCAGAAATCAAGAACGTTATCCTGCAAAACAAATCAAAAGGGACTAGAGTAGGTAAGGGTGTATACTGAGCTTTAAAAGAAAATTTTGGTGTAAAGGGAAAGTTGGGTTGGCTCACCAGAAGAAACATAAATGCCCCGACTCCATACCAAGTAGAGATGTCCAAATTGTACACGTAGTATGGTGATGGTTGCAGTCGTGTTGATGCCATAACCATGCATGTACAAATCTCCATATCCAAACAAGCCCTGCATGCCTCCTTCATTGTAAAGAACGTTGTTGAGTGTTGCCGTGTTGAAGCCATAGTAAAACCCTATGTTTAAAGAACACAAAACACATAAGTAATTCATTAATAGGAAACATAGATCTGTAAGGAATTCATTAATACGGAACAGAGATGTGTAAGGACTTTGTTGTACAGGTGACCAATTTTTATTGGTGGGAGGACTAACCAAGTGTAAAAATATAATTGGTTAGAAGGGCGATAGGCAAAGCTTCTCATTGGCTGGGGTGAACAATGTTTTCCCACTGCAAGCCAACAAAGAAAATGCCTCCGACGTAATTAATCCAGGAAAATAAGGATATGACTAGATATTTAACATGGTTTTATGTTCCATTAAGGAAAATCAGAATACTGCTCATATCTTGATGCTTTCAATAATGTTCTACAACTGTTATTGCAGATATGTACTGAAAACAGTATAATAAATGTATTGAAAACATTATAATAAGAGATTTTTATTTTTTAATTATCTATAAAATACCGTTGTGTATCATTTTGTACTTAATATTGATGTTAAATAATCGTGATGAGTTAGTTTGTAGCGGAGATAGTAGTTAGTGATAATTATCTCATTGTTTGGTTTGACAAATAAGAAAGATAAATTTTATCACTATTTGAAATATAAAAAAAAATTATCAAATAAACATATGGTTTAAATTATTATTCAAAAATAAAAATATCACTTATATAATGCAAAAATATTATATTAATGACATTATTTTCTATTTATCTTGGACGGTTATTCAAGAATATAAACATTATCAATATCTCTTATAGGTAACTCATTGAAATAGAATTCAATGGTTAATATAGAATGGATAAGGGTATGTAAAATCTTACTAATTGTTTAGTGTTTTGATGGCACAAAATGTGCATGACTTGATGTGTTGATCAATATATGGTTCTTATGGTTCCACTTCAGGAAAATCAAAATGAATTTGAAAACTTAAAGGAGTTTTAGTTATTTCAAAATGACATGTTTGCTTGTTGTAGCTTGCAACTCAAGTAAATTTATATCTATTTTCACCTTAAAGTATACAAAGTTGTTAAAACTTGTAAAAAAAAATATCCCTTTAATAGTTGTTGACAACAATTAACTAAACTATATAAAATAATTGATCTATTATCAACCAATGCATATGCATTAATTATTTCTTTAATATTCTTAAATACCAATTGAAATTCATGTTGGTGGCTAATCGACTTCAATTGTATAGTATGGTTGTCTACAAATTGTATAGTATGGTTGTCTACAAGTTAGATTATGATGGATGGAAAAAACAATCAATGGTTGTTGATTCAAGTAGAAAATGGAACTTACATGTTATACAATTAATATGTAAACAAACTTTGATGTAATTTTATTTATAATAAATTTTAATATATTTTTATTTTTATATATAAATTATTGTTAATTTTAAACCATATTAATTTACAATTAAATTATTTCTATGTGATATTAAGTATGAAATAAAAGTTGTTTGTAAGACTTTGACTTGACAATGAATAGTTATATTTTTAATACACAAGTTCAAAAATCTCTGTACGTTTTATCTTTAAAAAACTATAAAATAAAGATTAATACATAAAATGAATTTATAATAATTGAAATGGAAAATAAAAATATTTTAATAATTTTAATTTAGTTTGATTAATTTTTAATTGTAATTAAATTTTTATTTTATTTTTAATAATACTAATTTGTCTTAAACCAATCTCTATGTTTTAATGGATGACTTTAGTATTTTGTATACAAATATGATGCCTAAAATTTGTTAAAACTAAGTTAAAGCTTATATATATAATTTATTATTAATAATGTATATTGTGTTATTATTTAATCCTAGAGTAAGGTAATTTGAAACTAATTTTTCTTATACGCAAAAATCCACGAAATCAGGGAAACTCATAAATGAATTGGTTTTCGAAAAAATTGATAAAATTCTTCGTTTATTTTAGGAGGCCTCTTACAATATTTCAACGTCAAAGACTATCTTAATGTCATGGTCTCTCGTAACTCTAATAAATTTGATCTATGAATTAAATTTAAAAGGAAGAGACCATTAATCTTAAAAGTGTGAGTAATGTGAGATTTGAGATTTGTTTAACTTTGAAAGGAAGAGACCATTAATCTTAAAAGTGTGAGTAATGTGAGATTTGAGATTTGTTTAACTTTGAAAGGAAGAGACCATTAATCTTAAAAGTGTGAGTAATGTGAGATTTGAGATTTGTTTAACTTTGACGTGGTTCCTTTAAAATATCTTATGATTCTAGTAAGAAAGAGAGGACCACAGATTTGTTGAAGTAGTATAAATGATAAATTGTTTATTGCAATTTCACAGCATATATGAGACTGCGTTGGAATGTCTTTTCTACATGTTAATCAATTTTATCATTAAAGAAAAAATAAAGTACATTCAAGGCCAATTCTAACTAAGTGGTAATGTCAAAATGAAGATAAATCATTATGTAAATTCTATCATTATGATTATTTTAATAAATAAAGACCCAAATGAAAGAGTTTTGTAAGAAATTAGGTAAAAGAGAGGTGGGGAGTTGAGAACGGATGTATGATAGCCTATAGGGATAAGGTCCCTTTTAGTATCTTGTTCATAGATAAGTTTTATTAATAATACTAGTAATTTTGGAAATAATGTAATTTATAATTTTATTTGGTGGAGGAAATAAGTTTTAATAATAAAATGTGTTACTTTTCCCCGTGACGGAATTTCATCATTTCAGAGTTGAAGTCCGATTTTGTTGAAAACTACGTGGCATTGTCGTTATCTGCATGGAGGATGATAATATTCAAATTCTGTTTAGATATGTTGGGTTCAGGGGAAACATTACGAATGACGTGGCTACGTTAGAGCGTAACTGATGGGTAAACGAAATCTATGTTATTAATAAAATCTTAGAATTGAATTCGAGCACTGGGAAAAAAAATCAAAAGTTTTAAATTATCTATTTGGCCAAGCGATTATATATCGATCCCGGGTGAATGGAGGGTTGTTGAGATTTTTATTTCAATGTAATATTAAATTTAAATTTAATATTAATATAAAATAAAAAATATTAAAATTTATATTTTGAAATACTACCTATAAAATATGAAATAGAATATTATATTTAAATGTAATATTAAATATTAAATTTTAATTTAGTATCAAATATTATATATCTAATAT
Source organism: Pinus albicaulis (assembly GCA_034641835.2). NCBI lineage: Eukaryota > Viridiplantae > Streptophyta > Pinopsida > Pinales > Pinaceae > Pinus > Pinus albicaulis. Next base: position 22,835,737 of record CM076574.1, on the reverse strand, counting down.
TTAAAATTTAAAATTAATATTAAAAAATAAAAATAAAAAAACAATATTAATATTAAATAATGAATATGAAATATTAAATATTAAATTTTAAATGTTAATATTTAAATATGAAAGTTGAAATTTGAAATATAAAATTCATTAAAGTTGTGGAAATGAAATGGAGAAAGTAAAAGAAAGAAAAAATAAAAGAAATAAAGGAAGAAATAATAAAGAAATCTTAGTACTCAATAAAATGAAACAACTATGGAAGAAAAGCTAAGAAGCTAAAGATAAAAACATATAAAAAAAAATTTCAACAAAAAACGATGTTTGGCAGCTTTTCGTTATTGGGCTAGGCGTTTGACCACGTAGTGTCTTGTTTCAAAGATCCGACAAAATAGTTTTAGGCTCGGCGTTTGACCACGTAGCGTCCTATTTCAATGATCCGATAGAACAGTTTTTGTTCTAGCGGGAGGAAGGGAAGTATAAAGGGTGACGAAGGAAATGTTTGGACGCTATATTGGGTTGTTGTGGTTGTGCAAGAACACGTTTTTTTATTTTTTTCAATTGTCGAAATGTATCATATGTTGTCAGCATTCTTTTGGTGGGTTTTCTATAAAAAAAATTGTCTTCTTGGAGTTGGGATTTGTTGGTGTTTATTGGTTCAACCGAATTGGCTCGACAAGCTCAAGTTGTGATGATTAATTGTGGGTTGCAAGGATTAGCTATGGGTGCGCTTTAGGTGCATTCTGTCCCACTGCATTGCACTTAAGGCAATGTTCCCAGCCTTCAAATACAAAGTTTAAATATTTAAGAAAATAGCTGCACACCAAAACTTACATTACATTAGATTAATCAAGGATATAAACACATCAAATATTGGTTGAAGCCTATAGTAATTCTATCTTTACCATACAATAAACTAGTTGAGAAAGTATCTCAACCAAACACAAAAGTAGGAGTTATATTAGTTGGACTAAATCTCTTAGATCCAACTAATTAAAAATTACATTTATGATCATGAATCTCATTCAATGTGCATAAGACAAGTAGGAGTTAAATCTCCAAGTCTCTCCCTTAACAAGTAATTTTCATGTTCTTGTCTGCAACATCTTCATTAGCTTCTTTAAACATTTTTGAAATCTCATAAACATAACTCTATCAAGTTGTATCATAACCCTTGGAAAGTGTAGTTGGAAAACTGGATTCTCGAGTTCCGCTCTCGAACTCACGAATCACTGATCTCCCGAAGTCAATTACTGAACAACGTTATAAGTTGTCGCATAACATTATTAGAGGAGCACTCTCACATTTTCAAGAATTAGGGATCCTTCCCTAGATCCACAAATGCCATACTATCTCGACAACCATCCATATTGAGCCTTACTTCCACTCGATCTCTTAAGTATTGCCTTCCTACATAATTGATTACATGTGTGTAATAGCTTAAGTGCTAGTCATTCTATGCTCCCATCTACTAAAGTACATGGGTAAAAACCGTTGTACTCACTATTATATATAAGAGTCGTCTATATACAGAATGTATGTAGAGTTAATTTTACAAATGACCTCCTTATCTGATTCCTTATGTGATTTTGAAACTTCATCGTCACCAATTTTTCAAACAAATTATAATGTTAATAATTTTAACTACTAGATCATCCAAATTCACAGATTCACATGATGTTGTGTTCTATCATTATAAAAAAATGTCTACATTGTCATAAGAGTTCATGGTCCACCACTAACCCTCTAAAACAAGTAAAATTTCATTTCACAAATCCCTTGAAAATGTTGTGTAATGTCAGCACAAATCAGAGTAAGGGTGGCACGACATGGATATTACATATATGAAACTCTCATCTCTGGTACTAAAGGAAAATCCATGACCTTAACACTCTAATGACTAAAACAGTTGCAGAGAGCAGTATATATCAAGAACCCCTCTATCTTCCCATGGTTTCGCTAGGTTCTGCAATTTGCTGAAAAATGCACAAGAACCCACATAATAATATTACTCTACACGTTAATGGACGCCATGACACTAGGTTGTTTAAGAAATAAACAATATCACAGACCATCAGTGGCTACAAAAAACTATACAAAATTCAACGAGCAATCAGAAAAATACTCTCCATCAGGAATTTGAAAGCATTACAGGTTCAATTTGTATGTTTGACCTTGTCACCAATTATTCAGATTCGCTAACATCCAATAATTATTTTCGTTGCAGTGTTTTAGTTGGATGGGATCATAATCTGAGTGAGGTTAAATGTAAAGGGTTTGAGAATGCTACGACGATCGCTGCTAATATTAAAAATCATTGGTGCACGAAAAAAGAATCCATTGTGATCACTGCAAAAGTACACAATCCTTCTCTTAGTGAAGGGTTATCACGATATGCTCTCCCGTATTTATTTGAAAATATGAATAATTGTCATAGTTTTGTCTATCCACACATATTCCACAATGCTATGTTTTCATAAGTCTCCATTCATACAAACTCAAACTCCACGCAACTCCACATCCCACATCGAGCACACAAAAGCTTCAAAACAATCTATGCTGATATGCACTTATTCCTGCAACACATATCCCATTATCCTGGGCCCTCCCTTAAGGGAGAAAGGCCCAAAGTTCTTAAATCTAATACCAATTTAAGAAAACAGTTGCACACCAAAACTTACATTACATTAGAGATTTGATACGAATTTAAGAAAACAATTGCACACCAAAATTTACATTACATTAGATTAATCAAAAATATAAATACATCAAACATTAGTTGAAGATAGTAATTCTATATTAACCATACAATCAACTAGTTGACAAAATATCTTAAGCAAACACAAAAGTAACAATCAACTAGTTGAGAAAATATCTTAACCAAACACAAAAGTAGGAGTTATATTAGTTGGACTAAATCTCCAAGATCCAACTAATTAAAAATTACATTTATGATGATGAATCTCATTGAATGTGCATAAGACAAGTAAGATTTAAATCTCCAAATTCATTACAAGTTAGGGTTGTTGGCCTTAGAATTTGAAAGTTTAAATTACTAAATTTGAGAATTTATTTCCTGAATGAGAAAGACTAGGTGTTGGGTCCAACTCCCCAAATTAGAGAATAGCTAACTATTAGAGAAAATTAACACACATATTAGGGGAAAAAATAGTATTGTAGATCAAAGTTGTATTTTAGCTATATTGAAACACAGGCATGTATTGTTACTATCTTGAAAGTATAATGAAACTATAGCTAACTACTAGAGAAAATTAACAGACATATTAGGAAAAAAATAGTATTGTAGATCAAAGATATATTGTAGCTATATTGAAACACAAGCATGTATTTTTACTATGCTTAAAGTATAATGAAACTATATTAAAAAATATTGAAAAAATATTTAATTTTAAATATTAAATTTAAAATTGTGAAACTACAACGAATATTTGAAACAATATAGGAACTTTATTGAAACTATATTCAAACTACAATGAAATAGCCGAAAGTGTAGTATAGGAAGTAGGTGCATAGGGAATCTCCTTATGGGTTCCATATTTCATTCTATAATATATCACTTTTTCCTTAAAATCCACCAATGTCCAGTGTTTCTCCAACCAATCCATGCCCAGTAGCACATCGTAGGATCCCAAGGGTAATATATCCAGATCCAGAGTTAGCTGTTGATCACTAATTTCAAATGTATAACTTGGAATCTTTGCACAAACGTTTATCTTTGCTCTAGTTGCTAACTGTACCAGCCATGGATTCTTGAGTTTCTGACTTTGTAACTTACATATTTCTACTAATTTGGGATTTACATAACTTAAAATTGCACTTGGGTCAACCAGAATAGAAACAGGTTGTGAAAGTAGCTTACCTTCCAACTCTGTCATCATTGGTTGGTAATCTGCCTGACGATCTTCCAAGGCTGCGTTAATTCTGGGTATATTTTTGGCTACATCTCCCACTGTAGAAGCTTCTTGTAAATTAGCAACCGCTTCACGCCTCCCCTGTTGTGGACAGTTCCAATAATAATGAGCCTCACCACACCCCCAACACTGTAGAGGTAGTTTTTGATTTTGTCCTTGGTCCGGCTTGCTGGAATCCTTTGTGGGTTTATCTTCTACAGGCCACCAGGTTCTTTGATGGCTTCTGCCAAATTTTTTACTTACTGAACTCCTTTTAGCATTCTTAAAATTACTGGTTCTACTTTTCTTGAAATTTGAGTTTCTTTTATGCTCTTTCTTTGATTGACAGTTTTTACCCAGCTCTCCTTTTTCCTTAGATTGCTGATAACACATTCTTGCCTTCTAAATTGCCTCATACATGGTTCTTGGATTCATGAATTCAATTCGTTCCTTCATGTGAGTCGGAAAACTACTTAGGAACCGCTGAACTTTAGCCTTTTCGACCCTTAGATAAGAAATGTAACAAAGTAAGGAAGTGAACTTGGTTATGTACTCATCCATTGTCAATTGACCCAATTTTAAATCGTGAAACTGTCTAGACGTTTCGTCATAGAAACACTCTGTTGGGTATTTATCTTCAAAAATTTGCTAGAACGTATCCCAAGTCACATCCTGATCTTCTATGTTGCGGACATTATTAACCTCCTCCCACCATAATGTGGCCTTCTCCCTCAACTTCTAGATGGCTAATATGGCTTTGAGATTGCTACTATACTCATAGATTTGAAAATACTTTTTCATATTTATTAACCATGATTCAGCCACCTCCTCTGCTTCTCCATCAAATGTGGGTGGTTTCATCTTCCGAAACTCACCTTGCAATTCTACTTTATGTTTCTTAACTTCTTTCTATTCTGACAAATTACCTAACTCAACCTCACAGTAATTTCTATTTTTATTGCTTCATTGTGAATGACTTATTTCCATTCTGTCAGAGGTTTGGTCCCTTGCTTTTTGTTCATTTCCTTCCTGCATATCTCTATTAGGACTAGGTTGTACCACACCCTGATTCTGTTTGTCAGAGAGGCTCTTAAGTATCCTTTCTTTCTCTTGCATTAAGTGTTCATTGTCAGTCCTGACCTGGACCATTTCTTCTTGTAGCTTCTGCACTATGTTTAGCACAATGCTAGTTTGGTGCTGTTGTTCCTCCAACAGTTTACTAGTTTGCTGGTATTGGCCCACACTGAGCTGAATCCACATCTCAGGGTTCATTTTTTATTGTGGTTGGGGTACAGGCTCCCCTGTGTACTGGGGTGGTTGCTATGTTGACCCCTTCTCATATTGTCTCCTACTATGCTTTCTTAGTTGTGCATCATTTACACACAATTTGTCATATTAGGTGACCCATAGGGTCCCAACGTGCGAACTTGGCTCTGATACCACTTGTAACATACTACCATATACTCATAAAAAATAATTTAACTTCACATTTTTTACACCCAAATTATATTCATTATACACCTAATTCATATTCAATATACATATACATGTGTGCAACCGGATCTCACTTATCACCTATACAAAATAAACATATCACTTTATATATAGTTGTACTGCACTTTGATTACAATTGTATATATTAAGGTATTAACTCGTAATGTTTTTGGCACCATTTCACCAGTTACGAGGAGGTTACCTCTCCACGAATCTTACTTGGTTAAAATGAGATTGTCCATCCTATTGGATTTGATTAACATGTACTATGCATTCATAACACCCATTATCAGTTCAATTAAATTTAACCTATCGATATTTCTGCCATTATTAGGAAATATTTCAATGATATTTGTTTATTTGTCAAGTCGCTTCGACTATTAGGCTTACCTCCAGCGAACACCTATACTACTCTTCCCATCGTCGATCGGCACAAGTCTAGAATCCAATGGTTATACTCGTTTAGGGTTTATTCTCATTTGGGGTAATGACTACCCTAACCCTAACCATTCCCCATTCATTCAAGTACTCCACCGCAGAGCTCTATGACAGGGTCTTGCTGCCGGTGTGTCGAACGTCCATCAGAGTCCTCCTTGGTGCCAGTCCAATTTCTCTTTCAATACGGACGGTGAGTGAACCTTTTGGCTTCCATGAACCTGGGTATCTATTTTCTATGGAATTGATTCTTCTTTCATTAACTTGGAGCTTATTTTATATTCTTCTGGTTATTAACGTTTACCATTTTACTCTGTGTGTCATTCTGTACTTGTCTCAAGGTTTTGTTTCATTTTTCCTTGGCTGTAACAGTGGTTCGAGCTCTTCCTCCGGGTGGAGCACCTCAGCTTCTTAGTTGCCCTCTAGCGAAGCTCACAGGTATGTGTGACTTATTTGTAGAGGCACTAATTAATTCTAATTTGTATAACATGTTTCCCATTTGTCTACAATGCATTGACCCATTGTTTTCTTGTTGGTTATCTTGCAGTTTAGCCTCCCGGTTTCCACGAAGGGTTTATAGAAGTAAGGCTATCTTTTTAGTGTTAACTCCTGCATTTTTCATTTCAGGTGAATTCATTTCCAGTTTAACTGAAATTCTTCCCTTTCACCTTTTCGTGTAGGTAATCTCTTGGCCTAGCATGTAGATGGCAACCCTTGGAATGCTCGGCTTCCAGTTTTCCTACTAATTACAAAATACCTGTTCCACTAGGTACTCTTCTCCAATACTAATTTTGTCATGGGTGACCTGAATTTGTAAGAAGCTCAGCTTACTATGAGGCTTACTACCTTGTTCTGGTTTTTTTATATCATTAGTTAAATTCCATAGGCTTTGCCCAATTTGGGGCTTATCGTAGGCAAATGTATGACAGTTGAAGTTTGTATAATCTCATTCCTACGTAATTTTATATCCGCCTATTGGCATTTGACTTCAGTGTCTCAGAGTTTTGTCTATGGTTTAATTTGGCGAGTCTCTGACTCTATTTCTCACTATCTGAGGCACACTTGATATGCTTCATGGTTATGGGGAGATAGTTCGAATCAGAATCTTATTATATATAGATAAATGTTAATTTCCTGCATCTATGGTGTACATAATTTTGCATGATTCATGTGTATGCAAAACTGAAGAAAGGGCTTAGTTATCTTCCAGCATTTAGTTACATTCTCTATTGTGCTTCCATTTCTTTGGTCTTTCACTTCAATTCATTTACACTAATTCCCAGTTAATACTATAATAAAATATTCCCATTTACAGGAATTTAAAGATGCGGAAGAAATCTAATTCAGTGATAGAATTAATGTTACAATACTTTTTTTGTTCTCAAGAATAGAATATAAGTTACTGAATTCTATCATTTCAAAAATAGAATATAAGTTACTAAATTCTACCATTTCAAGAACAGAATTAGAGATACAGATTCTTCTTTTCTATAATTTAAGGTTCTGACATTTATTTTTCTTTATTTTTTTTAAAATGAAATGGCCAGACCATTCTGTCCGTGTTTATCATAGTTGCAGAGAACAACCGACTCGGATCCTTCGTCTCGAATGCTCTGGGTTAACAGTTCTCTATTTTATAGTTGCTAGAAGTGATTTAATTCATAACTTCATTCGGTATGTGCATTTTTATTAACTCTATACATGCCTTTGTTGTCCTCTTATTCTGAGTAAAGTAAAAGAGATTGTCTAACCATCTTATCCATTTTAAGAGAATACATAGAGGTTTCCTCAGCTCATAATAAAATACAGTAACAGCTACAGACTATTAAAAATATAAGTAATTTCTCATTCATAAATTAAACTCAAATTTCCAATGGCAAATATACTTATCTATCTTCCAAATACTGACTGATGTTGTCCTCCCTACCTTAAGAGAGGAAATTACATCCTCATCTCTCCACCGTGCTCCATTCCTTAGCTATGTGATTTGAAAGAGGTTCCAGAAGAGACCTCGGGACTCCTAGTCCAGTCTTCTATTCCAGGAATTTCAAGAATCTAAGTAATTCCACTGGTCACCACTAGCTCGAGAATTCTTCTCTCTATTTCCATTTTCCAGTTATTGAACAGAACCCCTCTTCCTCACTGGGATATGGCTTTATCCTCAAAGGATGGGGTAACTATTTGAACTATTTCTGTTCAACTACCTCTCAGTTCTTGGAATAATTTTACCATCAGTCTTTTACTTTTTATTTTTATTTTTATGGAAATCAATTCCATAACTAAATTTTATTTAATCAAAAATAATTTCTGTTCATCAAGTAATATTTCTAAAAAAGAAACAAAATAAATATCTTAGTGTCTTAACAAACATAATATAACCATTATTTGGCACTTAAGCTAGTTGTCACATGGATCCATCCAGATTCATGGATCCATCCAGATTCACAAATGGGCTTCAATGTCTTTATTTTTCACAATTTCAAAGTCCCTGGCGCTGCATAGGATGTTACCGCTAAGATGATGTCATTGTCGACAAGGAATTAAATCATCCATAAACAACTTTTGATGAGTGTGAACACCAAAAATGGATGGGCATATACTCCACACTTTTTGTCTCTATCCCAGACCACTTTTTTATATTTCACAGTGCGAGTAATGTCAAGACACATCTGATATTTTGATGCAGATAAGTGACTAAGTGTGACAAAATGGCATGGAATCGAATTAGATACTTACATCATTGGAGAGTGGAAAATTATACATGACCACAGTGACAACCATCCCCATGATCCCCATGAGTTTTTTCTTATCCTTATGAACCCCAAGAGCAAGCAGAGAAAGTGTTGAGATGGAGGTAAACACCAACGTTACACCCACCATTGTTTTCTGTATAATAAAGAATCATTATTGTCAATTAGTATCATCTTCATTACAATTTTAGATAGGTTTTGAGAATATTTTGAAATCTATATTATAAGTATCATTTCATTCACTGATCAAAGCACCTCTAGAATTAAAATTAAAGCAAAAGAGATTGTGTAGATCAACTCATGAAAAAAATATAATTTTATTATCAGGAAACAAAATCACATTATGCAGATACATATCCTGCATGTATTTATGTATGTATATTGTGTAGATGTATTCAAAAATAGCAAAAAGCCATTGTAAAATGTGTTACAAAGATAGATATCATGACATATATAAATTAGTAGAATCAAATATGAAAGTGTAGTTAAACCAACAAAAACATATAGAGATAAACATTTGGTGCATATGATTATTAAAGAGAAAATAATAAGAGACTAGGAGTATTGAAACATTCCTTGGATGTGGGTATAAGATGCAAACGAATATAAACTCCAACACAATTCCGACCCCATTGATGGTCAACACCAAGATGTTGTCCAGACCATTACTGATCAGAGGTGAGCCATACCACGTGTAGATAAGATAATTTAGTAGAGATATCGCATATGGAAACCCTAAGAAATCATCTATCGATCTGTTTCTTATCACTCTATTATTAAATTCAACCCTGCATCAAAACATTTAGAACATCGAATAATTATTCAGCATACACTTATTTGCTGAAATGACAAGGAAAATATGTGTAATAAAAGTGACAAATCTTATTTCAAATTTCAAATTCAAAAGCTTACAAGCTCAGACACAGTTGTTGTGGATTTACTGCACATAAAAAAATTAAAGCCCTAAATAATGACAGGCTAAGCATTAATAAACAATTTTTATATTAAATTTTAAAATGAAAAAATGGTAAAAGTTATTTTTTAAATAATCGACCTCAAATGCTACAAGTGTAAGTTTCTTACTTTTGGAATTTCTAGTTATTCAGGAACAACAAAGAGGAAACAAAAATTCCTCTACAAACACAAAGATTTAACAAATATGTGGATAAATATGGAGTAAAACTCTATTTCATTAAACATAAAACTGACTGTTAAAAAAAAATAAAAAAATTTCTCAGAACTGTTTTTCTGGCTTACAATGCAAAGATGCTTCTGGCTGCTACAAAACATAGCTCTCTTTTACTGTATAACGCTCTCTCTCTCTTCAACACACAGTCACTGCACTCACTGTGTATTTCTCTCAGCATACATTACTATGCCCACATGTGTTGTCTATTACAAAGCTTATCTCTCTCTCTCTCTCTCTCTCTCTCTCTATATATATATATATATATATTATAAAAAATTCATGTTTATAATATATATGTCAAAAACATATATAACCTAAGCTTTAAAACTGAAACTATCGCGGATTTTAATAAAATCATTAACTAAGGTTTATAAACCTTATTACATCGTGGCACATAGAAATATTAAGCCAAAGGCTAAAATCTTATAAAACATTAATTCACAGATTTCAAAACTTTATGCAAAAACCTTCAATGCGTTTTTGCATACATCTAAGGTCTAGCTGACTAGATTTCAAATGGTGTGAAACAGCTCCCATTGGTCGAGTGCTTTTGACGTGGCGGAGGCGGGCCATACCTTATCGCAAGCTTTCGGGGGCTAGGTGACGTAGGCACCAATTTATGCGATGCACATATGATTGGTCGATAGAGTTATGACTTGATAGTGGTGGGGACAAGGCTTATCACATGGTTTGGAGGGTGTGGTGACATAGCCTCCTTCCCTTGCGATACGAAGTGGATTGGTCGAGGACTTGATTACGTGGAATGTGGGGTCCGCATGTCAGATGGACTTGGATTGAGTTGAAATCAAATGCACGAGAGTAAACGGTGGTTGGTGGAGAGGCTTTATGGTGGGTAGATGCAGGAATGAATGGCAGGATGGTGTGGTTGCATGGTTTAAACCATGGATTTCATTGCAGGAAAGGGCTACGACCACTAAACAAAAATTGATTTTTTTAGGGATTTAAACATGGGGTTTCAATGCCAGGTGGAGTGCAAACAAAAACAAAAAATTCTGTTGCTAATATCCTTTGCCTTTAAATGGAAAACTGATGGTTCATTGTCCTTCTGCACAGATTGTAGTTGGAATTAATTTCCAACGCTCCCCCTTAATTACAACTGCTGCTTTCTTCCATGCCCAAACATTTTCTGAGAAAATTAAAACTTTTATGCCCCAATGGTTTTGTCAAGATATCAACAAACTGCTCTTCTGTTCTGCAATGCTTCAGAACTATCTCTCCATTGCTCACTATCTCTCTAATGTAGTGATACTTGGCATAAATGTGTTTCGTTATCTTGTGAAACAATGAATTCTTGGATAAAGGTATAGCTGAGCTACTATCACAATAAAATGTTGTGCCTTTTACCTGTTCATGACACAAACTTCTCAACATTCTTCTCATCCATAATGCTTGACATGCTATTGTTGTAGCTACCGCATATTGTCCCTCTTCTGTTGATAAAGCCACAATTGGTTTTTTCTTAGAAGCCCATGAGATGGATCTTGATCCCATATGAAAAACATATCTAGAGGTGATTTTCCCATCATCTATACTTCCAGCCTAATCGCTGTCAGTGTATCCAATCAATTCAAAATTTTATGAAGCAGTGTATAAAATTCCCTACCTTTTTGTTCCTTTCACATACCTTGGAATTTTTTTCGCTGCTTGCCAATGTGCCTCCTTTGGCCTTTCCATAAATATGGAAATTAAACTTATAGCATGCATTATATTTAGCCTAGTTGCAGTCAAATACATAAGGCTACCAACTATGCTCTTATGCAAACTTGAATCAAAATCCTTGTTGTTGTCTTATTTGTTCAATTTCAATCAAATCACTGTAGGAGTAATTGTTGCCTTGTAATCCTACATGTTAAATGTTTCCAAAAATTCTTTAACATACTTTGATTTAGAAATGAAAATCTTATTTTCATTTTGCTCTACTTCTTTTCTTAAGAATTATCTCAACAATCCCATATCAGTCATCTCAAATTCATCCTTCATGGTTGTTTTAAAATTCTCAATGAGGTAAGCATCATTACGTGTGAATATCACATCATCAACATACAAAAAAATAATGAGCATCTTACCATGTTTCTCTTTGATGTATAATGCGAGTTCTCCTTCACATTTTTCAAACCCATTTTCCAGTAGATAGGCATCTATCCTACTCTACCATGCTCTTGGTGCTTGTTTTAACCTATACAAAGCTTTCTTCAATCTGCATACCTTGTGCTCTTGGCCTTCTTTCTCATAGCCCAAAGGTTGTTCAACATAAACCTCTTACATCAATACTCCATTTATGAAAGATGATTTTACATCAATTTGGTAAACTTTCTATTTGTGTTGGGCTACTATGGACAACACTGCTCTTACTATTTCCATTCTTGTAACTGGTGCAAAAGTTTCTTCATAATCTCTTCCTTGTTGCTACGTATAGCCTTTGACGACAAGTATGGCCTTGTGCCTTTCATTCTTACATTCAGCATTTCTTTTGGTTTTATATACCCATTTCACTCCAATTACTTCTTTTCCTTTCGGGAGATCAAATAATTCCCATGTTTTTTTTTTCTCTATTACATTTATTTCTTCATCCATAACATCTATCCATTTCTTATATTTTACTATTTCTTCAAAATGAATAGGATCTTTTACATGAAAATATAATGAAAATAAAGATTTCATACCTTCTTCTTGCTCATAAATTTCATTCCGACTTCTGAATCTGGTTCCTCTTTCACTTGTTGAACTTGTGCTTGTAGAGGCACTCAAATCTACTCCTTGTGATGTGCTTGGAGAAGCACTATCATCACTTCTTAAGGGTGTTCTCATACCTACTTGTGGTGTCCCTTGATGTCCTTGTGTTGATGGATGTGGTGCTACCAATGAGCGATGTATTTTAGCCATTTCTTCTCCAACTTCATCATAAGACACAAATTTTAACGTTCAGTATTCTCTCAATGCTTCCATCCCAAGCTTCCTCTTCAATAAATTGTACATCTCTGCTTATCATAAATTTCTTGGTAGATGGGTTATACAATCTGTATGCTTTGGATTCTTCACTGTATCCAACAAATATGCACTTTTATCCCTTACTATCAAACTTCTTCCTTAGATGATCTTGAATGTGTGCATAAGCCACACAACCAAAAACTCTCATGTGGGTGACAAACTATTTTATGCCACTCCATGCTTCTTCAGAAACTCTATTCATTACACTTTTTGTTGGGCATATATTCAAAAAATATGTTGCACAATGTATAGCTTTAGCCCAATATTCATTTGGCAAATGTTTTTCCTTCAACATGCTTCTTACCATATCCATGATGGTTATGTTTTTCCTTTTAGGAACTCCATTTTGCTGAGGTGTATACCTTGATGTAAATTGTTAATGAATCCCATTTTCCCTGCAAAAACATAGAAATTATTTAGAGATGTATTTTCCTCCTCTGTATGTTCTTAAGAATTTTATTGCCGCCCACTTTGATTCTCAACAAGAGCTTTAAAGTGGAAAATTTTCTCAAACACTTTACTCTTCAACTTCAAGAAATAAACCCATGTTTTTACTGTGTAATCATCAATAAAGGTCAGCATATAGTGGTTGCTTACTAATGATGGTGTTTGCATTGGTCCACACAAATCATAATGGACTATTTCTAAGGGTGCTTTTGCCCTTATCCTCTTTTTTGATGGAAAGCTTTCTCTATGTTGTTTACCCAAGATGTAACCCTCACATAGCTTGTCTGGCTTTTCAATCAATGGTAATCCCTTTACCATTCATTTTCTATGCAACAAATTTAGACCTCAAAAGTTGAGATTTCCGAATCTCAAATGCCATAACCAGTTTTCATCTTTTGCTTCTTTTTGGAATGTCTCCTATGTATTTGTTGCCATTGCAACTCCTTTCTTCAAATATGCTCTCATCTTGAAAGGAAACATTATGTTTCTTGTCATCTTCACTTGTGTAGTCCTCTGTTTGCTTGGTGGTATGTCCATGATGGTACATACATCATCTTCAAAGAATACATTGTAGCCTTTCTAAATGAGTTTTCCAATTCTCAAAAGGTTACACTTCATACCAGACACATAGTAAATATCTAATATGGTTTTTCTTTCTCCTTTTTTTGTTAAAACACTCACTCCGCCTTTTCCCATGACAGAGACTTTACTATTTGTCCCCAATGTTACTTGAGACTTTACATTATCATCTAACATAGAAAACATATAAATGTTTCCAGTCATATAGTTGCTACATCCTGAATCTAGAAACCATATATCTTCACTTTTCTCTTCAACCATATTACATGCTAAAAAAAACATTTCTTGACTAAGATTCTCTTTAGTAAAATTTGCACTGGGTCTACTACCCATGTCACTCTGTTTCTTTCTACATTCATTGACATAATTCCCATACTTCTTACAGTAATGACATTGGACTTGGGATTTATCATACCTTTGTCCATGTGCTTGATTTTGTCCCCCTTGTTGGTTGTTGCCTTGGCTTTGATTTTGATTTTGATTGCTGCCCCTTTCACTAGTATTTGCAGGGCTGTTTCTTCCTCTATTTTTGACTTCTGCCTATTCCTTTTCCTCTGTAGTTTGATCTGCCTTGACCTCTTCCTCTTCCAAAGGAAATTTTGGTTTTGAAGGCATGCTACAAAGATGATTTTGTTGTTCTGCTCAATCTTTGTTCATGTGTCACCAATGATGCATGAAGCTCATCAACGATAAACATTGATAGATATTTTGTCTCTTCAATAGTTGTTACTGTCATATCAAATCTTGAGGGTAAGCCCCTCAATACTTTCTCCACTATTCTTATTTCTTCTATGGTCTCTCCATGAGATCTCATTTAGGTAACCATCCCAATCAACAATGTGAAGAATGAGTCTATTGTATCAGACTCTTTCATGCAAATGACTTCCAAATCTCCTCATTAATTGAATCTTTGTTGTCTTTACCTTCTCCATTCCTTGAGAGGTTGTATGGAGGGTATCCCATGTATCCTTGGACTTCTTTGCTACTGCAATTCTTGGAAAATATGATTTCGTGCATTGCCTGATAGAGATAGAAGAGATCTTTTGAGTCATTATTTCTATTACTCTTCAGCAAATCATTATCTATATATGTTAAGGCATTAAATGCTTGTTCATTTGTTGGTTCTTCTAAACCATATTCAACTAGCTCTCATAAATCTTGAGAGGCAAACTGAGCTCTCATTGTCATTGCCCAATAGTCATAGTTCTTCCCATTGAACTATGGGAGTTGAGTATTTCCCATACTTGTGCTTGTGCTTGCTCCTCCCATGGTTAGCTTTACCGAACTATGCTTAAAAAAAATTGGTTTTGTTTCCTAACTAAATCTTCTCACTGCTGAGAGATAAACTCTATCTCTAAAAGACTTCCTTTTACAGTTTTCTGGACTGCACTCTTAAAACAAACACAAAACTTTGTTTTGAGATAAATACTTGACTTTGATGAATCTTCACACTGCTGCAGAAATCTTTAAAAAACTTCTTCTTCCTTCCTTCAGCTTCTTTGGCAAATGCAAAGAGCCTGGACTAGCTCCAATACCATGTTCGAATTTCTGATTATTCTGGAACAACAGAGAGGAAATAAGAATTCCTCTAGAAACATAGAGATTTAACAAATATGTGGACAGAGATGGAGTAAAACTCTATTTCATTAAACATAAAACTGACTGTTACAAAAAAATATTGCCTCGGAATTGTTGTTCTTGCTTACAATGAAAAGATGCTTCTGGCTACTACAAAACACAACTCTATTTTACTGTCTAATGCTCTCTCTGTCTTCAACACACAATCACTGCTCTCACTATCTATTGCTCTTGGCATACATTAATTTGCCCACATGTGTTGTCTATTACAAAGATTATATATATATATATTATAAACATTTCATGTTTGTAATATACATGTCAAAAATATATATAATCTAAGATTTAAAACTAAAACTATCGTAGCATTTAATAAAATCATTAACCAAGGTTTACAAACCTTATTACATCGAGGCGCTTAATATTAAGCCAAAGGCTAAAAATTTATAAAACATTAATTCGCGGATTTCAAAACTTTATGCAAAAACCTTCAATGCGTTATCACATCCATTTGAGGTCTGGCTGTCTAGACTTTAAACGGTGCGAAATGGATCCCATTGGTCGAGCGCTTTTGACATGGTGAAGGCGGGCCATACCTTATCGCAAGCTTTCGGAGGCCAGGGGACGTAGGCACCAATCTATGCGATCCGCATATGATTGGTCGACGGAGTTATGACTTGGTAGTGGTGGGGACGAGGCTTATCGCATGGTTTGGAGGGTGTGGTGACATAGGCTCCTTCCCTTGAGATACGAAGCAGAATGGTAAAGGACTTGATTGCATGGACTGTGGGGTCAGCCCGTCGCATGGACTTGGATTGAGTTCAAATCAAATGTGCGGGAGTAAACAGTGGTTGGTGGAGAGGCTTTACCATGGGTAAATGCAGGAATGAATGGCGGAATGGCATGGTTGCGTTGTTTAAACCACATATTTAATTGTAGGAAAGGACTACTGCCATTAAACAAAAATTAGGTTTTGTCCGGATTTAAATACAATGTTTCAATGCGAGGTGGAGTGCAAACAAAAACAAAAAATTCTACTGCTGCTGTCCTTTGGCTTCAAATCGAAAACTGATGGTTCTTTGTCCTTCTACACAGATTGTAGTTTGAATTAATTTCCAACACTTGCTTTTTCTTGATAATCAACCACAAATGGTAGGAGAGTTGACTTTTATAGACCTTTCAATGAGTTGGAAACTAATATTGCAGGTTCATGAAATAATTCCTCGCACTAGAAGAGTGAGTACCACCAATTCAGCCTTGATAATCCATTAGTGTGCCTCATTTCCCTCTCAAACCATTCCACGCTAATTGAATCAAGTAAACATTTGTGTAAGCCACACATGAAGATAAAAGCGAAACTGGTTAATAAGTTAACTCACTGAATTCTGTCTCGCGAGACTCTACAACAAACAAACGCATATAAATCCGTTGTGTATTTACTGAATTTTTGGTAACGCTGTGAAGGTGACAATATTATTTGTGAATGGTTCGCTTGCTCATCCGTTACATGTGAACTTGTATTGATAAATGATTCTCACAGTATATGCGTGTATTGTTTATTTAGAGTTAATTATTGGTCACACAATCTTTGTGGGAAATAACAAGCTCCTATTTCTGAAATGATTCTGTTCAACACGCATTTTTTTTTCTAAGTAAGCTTAAATCTATTAATAAAAGATAAAATACAACAGGATCAGGGCATCAGGAGCGCCATACAGTCAACAAAATATCAAAAAATTGAACCGCCCTCTAGGGGAAACCGATCCGAGAATCGTTTGAGAGTTGCCTCAGGAGAGGAAACCAACTTTTACATGTGAAAATTGAGTTGAAAATAGAGCCGCCCGCGTGGGGAAACCGGCTCACACCATGATTTTGAACAAACTCAACATAGGACATCATCTTGGACAAACTGAGCATTGTAGCAGACAAGCCTAACAAAATGTCACAAAAATTAGACATAGAAACTGGAGTACAAACTGAAACGCTAGAGCCAATAGTCACCCGAGGAGATTCCTCCACTATTCTGCACCATCCATCTCCATCGTCGTCAGGAACTGGGACATTTTGACTGGCGGTGGCTTCTGCATCGCAACCATCAGCCGGCAGCACTAGGTTCTGGAGGAGACTTGAGCCACCATCGACCTCTTTCCGAGAGGAACCAATGTCCATCATCTGAGAAGCATGCTGATAGGCAGGAGGGGCCGGCGGAATGACGCAAGACGCTGAAGGAAGGGGGTCAGGGGCAGCTTCAGGGATTTCCTTGAGAGAGACTGAAACTGTAGCAATAACCAAGGGGCGAGAGGAATTACATTGAAAGTGGAAGATGGCAGTGGACGGATTGCGTGCGGGAGCAGAGATAGCAGGCTGGGGATTAGGGGATTGCTGAGAGGCAGTGGCGCCAAGCCGCGTGGAGGGAGGAAAACAATGCACACGACCCCTGCTACGAAGATTGCGCGAGGGAGGAGGGATTTCACTGAGACTATGCGAGGAAGAAAGGGAATCAGAGGAAGGGGAGCAGCCACGTCTGAAGGAGCTGGGGCGAGAAGTTCCCCTATGAAAATGCAGGCGGTGCCTTAAGCGCGGCATAGCAGCGGTGGTATGATGAGAGAAGGCAGAGAATTTGGGTGGCACAGGCGGGTGAAACGGAGCGAACAAGCCAGGTGAAGCAAAATGCAGAGTGCAGAAAGGACTGTGAGTGTAATGAAAACCAGGGGAAAAACTAACGAAACAGCCCAGAGGGCAACGCTTACTCAAAGCAGTGCGGAGGCTGTGAATGTCAGCGTCAGGAGAGCAATTGGAACCCACGGGCAGGAGCTGCAACGACATGGAGACCTACAAGCCAACACACATCCAAACCAGAAACGTTGTAACCACATTCGAATGTAGGGACGGAGGACCAGAGCAGGTCATTTTGAAGCAAGCGATGTCTCGGCCTCCCCACCGGCATAAATGCCGCATAGGGTGATGGCCTGCAAGATTTAAGAAACCCAGGGAGAGTAAATGCGAGCCTCGGGTGGCCATGTGGGCTAGCCACGCGCCCGCTCGCAGATTCATAACTGTCAATTCCTTAATAACCACCCGCATCTAGGACTGTTCAACACGCATTACTTGTGGGCTACTATTTTTATATGTACGCTACCTGTGAAGCAACAGCACTCGTATTCTGTTTCACTTAGAAACCCCAAACCCTACAATTAACCTCACGTCTCACATGTAATATAACTTCTCTCTTAGGTATTGTGTTCTGTGATACATAATGGCATGATGTGTTTTCAACTCGAGTTAGTTTATTCTCAATGTACTTAAAGATATCGTAAGTGGCTCAAAACGGAAATTCTATTAAGCGGTGTCGAAGACATAAATATCCCATAAACAATATATAAACCAATTAGCATAAAAATATCATCAGAATATTATTATGAAGACATTTTTGAAAAATTGGATCCAAAGAAAACATTGAAGAAAAACACATATTTAAAAGGTTTTTTATCCATCCATCCAATGTGTTTCGTGGTGTAAAATAACACTTCAAAGTATTTCATGCATTAATTTTTTTGTTTTATCATACCAGTTGTTTATAAAGTGAATCAATTTTTTTTTTTTGGAAAACAAAGGTCTCTTTTGTCTATATTTAATAAATCAAAATTTTCATCAAAATAGATACTTTATGTATAGCTTTTTAATTTTTTTTTCAAATAAAAAAAAATAAATTGTGTGTTTCAAGACATTTAATTGTTATCTTTTTAGTTAATTAAAAACAAAAATATAAGAAAAAATTACAAATTTCATTGTAATAGTAGAATTATTTATTATCTTATCTAAATTATAAAACTATAATTAAAAATAAAACATAAAAACAAAACAATACATGTTACGTGAACAAAAAATTTGATTAATGAAAAGGTAATGTAAGGAAAAAATATTCGCTTTAAATGAGTTGTCAAATCGGCGGACAAAACAAATATATATTTAAATAAAGAAAAATATGTGATAACATCGTATAAAGCATGAGAAAGGTAAACTTAACTGCACATCAAAACAAGGTAAATTCTTATCATTCTTGCACCACTTTCAGAGATCGTACATCCTATTCTATTTTTAAACCCAAAAAATGCCAAAACCCCTTCTGTTCGACACGATATGCAACATAAAATCCACGCCGAACGGAGAAAAAAAAAAAAAAATCTTAAAATCTCCGATGTTTGAGGGGAATAAATTTGACTTGAATGCTGGTAGGTACGTATGGCAATTCAAATAATAATGTAATTACAGATTTCATGAGGGTTGAATGGTGGTGGAGAGCAGCTGTAATTGTCTGGTTTCGAGAGGTAGGTAGGTGAAAAAAAAATCAGATACATGCAGGAACGGATTCTTTGCCACTGATTACTTAAAATTAAAAAAAATTAAAAAATGTGGTGGTATCCAGAGATTTAGGTGAAATGAGAAAGGGATTCTTTACGACTCGCAGTGGGGCTGGTCACTTTCCATAAAAACCGCACGCCGCCGGATGAAAACTACGTGCAGAGGTAATTGCAACATCCGTTCATGATGTGGAAAATGTGTTTTCCAGCTCGGGTTTACAGTAAACAGTCCACTTGACTTCACTGTTTACCTGTGATCCGTGCGAACAACCTCACGTCCCATCGGTGACTGTATCTGAAAATAGTAACGTAATCTGATTGATTTCTACTTCAGAAAGCAGAGATGGAGGGCATTTGCGTTCAACGGTACAGAATGATGATGGATAATTTCACTCAGATATTTCAAAAATTCCTAATACAGATATTTCAAAAATTCCGAATGACAATGGAGACCGCCATTGTCACCTTCAACAAGTAGTCAAGTAGTCATTTTGGAGGTATGACACTCCAGAACAAGAACAAATTAGATTTGATGTCCTCTTGTTTTAAGGTCAAATGATTGAGTTGGTTATTACTCTGGTAAACTTGTCCAACTATAAAAATATCACGTTTATACTCTTTAAGGTACTTCTCCATGTCAAGGGACACTTACTATATGCAATATCCTAAAGAATAATTTAAATGATTTAAATGTTCGAGACGAAAGCCACTTAGGTGACTTTGTTTCATGCCGTTTAGGAGAAATTTTACAATATTGTAATTGCCAATTCCCAATACAAATAAATTGCATAAGGAGAATGACTATACCAATGTATTCCATATTTTGTCATATTTTGTATTCAAATCTAGGTATCAAAGAATATCAATGTATTCCATATTTTGTATTCAAACCTAGGTATCAAAGAATATGAGTTGTAGTTGGTTCTAAAACACCATAATGACTTGCATAGATACATTCAAATGAAAATGTGTAATTTAATTTATTGATATTTTGATAAAACTACACAAAAGAATGAAATAATTTTATTTGACCTTTCAAGTCACATGTGTCTTGTAGTTATGGAAAATATTGATCTTACTAGCAAGTAATTATGAATTAATTTGAGTTTTTCCATTACTAATAACATGTTCAATAGAATTAAAGCTATCAAATATAATACCACAGAAGTAAATTGAAAATTGAAAATTTTAAATTAAAATTGAAACTTTTAAATTAAAATGAAAATTTGTTTATTATAAAAATTGGTAAGTTTTTACCAATTTAAACCCTATAAAATATTAGGAAAAAAAATGTTTCATGACCCATAGATTCTTTAAGAAATAAATCTTACATGATTCAAAAGATTTTATAAACCTTTAATTTTTATACAATAAATGTCTAAACAAATTTTAATATAATTTTATCTATAATAGATTTAATATAATTTTATTTTTTGATTTGTTATTATTATAGATAAATGATATTATTTTTTATTTTAATATTAATTTATTTTTATATGATATTAAGTATAAAATAAAAGTTGTTTATAAGATTTTGGATTTACTATGAATGGGTGTATTGTTAAGGCACGTCCAAATCCTCATAGGTCTTATGAAAAATTCATACACAAAAATGAGTTTATAATAATTAAAATAGGAAATAAAAATTTAAGTAGTTTTAATTTAATTAATGATTAGTTTTAAATTGCTATTAAAATTAAAATTATATTTTTTATAACTATATTGGTATTTTGTATACCATTTTAAGGTCATGAAAAAAATATTGGTGTTTTGATGCTTAGAATTTGTTAAAGCTAAGTTAAAGCTAATATATGAAACTTATTATTATTAATATTTATTATGTGTTCTTATTTAACCCTAAAGTGAATCGAGTAAATTACAACCAATTATTTCACAAAATCAAGGAATCCAGTGGATGCTTTTGATTTTGGAAAAAGTTGATAAAGATCTTTGGTATATTTTAAAAGGTCTCTTACCATATTTGAAAGGTCAAAGACTATCTTAATGTGATTGTTGTCTTATTGATGACACCATTATATTTGAAAGATTAAAGACTATATTAATGTCATTGTTCCTCATAACTCTAAAATCAAATACTACCTTAATTAGGGGAATTTTGAGGTCTAAAATGGGCCTCCTAAGAAAATTATAAAATAACAGTGGAAAAGATAAAATAAGATTTGATTACATCATCACATTTTATAGGGGACAAAAGAAAAAACTATTTTTTCAACTCATATTATCAACTTATCTCCCAGAGTTTTTTCTCAAATTTCGAGTGGGAGTACTCGTTGGATGAAAAATTTAATTCCTCATCCAAGGAGTACCCATGTTGCATACTTTTGATAGGTCTTCCTACACGAAAAATGAGAAACACATGAAAAATGTGATTGTAATCGCGTTTTCTACGTATTTCTCATTTTTTGTGTAGCAGGGTCCATCAAACATATGAAACATGGGTAATCCTTGGATGAAGAATTAAATTTTGCATCCAATGAGTATTTCTGCTCGAAATTTGAGTAAAAAATTTGGGAGATAAGTTGAAAATATGAGTTCAAAAAGTAGTTTTATTATTTTATAATTTTTAAATATTTTTTCCTTTTTACTTAAAAATGGTGAATCATCCCCCATGGTTGACATCATCATCTTGAATCCTATTGGTTTTTATTAAGTTTATTTTTGTTGTACATTTTTCTTAGGAGACCCATTTTAGACCTCAAAATTCCCCTAATGATGTCATTGTCCCTCATAAATCTACTAATTTTATTGATAAAACCGTTGTATTTGAAAAGCCAAAGACTATATTAATGTCATTGTCCCTCATAATTCTACTAATTTTATTGATGACAACATTAATGTAGAGAAAATTGATCCATCAACTAAAGTTAAAAAGAGGGTCGTTAGGGGTGAGGATGAGAAATTATATGGAAAGGCGTTTGGATGTAATCTGAGTTATAACCATTACTAAGGTGAGATTTGTTTAACTTTGACGTGGGTCATTTTAAAAATCTGATGGTTCGAGTAAGAAGGGTCTCTTTGGGAGGGGGGCCAAAGCCAAATATTTGTTGAAATAGGTATAAATGATAAATATTCTTTACAAAAATTGTTTATTACAATTTCAAAACATAATTGAGATTCTGTTGGATATACTTTAAACATGGCTAATCAATTTTGTTATTAAACAAAAAATAAAGCATAATCGAGGCCAATTTTAACGAGAGTGGTAATGGAAAAATAAGATTAAACATGATGTTAATGATCTTAATCGCATCCTTTATGGATATTTTAATAAATAAAGACACGAAGGAAATGACCAAACACAGTTAATCAATTTATTATTAAAAAAAATATAAATTATATTCGAGTTCAATTATAACGAGAGTGATAATGTCAAAAAATATTAATCATGAAGTTAATGGCATCCTTTATGGATATTTTAATAAATAAAGACATGAAGGAAATGAGCAAACATGGTTAATCAATTTTATTATTAAAGAAAAAATAAAGTATATTAAAGGCCAACTCTAGTAATGTCAAAAGAAGATTAATCGTGATGTTAATGACATCCTTTATTGATATTTTAATAAATAAAGGCGCGAAGAAAATGAGTTTTTTAAGAAATTTAGGTAAAGGATAGGTGGGGAAATTGAGAACGGATGTATGAAAACCTATAGGGATAAGCTTCCTTTTAGTATCTTGTTTATAGATAAGTTTTATTAATAATTAGGTTGATATGTATTTTCTTTTGAATCAGTCTAATTTAGATTTTTGTCAACATTTTCTATTTAAACTCGACATGTGTGAATTATATCACTTTTCCTTTAACCTCAACATCTGTACATTATATCACTTTTCCTTTAACCACCTCAACATTTCTACATCATATCACTATGCCACATGTCCGAATTATATCACTATGTCATCTGTCAAAATACGGTTCCATATATTTTTCCCTTGCTCCAACATCTATTAAAGTTTTGGTAGATCATTTGAATTATCACTCCAAAGCCCACTATCTCAGAGTATGTATGTGGAACATCCTAAATTTGTTTCTAGATGGGAACAACCCACCATCCACGCCACCAACGCGAGTGAACTCGATGCCTCTTTTTATATGTGCAGGACAGGATGTGACAGGGCTGACGGCCTTTGGTAGATTACTTTAATTGAATGTATTTTCCACGGGATGGCCACTCTAGGTCGTGTGCCTTGGGAACTCTGCATTTTTTTAGGGTTGGTTAGATTTACTTAGGTTGTGAAAAATATCTTAGTCTTTGAAAATATATTAATCCTTAAATGGCCAAATTGTTTCTTAAACATTTTGATGTTTTAAACGGTTAAATTTTTGGTTTAACCTGTTTCCCAACAGGTTAAAAGAGATCATTCTTCACGGAGATTAAGTGCCCCATCTATTTTTTTTTCTTTGCTGGTTTTGGATGTTGCGAATTTTGTGGCGTTTCTTTATGTTGAGACAGTTAGGATTTCTTTGGAAAATAAATTGGTGAATAATGTCATTTTCATTCCTTGATGACGATTATTATGGAGACTGGGGATTGTATGCAGGTAGGATTTTGCATCTTTTGAAAACATGTGATGATCTTGTCATCCATTGAACTATTTCTCATCTCGTTTTCTGAATGGGATGTAAATTTACTTAACCCAACTTACTTTTCTTTGGACGTAGGTATCAAAGATTTTATTGAGTCTGAGAAAATCAATTAGATTTACTTGCTCAGAAATTCCTTAAAAAATCCCATACGTCAGTGATGTTTGGTAAGTTATCAGCATAACACATCAACACATTGGACGCAACCTGTGTGCCAAGGAGCCATTGGACAAAACCCTCGGCTAACAGATATGAAAACAGGGTGTAAAACTGTGGAATAAGGTTTCGAGCTTTATAGGTTGTGTTGCCTGTCTTTGCAGGTGTAATATCGTGGGAGGAGCTTTCGTGTCTTGCCCCTAAAAATTTAATGGCACACACTTTCTTTGCAAGATCTTGGTTTTCTTTGCTATTTTGTTTATGTTTTGAAGCATTTCCCCTGTTTTTGTTATTTGGTTTGGGAACTGCTTTAACAATGAGTCACGCACATGATGTCCATTCTCTATTCCTAAACTTTGGAAATCCTTTCAAAATGGTTGTTTGTAATCGATCATCCAATTAGTCTACAAAGTTTAATAAGATATTTAATGCCTTTGAGATTTCCACAACAAGAAGATTAAAGCAACTCAAGCCAAAGTTTCTAAACGACATGATAAATCTATCATGGATGTTTTCGTGGATGCAACAAGTCATAGGGTTTTATCTACTACACACACAAAAATGAAGTCTCTTATTACATATCTCTAATTCCATGTAGTGTAATGGGATGAGAAATTGATGGACGAATACTTGGATGGCACTATAAATATTTTAGACATTTGCTTGCATTAAATGTTGAAATTTCAAAGATTGAATGTTTTCAACCTTTTTTTACATTAAATTATTTTGGAGAAGTTCTACTTTTTCAGTTGGATTCTCCTCATCTTTAGTGTTCTAGGTATTCTTCTAATTTTTACGCCTGTGATGTTCCTCTTTTAAGCTTAGTACATTGTCACTGTGAATCCCAAGTGTTGGTAAGGTAATTGTACATTAAATTAAGTCCAACCAATATCCCAACAGGGGTTATGTTTGTTCAACTAATACTCAAGGAATCTAATTTGACATAATGATATCTGGGATTCTGATGTAACGTTTAGTTGTAATACATAAATACAAGTGTCTGGAGCTTATATGTTTCCCAAAAAAGTGGGGACTTGTTAACAGGAGGAGAAGACAAGGAAGTGATATTGTAAGAGTAGAAATGTTTTAGTAGTTGACAACCAACTTGAAGCAGCCTGGACCAAACTGAGGAAGCAAGGTGGTATTTTACATACTTTAATTATAATACTTTTCATTTCTTACTTAGTAAGCATATTTCAATTACATGACAACACAATTTCAACATATACTTACATTTCTGAGATCAAGGGGAACTTCCTAAGAACTATTATGTGAATTTAATTCCAGTAGGTATATGCTATGTCATTAGTTACATTCAGTGATATTAAAATTTCCTCTTAACATAACACCACGTGAGAATTGAGCTTTTCACTCTGTCTTGTGGTTAATGAGTGACAATTCTTCTATCTGTTGTGACAATATCTAATCTTGAGCAGTCATTTCATTCTGCCAAATTTGAGAGAGTCCTTTCTTTGGTGTCTGCATCTCTTTTGGTATTTGGAGCTTACATCATTGCCAATTTTCTTTTCACTTTCTGTTCCAGATTTTTTGACCAGGGAGAATATGGCAGAGCCCATTCGGGATATCTGGAGGGCTATTTTAGAAGTAGATGTAAGTTAATGATGGAATGGTTGTCTTTTTATGCCCTTTCTTATGTATATCTAATCCATATATATTGCCAATGAAAAAAATGTGTTATGAACCCTCAAGTTCTTGTGCAGGTGAGTCTACATGTTGTCTGAAGGTTTGTAAGGTCGTTACTTAACAGGCCATTGGTGTGGGTGTTATTTTAGGAGTTAGGTCCAATAAAAAATTAGTAAAGGTAAACATTTTGATTTTGATAATTAACATTCTTGAAGTGATGATGTTCTAGTTTAAATGCATGATTGTGGCACATCATCCGTATGGTTTGATATAGAAATACACATTTAATTTGAACCTATGATTACCAAGAGGTACTCTACAGATTCTACACCCATAATCAAAATGTTTGATTTTTACGGGGTAATAACTACCCCACACAATTTATCCTCCAACATAATTGTGAAGTTATGCCAAGCACTTTAATCTAGCGTGGGATCTCTGGTCCCTTCATATTATTACCTAAAATCGTAAAATATATATGAATAGATCTAGGATATAAGCCACATAGGAAATACCAACTAGCGTAAATCAGTCTTAATCATGGATTTGTTATGTGATGAGAGGTATAAAAAAAAATTGAGGTGCCAATTTCATTATTTTCATTCTCACTTCGCGTATATAAATAATTGTTGTGAGGGTGTGGGTGTGATATCATTGAGATTGACACCTTGAGGTTTATATTGAAACTTAGTTTTTTGATACTTTTCTGTGCATAATTGTTTTGGGGTTAAGATGAATCAATGTTAACATCTTCATATGAGTTTTGGGTCAGCCATCGTAAAATCATATAGAAACAATATGTTGTCCCAAGTGTTACATATCACACATGCAAAGTGTTGATATATCCCCCTACCTGGCTTGTAGAATGTGTCTCTTGGGAAAATTACACCATGTGAAGGGCACCAAAGAAAGAAATATTATGATCCTAAATACCTTAGATGAGACAATTACACCTTAGTTTCCTTTTTATTCTAGGACATGCAACATGAACAAGTTATAGTTGCATGTATGGAGGAATTTATTTTCCTATTAGACTGAAATTATTTTGAAATTTAGGTGGTGAGTGATGAGCTTGTGAAACTAATAGGAGGAGAGGTTGCAGAACTGTATTTTGCAAAAACTGGTTCTACTATGACATTGATGGCAGGTCTATAGGGTGTTGGAAAGATGACGACTTGTGCAATGTTGGCTCTTTATCTCAAGAAGAAAGTATGATTTGAAAACACTTGGGTATTGTAGCATTCTTTGTTTATTGAGATTATAATCCCAACCCGTAAATTGGAATCTTGAATTTGACTTTTGGGTGCAGGTCAAGAATTGTATGTTGGTTGCAGTTGATGTATATAGGCCTGTTGCTATTGACCAACTTGTAATTCTCATAAAGTAGGTAATCTTGAGGATACGTTCCACATATACTGTCCCAATGGGTTAGCAATGAAATTTGTAGTTTATTTTTTCTTCTAATGCATTCCTTGCTATGCTAAGCAATTAAATTCATTCTTTTGTGTCATTGGTTTCAAACATTTTAAGGTTATTTTAGATATTTTATTGTTCAAATGAATGTGAATTTAATGAATATAGATCCCAAATCACACTCTCTGTGTTTTTATTTCCTTAAAAAAAAAACGGTAACAAATGGTGCAAGAAAAATTGGGAAACCCATCAGTGAGCTCGAGGCCATTGCAGCCAAATTTGGAAAACGAGGTTGCAGTGTTGATCAAGTTTCCTTTCTTAAATTTGGAAAAATCAAGTGAAAGCCCAGTAAGAATGTGACGACTTTCGAGGACCGGACTTACAGCTTAGGTATATAATCAAAACATGTGGTGTAATGGCGTTTGTATTCATGACTCTATTTTTGAGGAGAATAGTATGTATTTTCTATTTTTATGGCATGTAGGGTATATGAATGATATTTTAATGTACACAAGATTAAAAATTGTTTATAGAACCTAGAAACTAAGTGTTATATTGGGGAATAGTATGTATTTTCTATTTTTATGGAAAGTAGGGTATATGGATGATATTTTAATGTCTACGAGATTAAAAATTATTTATAGAACCTAGAAACTAAGTGTTATATTGGGGAGTTACAGGTTTTATCCTGGGTCATGTTCTATCAAGCCAATAATATAAGTAATACTCTTAGTGTAAGTAATAAGAATCATGTACTGAGTCAATAATTAGTTTATTGTTTTTGTGGTCAGTCTAGTGAAAACAAAGAGATATTCAATGGACCAATGGTTTTAAGAAAGTATTAAGCATCATGTACAGAGTCAATAATTATTTTATTTATTTTCTTGCCAATTTAGTGAAAATAAAGAGATATTCAATGGACTAGATGAAAAGGCTCTGATCCAATCATTGAATTAGTAGATGAAAAGGCTCTGAGCCAATCATTGACTTAGTGCATGGTATTTGTTTAGATGTCACCATATTTTAGGGTCAGATATATTTTCCAACCATGTAGTGTTAACCCACTGTTAACCTAAAATTAATTAGATTCTAAATTTGATAAATATGAGTGAAGTTGAATAGATAACTCTCTAAAACATGTTGAATGTTTAATAACGATCAAATTTCTAAAACATTTTGAATTTGTAATGATAGTAAGATTGTGACACTAAAATTTATGAAACAATTATCAATTCCTTAATATCTATAATTTTTTGAAATATTCTGAAATCTAAATAAACCTAACATAAACCTTACCTAATGCTAAATGTGATATTATGAATTTGGAATGTGGTATTATGAATTTGAGATGCATGGGACAGTGAAAACTTCCATAGTATCCATAATTTTTTGAAATATTTCGTAAACTACATAAACATAACCTAACCTAATGCTAAATGTGGTATTATGAATTTGGAATGCATGGGACAATGTTTTTGGGTCATTGGGACACCAAAATCTCATTTTTTATGAGAGTACCGTGAGAGAGTGGAATCTCATTTTTTATGAGAATACTATGATATAATATTTTTCCATTCAAAAGGAATATATTGCATTATATAGTTTGTTAACATAGAAATAAAAATAATGTTAATTTTATAAGAGTGTCAATTTAACTGTCTTTTCAGCAAATTAGTTAAAGGTCTCTACTTAGCTATTTACTAAATTAGTATTAAATTAATAAAGTTTTGCATTCGTCTATTTATTTATTCATTCAATGATAATTAGGTCAATTGAAGTTTATAAAAAATTCACTTTTAATTATGATTCTAGGATTTTTTTAAATGTTTTATAAAATTGTCAATTTTAACAGTGATTACAAGGTGTTTTTTTATGTTTAACATTCTTAATCAGGGCTTATTGACATAATAAAGAAACATAAAAGACACAGTTGAGAGAAACTCCAACCACAACAATCTCCATGAAAGAAATGGAGATGGACTCTCATAGAAATATATGGTGATCTTCATGGTATCATTTGCAGAAACTATGATGAATATGAGCACATGTTTAACAGTGTAGCACGTTGTTGGACCTCATAAAGGATGGGATCCATCTTACTTAGATTTTCAAGACTGGGCTTCTACCACAATCTTTCAGGTTGGAGATCATATTTGTAAGTATTAGGGTTTATAAATATAAATATATGCAATAGGGATATGGTAACATAAGTAAAATTACAAAAAATTATTTGCATGTCATGTATATTAGAGATAGTTGGTAGCTGTTTCAACCTGTAAAACATTTTGGACATGTTTAAGCCAGTAATGTAGTCCACATATTTACATTGTAATCATCATATACATTTGATCAGGGTTTTCCTATGCCTCTACACAACAGAATGTGTTAGAGCTGAAGAGACAAGAGGAATTGGAAAAGTGTGATCTAAGTAACCCTATTAAATTTTCTAATGGACAGCTTGATGCAGTTGCCCTGTTCAAGGCTGGTAATGGGTACTTCAGTAGTGGAAGAATAGAGGATTTTAGAAATGGGACAAAGTTCCATATCAACGTCATATCTGATGGAAAACATGGATCTGACAATTTTAATGCCACATCAGATGGCATGATGAATTATGTTGCAGACCATGATTTTAATTTGGCTTCAGATGGGATGGAAAGTGGAGCAGAGAATTTTAATTTGTTATCAGATGGAATGGAGAATGGGGAAAATAATTTGGATTTCGTATCATATGGGATGGAGTATGGTCGTGTAAAAGGTTTCGAACCTTCTTCACTTTTTCCCTCTGATGTGAAGCATCTGAGGATGGGAAGAATGAAGGAAGTCGAATGGCATGCATATTCATCAGCATCTTATGTTACTCTGTCCCACCTTCCTTATTCAGTTTCTTGGGTACAAATCAGAAGCCCAATTTTTATACGAATCCTAACTGTAGGTATGCGTGTCATTGATAATAATAATATTGTGATTAGGATAGCAGAAGGCGGATAGGGAGGCTTGCAAGTTTCTATAAAAATAGTGGCATTTTTACTGGACATCAAGAAACGAAGTGCTTCTCATTCTTGACATCCTAGAGATAGTAAAGAAAGTGGAACATATTAAAACATCTACACAAGAATTATAACAGTGTACAATGGCTTGTTCGACGGTTAGATCCTCTCAGCATACCACTTAGTGACTTCTTCGAGTTTGTTTTGAGTGCAAGGAACACATTCCTCGATAGTCTCAGATTGTCCCCAATCAAGACATATTATTATAGATATTCTTTCATGAGCAGATCAGTAAAGTTGTGCCCAGT
The DNA here is from genome assembly GCA_034641835.2 of Pinus albicaulis. Classification (NCBI taxonomy): domain Eukaryota; kingdom Viridiplantae; phylum Streptophyta; class Pinopsida; order Pinales; family Pinaceae; genus Pinus; species Pinus albicaulis. Next base: position 22,804,882 of record CM076574.1, on the reverse strand, counting down.
CAAGACACATTATTATAGACAGGCGGTCATGAGCAGATTAATAAACCTCACCAACATCAATTTCTTCGTCTCTATTCATTTACATTTCTAGAGAAAAATCCATCACCCTTTACAAAATGAAAATACAACAATAATGCTAGAATGCCTGTGTGGCTGTTAGGGATTATATGAACATCTAGCCCAACCAATGGATTGTATGTATGGGTTTCATAACGTATCATTACATGTAGAAATATGTGTGTGTATATATATATATATATTAGTTCTATGATTATATATATATATATATATATATTAGTGTATCGGTGGAATGTTATTACGAAATTTGTATGAAATTTGGTTGGACTTATAGAAATTTACAAAAGGTTTATTCTACAATTTAGTATGGAAATTTATATTGAGTCCAAAGGTGTATTCTAAAACTCAGTATGAAGGTGATGTGTGATTTTTTCTATACTCAATATGGTGTTGACATGTGTTTTTTTTCAAATTAAAATAAATAAATATTAAGTCAATAAAAAAATCTATTTTTTTTAGAGTGTAGAACTTAATAGGCTAAAAATCTAATTTTTTTAGAGTGTAGAACTTGAGAGGTTAAAAATGTAATTTTTTCAAGAGTGTAGAACTTGAGAGGTTGGCACTTCCAAAGATTTAATACCTCATAAATAATGAGTTAGATAAATCTAGATTAGTTCCAATAAATTGAAAAGAAATTTGTGAAATTTGTCGACATGATGGAATTCGATAAATGATATTTGCCATAATTCTCGTTTGTACCGAGTTTATATTTCTTGTTTTTACCAAGTTGTATGGACGTTGTGGTGTGTTCAATATGTCATGTGCCATATACTCACGAATCTAGGTATTCTTTATAAGTTAGCATATTTCAATATAATTTCCAACATGTCACCTTTTAATTCTCTATGCCTTTGTTGTAGCACTTGCACATTGAGCAGATATAATGTTGGTGGTTGTTATTAAGGAGAAGAAAAGTTTCTCCTGATGACTTTATTTTGGAGATATAATGTCGGCAGCAGTTATTAAGAAGAACTGAAGTTTCTCTTGATGGCTTTATTTTGGAATTAATAACTATATATGCATGCTCAATCTAGTGAATCAATAACTATATACGCATGCTCAGTCTAGTCCAGGAAAGATGGGACTAATTGGATTAGACACTCTAAATTGACATCAGAGAAGAGAGGAATTAATGGGTTGAACTCTTGCGGGTCCAATTTTCTTGCCAATGTAAGTTAAGTAACACCAAATTGAACAAAGATAAAATTGATTATTACTAATTTGATCGGACCCTCTAACCTGACATCAGAGAAGAGAGGGATTAATGGGTTGATCTCTTGTGGGTCCAATTTTCTTTCCTATGTAAGTTAAGTAAACCCCAAATTGAACAAAGGTAAAATTGAGTATTCCAAACCTGATTATGAAGATGTAGGTGATTTCCATATTTTATGTCGATTCAATTCTCTCTTCTGATGCAAATATCTTGTCATGAATAGGAAATTCATTAGATTTATTTATATTTAATTTTATTTGTGCGCTATTATTATTGATTTAATATTAGCTCTCTTGTGTGGATTTTGGATCTGTTAATATTGGTAAAAGATTTAAGTAAACTTTGGTTTTATAATTTTTTATTATAGTTTTCATATTTTCTAAGATATACTTACTTAGATAACGTGAGCTTCGATCATTGTTTGATCCCTTTCTAAAATTAATATATGTTAAATAATAATTATTTTATTCTTTCTGTAGATTTAAGGAACTGGAACTTGAAATGTTTATTTTTTTTGGTTATCAAAACAAGAACATCACCATTGTCTTGATCTGAAGTTTGACGAGAATTAGGAGTCACTGGTAGTGGAGAAAGTATTGTGTGTGGCATTTCTTTTCCACAAGGACCATCCAAGGTATAATTTATGTCTTTTCACAAGATGGGCTCATTTTTTATTTAGGTCATTCAAATTAAATTTATTTTTCATTTATTTTGGAATTTGAAATGTTGGTTGTTTCTACAAGGAACTAAAGAATTTGAAGAAGCGAATAGGAGAAGAAGAAGCTGATAATGAACAAAAGAAGCTTGTAGATGACAAGGCTGAAAAACCTCGTAGTCCTATAGAAGGCGTCCTAGATGAATGGGTAAGGATTTTGTTCTTTTGAGAATTATTTTCTTGCAAAGCTCTTCCATGGATTGAATGACGATAATTTTTCAATGAGACTTTGTTGTGTTGCTCATTCTCTGTACCTTAGATTTTTTCTTGAACCTAATGTAACTATTATTTGTTAAAATAGAAGGTCCAAAGAGAGAGATATCTTGCAAGACAAGAAGTTGAAGGAGTAAACACTGTGTGAATATATTAGATGTTTTTGAGGGTAACAACGTGTTTTTTTTTTTAGGAGTCGGTTGATGCTTATTTTCTTTAGAGGTTTCATAGCATACATGGGAAAATGAATTTGGACATTATAAAATTGATGCCACAATACAACGTCCTTTTTCTATCTGTCAACATATGCAATGTTTTTTGAGTAAAATATTTCATGTAGATATAGTTTTCCATTCCATTGTACCAAACATTGCTCCACTATTGTTCTTTAGCTTTTATAATTATATAGGTATGCAATCTGACTCCATCCAAGTTCATTAGGGCATTTGCATCCAGTAATTGTATCTCAGAGGAGGAAGGAGATGATCGTCAAATTGAGTTAATATCAACCTTGACAATTTTGATCGGATGACAGAGCCTCTACATAGGCTCACTATTTATTTTCGCACCTGTTTGACATGAAATTAATATATTACTAATTTCTTAAAATTGAGTTTAGTTTTTAAGACTATTTTATTCAAAGTGTATTTGGAAAAGATATAGTATCTTTCCAATCTTTAGTTTTTTGAAAAAAGATCAAGTCATTTAATTTATAAGCTAATTTGGAATCGATGCTAGATGATGTAGTTTTTTTGTTCAATGGATAGCTACTTGCTTTTGTTTTTTTTGAACTGTGAGAAGCTTTTAACTGAATGGTATTTGATCTTTGGACCTCCCTGGGTTTGTTTCTATTAGTTTAGTCTACCCAACGGTTTCTATGCTCTTTATGGATCCACAATTCTACCAAATATGAGCTAAAAGCTTAATAAGTTTTTGCCAACTAAAGATTTTTTAGATACATAAATGTTAAAATTTAGGATACCACAAACAAGACCCTCAGAAGAAGATGAAGATGAATCAAGGGTACCGAGTAAATGAGCATATTCTTGTTTTTCCTATTCCAGAAAATTAATTTTGAGTGAAAATCAACCATCTTCAACATGTAAGCAGGTCCTGTAAAGCGAAATTATGATGTTATTCGAGGAATACTTATGAAGTTGAAAGCAGTGTCAGTCTCCCTATCTAAATAGCATTAAAATTGCAGTACAATTTGTTTGATAGAAATTAAAATGGTTCTACCCAATTTGACAACCATTTTGGGTTCAATTGTAGATTGAAACTTGACTAGCGGAGACATGCGTCTAGCAATGCAAAGTAAATTCAGTAAACTCAATGCCTTTGAAGGTAATCCTGGATCATGTCTGCATGCCAATTGGTCAATTGTTATAATGTAGATGGGGAGGCAGTGCAATGGTGGATTTTGTTTTGGAAAATTTCTTAGATTTATCACCAAACAAAAATCATACTTATAGGGTAGGAAAAGGGAAAATATGGGAAAGTGATTAAATATGTTTTCTCTAGTTGTAATGATTATCTTTACATTTGAGAGGTTTCCAAAAAGAAATGTCCAACCATGTCAACCAACGTTTTTTACATACCAACTTATAAGAATTTTCCAACTACTAACCACCAATAAGAATGCATGGAAATGTGCTATGTGGTCATAATAATTATATGTATGAAAAATATAAAATCTAAGCTTATGACGAATATAAAATATAAGCTTATGACGTAGATAAAATCTAAATATTGCACCAACAAACCAAAATCTTGGAATTTTTTGCCAATTCATCAAGTGTCGATGCCATTTGGTCATTTGGTATAATCCAGATGATGAAGCAGTGCAATGGTGGATTCTGTTTTGGAAAATTTCTTAGATTTATCACCAAAAAAAGCATACTTATTGGGTAGGAAAAGGGAAAATATGGGAAAGTGATTAAATATTTTTTCTCGAGTTGTGATGATTATCTATACATTTCGGGGGTTTCCAAAAAGCAATGTCCAACCATGTCAACCAACTTTATTACATACCAACTTATAAGAATTTTCCAACTACAACCACTTATTAGAAGGCGTGGGAATTTGTTATGTGGTCATCATAATTATACGTTTGAAAAATATAAAATCTAAGCCTATGATGCAGATAAAATCTAAAGATTGCACCAACAAAACAAAATGTTGGAATTTTTGTTGCCAATTCATCATTATGATAACATGACAGAAATATAAAATGGAAGATTCCACCAAGAAATATTCAATTAATCATAATAATTAAAAAAAAACCCTCCCCTTTATGAGTTCTATGGATTTATTCTTATATACACCACGAAACATGCATTATCTCATTTACGAGTTCTATGGCTTTATTTTTATATACATCACCAAAAATACATTATCGTCTCATTTACGAGTTTTATGGCTTTATTTTTATACACACCACCAAAAATGCATTACCTTCATGAAAAAATGAAACCTATAGAAACCTTAGAAGTACTCACATCTTAGAAAGTACAAAATAGAGATGATTAAAAGGATTTTAAATAGAGTCAATTAAATTTTTTTTTGATTGGGAATGATCTTCGAGATAAAAAGTGTGGGAGTAAGTTATACTGAAATCATCGAATCCCTCGCACGGTTCAAAGTGTCCCTATACTTGAGGTTTGCATCGATAAAAGTCATCTTTTGCATTTGTATTGTTTAATCTTACATTACACATATCTATGTTTGCATTGATAAAAGTCATCTTTTGCTTTTGCATGGGTTGATATTACATTACACATATCTAGGTTTGCATCATTAAAAGTCATCTTTTGCATTTTCATTGGTTGATCTTACATTACACATATCTAACAGCAGATAGAGAAGATAAATTGAGATGAATTCTATGTAATTTTTGGTGACTTATTGGACATGTTTCCTCAATGTATCTTAAGATGAATATAATTACCATAATTTTCATGACACCATAGCCAAAAGTTAAGGTATGTTTCCTCAATGTATCTTAAGATTAATATCATTACCATAATTGTCATGACACCATAGCCAAAAGTTAAGGTTTGTATTTTCCATGAATAACATTAGCCTATATGATTATGCCTCTCTTGGGCCAAAAGTGCTAACATTTTCCATGAATAAAATTAGCATATATGATTATGCCTCTCTATCACAACAGAGTTGATGAAATTGAAAATTAGTCGAGAATTAGTCCTTAACTCAATAATAATAATTTTGACTTTCTGTTGATTATGTAAATTTAATAAATAAAATTATTAAAAAATACAAAAACTAAAAGGTAGAAGATAACCACATATCCATTTTCTTGATATATGAACTTATTTTAGAGAGAAAAAATTGAAATTTACCAAGAATAGGATCCATTCTATATAAAACTTAAATTCTATGATGAAATTTAGGTGGAAAAAATAAATGAAGAGGATATACTATTTTCCATAAAATAAAATAATTTATAACATTACCAAACAATAGATTTATTTTAAATTAAAATGCATAAACATTAAAACAAACATAAACACTTTTTTTTTAGTTTCAATTATGGTGTGGGTAATAGTTACTTTTAATTAAAGTTGGGATTTAATGTATGAATTTTCATCTTCAAAGGTTTATCTTGCTACTTTTGAAAATGAAAAATATATCACATACATATCTACAAATGTCTTTCTTATACAACTTTTCCAAATTAACAAACCTATCGGCCTCTCTATGCACCTTTTGCGGAAATTGCTAGTATTAGTAACTTTGGAAACTATAAATGTAGTTGGTTGAGGAAATAAGTTTTAATAATAAAATGAGTAACTTTCCCACGTGATGGAATTCCATCATTTCAGATTTGTAGTCATATTTTGTTGAGAACCACATGGCATTATCTTTATTCGCATGGAGGATGATAATATTTAAATTTTGTTTATATATGTTGGGTTCTGGGGTAACATTACGAATGATATGGCTATTTTTTAAGGTAATTTATGGGGGAACCAAATATATGTTATTAATAAAATCTTAGAATTGAATTTAAGCGGAGGTAGTGGGAAAAAATTATACCTTTACTCAAAAGATAGATAGCGGCCATAACCATATGGGAATAAGAGAGATTGAGTGTTGTATCATAGTTGGTGAAAGTTGTGGTCACTTCATGGTTTCTGGACAAACTCATATAAATATATGAATTTTTTTCATAGAGGAAAAACTGTTGATTGTATTAAAGAAAAGCAATTCATTACAACTGGAATTATGTTTCATATATATTTCTGAATCTCCCATTTTTCAAAAAATATTGAAAATCTTGGTGCCCAGTGTTCTGAATATAGAGAAAAAAAAAGTGATCTTGGCATATAATCATAGATGCTTGAATTCAACAAATTTACAAAAAATATTGCATATCATGGTGCCGAGAGTCCTGGATACAGGAAAAATAAATAAACGATCATGGAAAATAATTCAAGAGACCACGCGTGAAGAGGTGCATCGCATTCTTGGGGAAAAATTTTAAAGTGAAAAAACTAGAAAAAAGTGAGAGCATTGGCAAAACAAGATATAATATTAGCGAATCGGTATATAAAAAGACTAAGATATTATGTTGTTATGATAAAAATGGATGTGAATAAGTCCCAAAGGTTCAAGAAGACCTAGCTTGGAAATCCCATCAGCACACGCATTGGCCTCCCTGTAGATGTGTTGAAGAGACATGAATCTAACCTATTGCATAAGGTAGGAGACCCTATTGATCCAATTAAGAAGACCCGGAGGCAAGAACCATTTATCCCATCAATGACCATTTTGGAATCCCAAAAAATGTGAATAAGAGGAAGTTCTAGTTTATAGGAAACCCAAAGCATACTCCAGAGAGAAAGAATTTATGCTCTAGCATTAGAATCGAGACCTCCGTTCCAAAATATAGAGTATCGATCACTGTTTTCCATTTTTATCCAAGCCACACATCCATATGTCCCCTGCTGCTGAAGGCGGTAATATAAATCGGTGGGGATTGGCTCCACAGTAAATCGAGCGAAACCATAATCGTGCCATAAACCTTATGAGGAAAAAAAAGAGAATATTCGAAGATGACCTTGTTTCTAGCAAGCTAGACCTCCCAAAAAAGGAAAAAGAGAAGGGATTTAAATTTCTGATCCAGCTGTTTCCAAGAGTGAGTACAATGGAGAATCCCAAGAGGGTGCCAACTTCGATCCTGCAACAGATAAGAAAACAAAAACCAAATCTCAAGGATTACATTTCATTGTATAAAAATATGAAAGATAGATTCAGCCTCCATCCAGCAGAAAGGGGAGATTACAGGCCCCGAAAATCCTCTCTTGTTCAAATTGTCCCAGGTGAGAATTTGGTTCCGCCACGATAACCAGATAAAGGGAAGTATCTTTAATGGAACGTTGCGCTTGCAAAAAGATAGGAAGAAAGGCTAGTCCTTTGCCGACGGGGGAGGAGATGATGTTATTGTATAAGTCCACCACATATACTACACCCTTCTTCAAATGTCCATACCATATAATGGAATCCCCTTTTTGATTGAGGCACATTCCTGCCTGTTTAAGGCCAAGAGAGACCTCCCTCCACATTTACAGATGTCGCCCCTGCAATTCTAGTTTATTTTCTTCTTTCCATATCGGATAACCCTATTTCCAATGTGAGATGAGCTAGGAAAGGTGGAAAATCCCCCTCAACGCAAGTTTGTTTCTGAGCTGTAGTGGTGCACTAAAATCTTGGGAGAGCCCCCTGACTCGGTCTGCACCCAGGATAATATTTTTACCATTTCCAAAATGCCACTCAAGCGTGCAAAGAAAAATTACCTTAATGTGTCTCAAACTTAGCCATATATGAGAACCCCTACGATTGGGAGGGAGACCGGATCTGTAGAAGACCATCAAATCTCACTACAATTTCTATTTCTCCTTACATAGAGAAGGCCAAAGTCCCGATCCAGTCAGTGCTCTCAAAAAATATTTGGCGAGAAGGGCCTGAGAGAAATCCCACACTTCCAATAATCCCTAGCCACCTAAATGCTTTGGTAAAGTGATCCTACTCATCGTGCATATGTTTAATTTTGATGTACCCCTCACCCTAAGCCAAAAAAAGCCCGAAATAATATGATTTATGTGACATATTATGGGAGAGGGAATGGAAAATAGATGAGCCCAATACACCACAATTTGCTGCATGACATCTTGAGTGAGAATAAAGCGTCCTCCTAGGGACAACCATTTTTGAGTCCAAGCATCAATTTTCCTCTTGAATTTGTCTATCAGCTAAAGCCAACCTTTGTTGATATAGTTATAAGGCTTGAGACGAAAACCCAAGTATGAAAAGCCCTCAGACAAAGGAACTCGGGTCATATAAAATAGGCTTGCAATGATCAAGAGATCCTCAGAGTTTATCGAGGCCAAAATGATGAGGGATTTGTGTCCATTGATAATCAAGCTAGCGGTGGCCCTAAATATGAGAAGAGTGTAGTGCATTGCAATTGATTGGGTGCACAAAATGATAACATACAACAATATATCATCTACAAAAAAGAGTGGGAAATATAGATGGACCTCAATAATTTGACGCCGAAGAATATTTCTTTGGATTGCAACTCCTTGATATGAATACTGAGGCCATCCAATATAAGAATGAAGATGAGAGGTGACAGTGAACACCCTTGACGAAGTTCCCTTCCCACCTTAAAGAACTCTGAAGGCATACCATTGATTATGAAAAAAAACCACACAGGGGATATGCATGCAAGGATCCAGTTGACATTCAAAGGTTCCAATTTGATCTTATGTAGAATGGGTTGGATGAAAGGCCAGTCCACACTGTCATAGGCCTTGTGTAAATAATTTTTCATTATGATTGCCTCCAGCTTGCGGGAGTGTACGAAGTGTAGACATTCCTGGGCAACATCAATGGCATTGTGTATATGCCTGTCCAATAGAAAACCGTACTATTCACGTGAGATATAAGTGGACAATGTTCCAATAATTCGACGGGTAGTCACTTTGGAGATGATTTTATAGGCCACAATACACAGTGAAATTGGCCTGAATTCCAGGAATAATTTTGGCACCGAGGACTTTGGGATTAATGCAATAAAGGTTTTTTACTACGTAGTCTAAGAAAATCCACAAAATAATCTAGAAATTCCTGCAAGATTATAAAAAAATCTGGCATTTTTTTTTGAAAATTTGGGTGCCCCACAGGTTTTTCATGGTGCTAAATCCATTTCCACCATAAAAAAAAATTCAAACACTCCAATTACCTAATTTTTTGAAAATTGTTTTACCTAATTCCCACAAAAAAACTGTCATCCAGACTATTTTGTTGGGTCGGTAGACAACTTGTTCATTTACTTCTTCCACCATATGAACCGCTACCCTAAAAAACTCATACTTAGAAAAGCGGCCCCACAACAAGGGGCTGAGAGGGGATTTGGGGTGGGACCAAGCTTTAAATTTGATGCCATTTTTCTCTTGAGCCATAAAATATAGTTTATTTTTTATTTTTATTTCAAATAAAAATATAAAAGTTTCAAATTTTATATATTTCCAAAAGATGAGTATATATCGACTCTGGGTGGGTGGATAACTTTTTTATTTTAATTTAAATGGATAGGCGGGATTGAATTTCAGGGAAATATGTCGGCATATATTTCATCTGAATGAATGCATGATCAATAGTTGTAGAGAGAGGGAGGTTGAAGCGTTGAAAAAAAAATATTTAATTGGATTAAAGTGGACAATTGTGGTCAATGACTCGTGGACTAAAGTGGACGCAGCAGCTAAGAAGACTAAAGATTAAAAGATTAAATTTAAAACACGGAAAATTAAATTTGAAACTTGTATATTAGAAACACAAAAGTTTAAATTTGAAATATTAAATTTAACAAATTTTTTTGAAATGAAATATTATATTTAAAAGTAATATTAAAATTAAAATTTAATTTAATTTTAATATTAATATAAAATTTTAAATTCAATATAAAATAAAAAAAACAAAATTAAAGAGATTAAAACATATATATTGAAATATTAAATATTACATATTATATATGAAATATGAAATGAAATATTATATTTAAATGTAATATTAAATATTAATCTTATTGAAACTATAATGAATACTTGAAACAATATAAAATTTTTATTGAAACTACAATGAAACAGGTCGAGAGCGTCGTAGAGGAAGTAGGTGCATAGGGAGAAATGGATGGAGGTGTTGTAAGAAGACTGGTTGGTAGTACGGCCCAGTCGAGAACCCTGTGTATAAGATGTAAAATAAGGATGTGATCATGGTTTTACAACAGTTAAAATAAGTAATGTAGCAACGACACCTCTCATTTGTGACAGCTGGTATAAATTTTAACTAGTTGTGTTATTTAATTTTAAGTAACTAAACATTTACGTTTATTGAGAAAAGGATTATCTGATAAAAAAAAAAATATGTTTTGCTGAAATAAACTTTATTAATGGAATAGTGGTTCCATAAAAAATTAAAAGACTGATGGTAAATGTATTCTAAGAACTGAGAGTGGTTGAACAAAAAACAATTGAAGAAGTTACCTTTCCTCTGGGGATAAAAAGTGCATCTCAGTGAAGAAGAGGGGTTTTGTTCTGTGACTGAGGAGGGAGACAGTGGAGTATTCCTGAGATGGTACTGACCAGAGGAAAAAATTCAACGTTCCCTATTCCTAGAAAAGAAGAAGTACTAGGCCAAGGGCCTTGAGGTCTCTTCTGGAAATTCTGTCAACCTACTTGAATCGGTGTGGAGCACGGGGTGGAAAACATCAGCAAATTTTGGAAAACAGATAAGTACCAATTACTGGAAAACTAGGTACTGGTTATGTTGTCTATCTATTTGTATTTCTTGTTACAGTCTTGGTTATTTAATTATGAAATGAAGACTTATCCACATTGGAAGTGAAGAAATGTGTTATATTTGTGTTTTATTTAAAATGTCCAGAGGAATTCAGATAAAACATTAAGTATTTAGATTTATGCAAGTTATGGTTTGTTTATTTTTCAAGAAAAGAATTGGTATTTACCAAAAACAGATGGAATTACTCAGAACTACTACTACAAGTATGTTAACAGAGAAAATCGTTAACTCAGAGTTTTAAGGTCGAAACTCCAAATCCTAAGTTGGTCGTTAACTGTAATCAATGATATACAGGGATAGAATGGTCTAGACATCTCATTAAATTGAAAGAAATAAATTCTGTACCAATACCAATTAAAGAGTGTAAAGCTAACTGTAAATAGTAAAATAAATAAAACAAAGAAATATCACAGATTGCATGCATAGTATGCACCCAAAACCGAAAAATACCAACGTAAAACAAGATTTACAATGAGAGTGAATAACCGAGCCAAGTTAAGAGAGAAACCAAGATTCTATAGGAGCTAAGCTAGTCTGACTCGAATAATATTCAAGGCTCAAAAACACACATTATACATATACAAGGGAAAATAGGATAACGTCTTCACTATTTCGGAATATACCCAAAAGAAAGAAAATCATTTCATCGAATAGAATGAATAGTATTTTCACGAACAGAGGATACCAAAACAATAACACATATGTATAAAATTAAAGTATCTCATGGCATTCGAGACGGAATGTAAACTAAATACAGTGAGTCTAGAGAGTTATCCTCTCTTAAAACCGAACCAGAAATACAAAGTATTTTCAAAAAATTAAGTATAGTCCAAGACAGAGTTACAAATGTCGATAATAGTCACAAGTAGGGCAAAGCCTCACAAATTGAAAAAATAGAAATTTAACATGATGACATGCAACCATAAAACTCAAATCCAAGTCTCACGATGTCGTGAGCACCTTCAAGGCTAGAAAAAAAGTCCTCTGCAAAAGAAGACTCATAAACCTTACGGTGAAGATGGGGTACCTGAAGGGCAAGAGAAGGGTCAGGGAACCAACTTTCTGAATCAATATTTTGAAAGGAATTAACCTCAAGGGTCAAGCCAGGGCCATTACTTGCAAAATAAAGCAAGAACCAGAAAAACATTAGCAAGAGATCATGCCGACAAAACTAGAAAAATAGTGAATAGATAAGAAGAAAAGTGGAAGTATAAAATTATTACCTGTGTACAAGAATTATTCTGCAGGTTCAAAGGTGAAAAACTTTGGAAAATCCATGGAAGAGAGTTAGGCCTCATAACCAGAGGAGGGTGTATATTTTCCTTAGGAAAAAACACATAACTTAAACATTTCCTCAACTCACCTGCTATTTCGATGAGGGAACTTGCAGTAGAACCAGAATCCGCTTAACCACAGAGAGATTGCAGGCCTGGTGAAATAATGACAATGACACCATTTAAAAACCCCAAATTAATGCAGAGAACTTAGCGTAAGCTCAGCTACAGAAATAAAAATCCTAAAAGGTCTATGAAACCAAAAATGTGACCTCGTTTTGGACAAGATAAGATTTAAATAGTGTAGGTGTCGATTTACCTGTCTGTGACATGCCTGGAGAAGCCAAGTGGAGCCGAGTCAAGAAAGGGTAAGCCTGTCGGCTGTGATAGGACGAAAAGTTACAGAGCAACGTGGCAGGGATTGGTAGCAATGGAAATGAAATATTTAGGTTTTGGGGAGGTCAATACCCTAAACAGGTACTCCATCAAACTCTACCGTAGATCAAAACACTGTAATTTGATGGTGTTAATCCTTACAATAGTCAACCAAGGCTAGAGCGATGTGATGGAGTGTACAGTACCATTAATCCAAGAGATAAGACCCAAATCTCCTAGTAACATTTACGTTATGAAATCATTACAATAAATATTAATATAAGTTTAACCATAAGTATTCCATCCTCTCGCAATAGTAATATGGATCTTCTATACCATTTGAGATTAATGTGGATTCTGTCGAGTATTAGATATGCTGCCAAGTATCACGCATATGGGACAATTTTCTACCTTGAAACTTGTGTTAAAATCACCCAACCTTTATTTTTTTATGTCCATGTAAAAATAAGAATTAGGAGATCAAAAATAGATGTAGTATATAAATGTGATAATCTCATTTAGTCAAGCCTTTGTTAAGGTAATTTTTTTTATTTTTTTGTGCATGATTATGATGTACGTTACAAGTGGTATCAGATCAGCATTCACACGCTGGGACCCTAGGGGTCACCTAACATGATAATTGTGTGTGTAAATGATGCACAACAAAGAAATATCATAGTAGCAGATGATATGAGGAGGGGGTCGACATAGAAAACACCCCAGAATGCAGGGGAACCTACACCCTAACCTCAATCAGAAATGAATCTTGAAATGTGGATTCAGGTGAGTGTGGATCAGCACCAAGAGACTAGTAGACCGTTGCAGGAGAAACAACACCAAACCAATATTATCCTAAGCATTGTGTAGAAGCTACGAGAATAAATGGTCTTGGTTAGGAGTGATAATGAGTGCCTAACGCAAGAGCAGGAAAGGATACTCAAAAGACTTTATGATAAGCATAATCAAGGAGTGCTACAACGCAGTTCGGAAAGATAAACACAAGAAGAAAATGAACAAAAATCTAAGCACCAAACCAATGATAGAATGGAAAGGAGCCATTCCCATTGGAGTAACAAAAATAGAAACTATAATGATGCTGAGTCTAGAAATGTGTCAGAACAACAAGAAATTAAGAAGCAAAAGGTGGAGCTACAACGTGAGTTTCGGAAGATAAAACCACCTACGTTTGACGGAGAGGCAGAGGAGGTGGCTAAAGCATGGTTAATTAATATGAACAATTACTTTCAAGTTTATGAGTACAAAAACAATATTAAAGCCAGACTGGCCATCTAGCAGTTGAGAGAGAAGACCACCCTGTGGTGGGAGGAATTTAAGAATGTCCACAGCATTGAAGATCAGGATGTGACATGGGATACATTTCAACAATACTTCAAGGAAAAGTATGTAACACAACATTTTTATGACGAAAATTCCAGGAAATTTGACAACTTGAGGTTGGGTCAGATGACAATGGATGAGTACATAACCAAGTTCACTTCCCTGTTAAGATACGTTCCTTATTTAAGGGATGAAAAGGCTAAGGTTCAATAGCTTTTGAGCAGTTTTCCGACTCACATGAAAGAGAGAATCAAGTTCATGAATCCAAAGACCATGGACAAAGTAATTCGAAAAGAGAGAATGTGTTACCAGCAGTCCAAGGCAAACAGAGAACTAGGAAAAAACTAACAGCCAAGAA
>CM076574.1:22683831-22790332 GCA_034641835.2 Pinus albicaulis | reverse complement strand
CAGCAAAATGAAATTTCTGTAAATCGAGCGCCAGTTATACCACTTACTCTTAATCCTAAGGATTATGAAAGCAACAATGATGAAGGGCATGATGAAGAATTTCCAGAGTCAAAAGTTTCACTTCGTCCTAATCCCAAGGATTATGAGGACACCATTGATGAAGAATATCCACTTCAGCTTAATCCTAAGGATTATGCGAGAACAACAAATGAAGAGGGGAATGAAGAATCTGCAAAGTCAAAATATCCACTCTGCCCTAATCCTGAGGAGTATGCCAGCACCACTGATGAAAAGGGGGATGTAAAATTTCCAGAGTCAAAATATCAAATTCGTCCTAATCGTAAGGATTATGCGAGCACCACTAATGAAGAGGGGAATGATAATGTTTCAGATTCAAAACATCCACTTCGTCCCAATCGTAAGGATTATGCCGGCACCACTAATGAAGAGGGAAATGAAAAATTTACAGCGTCAAAATATCCACTCTGTCTTAATCCTAAGGATTATGCAAGCACCACTGATGAAGAAGGGGACGAAATAACCCAGAGTCAAAATTTCCACTTCGTCTTAATCTTAAGGATTATGTCAGCACCATAGATGAATAGGGGAATGAAGAATTTGCAGAGTCAAAATATGCACTTCGTCCTAATCCTAAGGATTATGTCATCACCAATGAGGAAGAGGGGAATGAAGAATTTGCAGTGTCAAAATATCCACTTTGTCCTAATCCTAATGATTATGCCAGCACCACTGATGAAGACGGGGATGAATTTTCAAAGCTAAAATTTTCACTTCATCCTAATCATAACGATTATAATTTAACCAATGATGAAGGGGGGGATGAATAATTTCCAATAAATATAGATTCAAGGCATTCACTTATTCCTAATCCTAAGGATTATGAGAGCTTTAGTGAGGAAGGGGAGGGGCAGGAAGAAGAAATTCTAGTGAATACAAATTCAAAGCTTCCACTTATGCCTAATCCCGAGGATTATCAGAGCACCACTAAGGAAGGGGAGGATGAAGAGTTTCTTGCAAATGATAATTTTATAGGCACAGATCTGAATATTTCATTTTCTCCAAGTGACCATTTCAAAGAGACTCATGGTGATGGAGAATTGAATCCTCCCAGGGAAGAATTTGAAATCACGGGTCAAGATGGTGAAGAATTTCTTTTGAGTCAGGGTTACAAAAGTGCCGATAATTCTTGTGAAATGTTTTCTTCAACTGATAATGGCAAAGAAAATTTTCCAGGCAATGATGTTGATGAATTTCTTAACTATGTTGAGGATGATGATAGCGGGGATAATATTCCTCCTAATGGTGATGAAACTACTTTTACAAAGGATGATGGAATGATGAAGCCGTTGCAAGCAAATATTGCAACTAGGAGTAGGAGTAGACCTTTTCATATCAATCGAAAGCATTCCAGTTACACAAGGGTGAGGACAAAATATCTCACAAAAATAAGTTCTGTCGTTCATTTGATTTCAAGTGAATGTTGTCGAAGGGATTGCTTGAAAAATATGGATTTCAACTTTGTTTTGGAGAAAAGGAAAACATATATGTCAATGATTAAAAGCATGCAAAATTCATATTTAATGGGTTGCTTGCAATCTACACTAGCAGGTTATGATTATCATATTGGGAATGCATTTCTTTGTAGAAAGGCATTCAAAATGTTGCATTCAATTGGTAATTGTCGTTTGTCAAGAATCTAGGATAGATTGGAAAGGGATCCCACATATTATTTAGAAGCACGTTATAAATGGGAGGTGGGGCCATTTACAAATACTGCTGAGACATGGATGAAAGACTTCTTTTCAAATCATGGAGAGTGTATGCCAAATAAAGACACAATACATATTCCAGATAATTTCTCGAGACGAGAAATATTCATGTTATACAAAGATTATGCAGAAGCTGTTGAAGGAATCGGTAATTTTATTACATATTCTTATTTTACAAGGATATGGAAAACTGAATTCAACAATGTTCATATTCCTAAGAAGACAAGGATGGGGATTTGTAGCACATGTGCTTCTCTTAAAGAAAAAAGAGATAAATGTCAAGGGGCAGAAAGAGGTATGTGTTCAAAACATTGTTTTTTAAAATTTTATACTTATCAACTATGAAAATATATTTATTCATATGTTTCTTTTATTTTATGTACAGATTTCGTTGTCAAAGAACTTCAAGACCATCGCAATAAGCAAACAAGTGAAAGGAAAAAGTTGTATAAATATCGAAAGGAGTGTTATGATCATCCAAATAAATATCTGGGATTGATAATTGATGGTATGGACCAAAAGAAAACTCTTCATCCACATTTTGTCCGCACGCCAAAAAGTTACAAGAGGAAAATTTCATTCAGTTTCACTTGGTTGGTTGTGTGATATTTAATGAGAAGATGTTTCGAAGATTTTTCTTCACAACTCCAAATATTCACAATGATGCAAATCTGACCATAACTATAATCCATGATGCGGTTACTCATTGGTCTGGGATTCTTCCTAAATTTTTGTATTTACAATTAGACAACACAAGTCGTGAGAACAAAAATCAAGTTCTTTTTGGGTATCTAAACATGCTCGTTGAATTGGGGATTTTTAAAAAGATAAAGGTTGGTTTCCTTCTTGTTGGGTATCCTCATGATCATATTGATCAAATGTTCAGTTGTTTTTCAGTAACATTGAGGAGGAAAGGTGTTTGGAGCCTGCCATCATTAATTGAATGTATTAAGAAATGGTACATTCCAGAGCCTATTTTTCATGTGTTGGAAGAAACTATTGACATGCGAAGGTTTATTTTTGGATCACATGGTGAGGAGAAATGCATTGAACAACTTAATGACATTAGCTTCCAGCATCAATTTCGTATCAAAAAAATTGATGGGATAACATTTATATGGGGCAAGAATTATTCAGCTGTTGAAGAATGGGGACCATCATCAGGTTTAGCATTTTTGAAGTTCATTCCAAAGCGTCCAATATTTTCATCAAAGATATTGTTATTACAGTCAGTTTCTGAACTCCATAATGCATGAAGGTAGAAGAGAGACATAAATTATTCTGAATGTCTAGAGGAAATTAAAATATGTATTAGAGATACATATGAGTACTTCGATGTTGCTTATTCTGTTTGGTGGGAGTCTTTTTTCAGTAAGCAAAGTGATATGATTTCAAGATCAATAAATGGGGATACGCTTTTGAAGACTCCTTTTTTTTGGCTACAAAATATGCCAAATGAACATGAACATCAGGAAACACACAATGTTGAACAACAACAGCCTCAAGCTATTATTAATTCCCCACAGGTAGAGGAAAAAGAAATCTATATTGGTTCTAGAAGATCACGTGCACAACGTGAAGCCATAGAAGACCTTTACAGGGGTTCTATGCAGGATCTTAAGGAGGGTTGCATGATAGCAGTGTTAGCAGATGAAGATCCACTTGGCTATCCATTCTGGATTGCCAAGGTTGTAAAGGTCATTAATGAAAATGAAGAGATTACAACTATTGATGTACATTGGTATGCCACAAGTACCCACCCTTTCAATGGTGTGTACAAGCCAGAGATGGTAGTGGAAAAAATAATTGGCATAAAGAGAAAAATAAAGGGCACAAATATAAATCGTCGCCACACAGATGTCTTAAAATTGGAGGATCTTGACATACTTGTGTATGAATTCAATTTGAAAAAGAGAGGAACTCTTCGGTTGCAGACCATAAATATTTTGAAGAAATTGCTACTAGAACAATTACTATTGAGATGGGACTCTGCAAAATGTAGACGTAGATCTACAAGACTTTTGAACTCTGAAATGGTGGACATGCATGTTGACACAGATGGAGCACTAGTTTATGAAAGAGAAGAATATGGATCATCTTCATCTACATCGAGTCATTCATCTGAAGATGTAGGTTATGATGGTGTGCTAGAACCTATGGTTGATTTTGAATAACTATTTGAGACACTTTTATGTAATTGATGTTTGCATGGTAACTTGAAATAAAAATTTTGACTTCCATCTCATTTTTCATGAAGTTATGAGGCATTTCTATGTTTGTTGGATTATATGTTTTAATTATGAAGAATTCATCTCTTTAGAATATCGACAATGCAACAATGAATTACAAAAATAATTTATGTTATATTCAATGTACCAATGTTGATATTTTAATTATAAGTAAAATAGAAAATAGAAACTAATGTTGAATTTTTAAATTATGCAGTGATATTACCATGATATTATGTATTGTTACCATTTGGTATAAGATACTTTTAAAAGTTTTAATAATTATATGCGTCATTGAAACAGAACACTTTGTTTTGATGCTTGATTTTTAGGTTTTGGTTGAAATTATATTTAAATTTGTCTTATGCTAATATTTGAAAAAAGATAAGTTTTTATTCTTTAAAATTAAAATTACTCTTACTTGTTTTTGTGCAATGATAATTTTTTCATTTACTTGTTCATTTTTTTAAATTGTTAAGTCTTATAATTTCTCCATAATTTCATTGTTCAAGTATGTTGAACACTTAATATTGAAAAACTTTAGATTTACAACTTGTCATTAAGGTTTTTATGCGCTACCAAATTTTATCTTTAATGTTATGGTTGACAATAATTACAATTTTGGGGTTGTTTAGAGTCAAGATATTTTATGTTTAACAACATGGATGAAAATTGTTCGAAATTATAAGCCCTTCAGACATGTATTTGTTTATCTTTAACATTATCTATCAAAAATGTTAGAAATTTATGATTTTAAAAAATGTTCTAATATGTTGTCTTTAATTCCATTGTTACAAGTGTCAAAATTATGACACAATTTTTTTTTGTTATTCCAGCATCAACTGGTTTTGTTTTGAGGGTGTTTTTTCAATCCTTTTTTCAACAAACAATTTTTTTTTTAGCATAATTTTATAAAATGTTGAAATTTGACCTTAAAAAAAAACCAAGTGTGTTCTGGATGACACACTTTTTGTTTTTGGGGTGGTTTTTCATGTTTTTTGAGACTTTTTTGGCTAGAGTTCCCGTTTTAAGGTTAGGTTACCTATTTCATCGGTAACAATGTTTTAAAGGCTAGGAGAAACCCTTCAACTAACTTCTAACATGTACAAGGGCGCGCTCAAGAAACAAAAAATATGTTTTCCATATTAACTCTATTTTTTGTCTTAAAATTTTGCTACAAACATTCAAGGGGACATCGTTTCCCAATATTGGGTAAATGGTCTTCCCCAAGACCTACAATTCTTCTATTTTTGAACATGTTTAATATAAGCGAATTTCGCAAACAAATTTACATGAATTTCATAGAGAAACTCACATCCTTGTACACTATAAATAACCAATAATCTAATGCATTCTAACTAAAAGAAAAAAGAAATATTATTTATTTATTTATTTTAAATGTATTATTGAAATCATATGAAATATAATATTTTTATTTTTATAATTTTGAATTTTAATTTTGATTTGTCACCTTTTTGCATGTGACTCTTTTGCCCAAATGGATTTTAAATTGTATTTATTAATATTTATATTCGATTCTAAATTTTATTTTTTAATATTTATATTAAATTTTAAAATAAAGTAAATATTTTTTTATAATTTTATAATATATAAATTTTATTTTTAAAATTATTATTTAACAAGTTTATTTTTAAAATATGTATTTAATTTTTTTTTATATGCATATTAATAATTAATATTAAAAGCCTTGGAAAAAGATAATTAATATTAAGAGTATTGTTATTGAAATTTGTTTTCAAAAATATATATTAAAAAAAATTGGTGTCTACTTTTAAAGTTCATCTTATAAAATCCCCGATCGGGGTGCCAAGTGGGTAGTGGAAGGTGCGATGTGGCAATAGGCCGTGTAGCCCACACGGTGCAAATGTGATGACACGTGGTGACAGCCATGGATGAGTCCACCCACGCCGAGTAATGACTGCATTTAAGCTGGATAGTAGACAACGGGGAATGTCAGAATGATCTGGGGGAAAACAACGACGCGGGAGGAAGAAGAGTCAGGTTAAAAACATTCCATTTGTTCATCACCAGATCATTGTTGAGCAGGTTATGAACGTAGGTGGGTGAACATTTGAGGGAACTGGAAAATTCTGCGTGTAATCTCCTCAGGTATGTATCTAGCTTCTCCCTCAATATTATAGTCTCTGTGATGATGAAAAACTTTGGTTCGTATGATTTGATTATTTGTTCTGCGCTAGGAATGAATGCGTACCACCCTGGTTCAGTAATGAATACTTCATGAAAGATGTTCTGTCTCAGCAGAATTTGACGTCGCTTGCGAAGGTTGGTAGCCCCTGTCAGTATAATTTTTGGGTTTTATTTTGGTATGGAACCCTTTCACTAGTTATCTCTCCCGAGTCCATCATTGTTTCTAATTTGGCTGGCTATGTTTCATCTAATTTCCTGGGCATGGAAAATGCAGGGGAGGTGGCAGTTCAAAGCTTTGGGGAACCCCTGTGCCCTGAATTACTCTGTCAATCTAATTTCCTTTTTTACTTTGCATGCTACTTGAACATTACTACATGTCATTATTTCAGTGAAATATATCTTTTACAGAACATTGCATGTCAATTTCATGGCTCTGCATGTCAATCTCACATCCCTGCTTGTTGATTCATCGTTTTGAAATTCCTTTTCATAGTCCTACCTATAATTTTCAAAGTTCAAATAGAAAATCATGTAGTTCTCAAGGTCAGGTTGACAACACTGTAGGTCAATTTCATACCCCTTCCTGTCACTATTTCAATTCGGCAAGGCAATTCTCTGAAATCACATGAATGTCTCTCAATGAAAATTTGGAGGTTAGAGGCCCTGTTGATAATGTTAGTAAAGTCAGGGGCAATATGGGCGCTAGAGACTCTGTTGATATTGTTAGTAGATTCAAGGAGAATTTGATCAGCTCGTCAACTTTCAGATTGTTATTCGGGGGGTTAACTTTATGTTACTCTATGATTGCATGGGAGTAACTATTCAATTTATCGTTGTCATTTATTTTTTGGTCTCTGTCTTGATATTTGTGATCAATGGTGAGAATGGGAATTATAATAATAATTGGAAGGCTGCGGCATGTTTGTGAGGCACCGATTTTGGAACTCTCGTAGTTGAGAAGAGGGTAATACTCTTAGGCCAATAATACTCTCTTATCTCATTCTTCGAGTCTTCCTAGCACATCTCACCCTTAGGCCATTTCTCGTCGGGGGAGAACCCTGGTGTGGATTTAGGTGAACACTCAGTTGTCGGGAGACTAGGTGCAAATAAAAATGGTTAAATCACAGTCTGAAAGAAGGGAGGGAAAGGATAAAGGTAAGGCCAAAGTGGGGCCTAGCAGAAGGGGAAGGAAATATGGGAAGGAAATCATGCAGAACCTTTTCAAGGCATATGGAGAGGGGACACCTAGCCATGTCAAATAATTTATTTGTGGATGGGAATAAGGTCTTAAAACCAAGGTAGAGGAAGACATCCCTGAGGATGAGATGGATCCAATTTTAACTGATCCGAGGAACTCCAAAGGTAGACTGTCGCTTTTCAAGCAGTCTATTCATATTTACTGGACCATGAAGTTTTTATTGGCTAAAGTAATTGTTACGTTTCAAGAGATCAGAGGAGATCCAAAGCCCGCCTCCATTTTAGCATAAATTCCCAGGGACATCCACGAGATTCACCTCCAGCAGGATCATCAGAACGTCCTCCTTGGACGAATAGAAATACAACTTCAAAACATGAACCATGTTGACATGCATGGGTCAAGTGTCAAGGAATCGTCACCCGTTGAATCATATGATGACTGAGCTTAGTGGATACTTGTTTTTTTTGTTGATATGTAGAAAACATATAGTATTTACTTTTATTATATGTCAATAGATGTTAAGATGGAAAATAGACATGTTAATATAGCTAGAGAGAGATTCAAACTTTATCAAATTTGGTTGGCTTATAACTCTCTGATATGGCTAACAAACTTGGTTTTCTATAGGCAGGTTGAGGCCATCAAGTGTATATACTAATATAATCTACAATTGTGTTTAGATGAATGAATAGCGAGGCACTACCAAGTTTGCAAAAAAAAAAGAGTCTATCTTAGACAAAAAAATCCTCGCACATAAATTATAAGTATTCATGTCTTATAATTATGGGGCCAAAAAAAATATCGAAGTTGTTTTTAAATCATTTGTTTAACTTATAAAAGTAAATATAATATTTTTTATAAAGTATATGTAAAAAATTTGAAATATTAAAACAATAATAATACAAAATATAAATTTATTTTATTATTTTAACTTATATTGTTATTTTTTTCTTAAAATTTAACCAATTTTCATTTGTTCGTTCAATAGCACTTGATTATCAAGACAATCACAATTAAATTACACTCCTAATATTTTTATTTAATAAATGTTAACTTTCATATTATTTTAGGTAAATAATTATATATAATATTCTTTTTAATAGATTAACTTTATTTATATAATTATTTTAAAGTAAATATATGATGATAATTATTAATGTACATTATTCCTTACAAGGAAATTCAATTGGTGATCATCGTGGTATTGATTCTTTGTAAAGTTTGAATGTTGAGGTTCAACCATCCCCCTCTCAACAGTGTCCTTGTAAAGTTTGAAGGTTGAGTTTCAACACTCCCCCCAATAGTACTGTGTGGGTCATGGGTAGGGGTGTGGATGGGTTCACCTAGAGGTTATAATAGTAATGGCTGTTTCCAAAAAAAAAAGAGTTCACTAAGACATATATGACCTACAACCTACAACCTTAAGAAGGAAAGATATTAATCAAAATTCTTCAACATTTTATTTCTATGGTAGAAAGGAAGTGAGAGAAGCATTCCAAGATGACCACAGTTTGTCTAACTTAAAAGGTAAAAACGTTTCGTAGTGTGACAAATATTTTTAAAAATAGATCGAATGTGAGTAAATGATGGACAATCTAAGATAAAGTGATTTTCATCTTCAACCCTGTTAGAATCGCACATGTGAAAAACTCTTTCATCCCATGGAATTTAAGGGTTGTCCAATGTCCACTTCCACTATGAAGCTCATGAGAATTAGTTCTCATCTTAGCGATATTCATTTTATTTTTAACACTACATAAAAGACAATTTTTTTATTGATATTAGGTTTTATCACCCTCTTATATTATTTTAGTTTATGTTTTCCCTCTAACTCTTTACTTCCCCACAATTTCTCCTCAAATTTTGAAGTAATAATAGTTTTAATATTATCCAGATTCTGCAAGATGATATCTGCATTAAGAAAAGAAAAAGAGACAATGACAACTTTCATTCTCTAATAATAATATTTTGTACAATGATATAACATGGTACTTAATATTTTATAATTAAAAAAAAAACCGGTAATTTATTATATGGTTTGGTTATTTTATATTATAAAACATAGTGCTTAATATTCTATAGCTTAAAAATTGTTTCACTTTTTTTTCGCGTGTTGATTTATTAGACAATTGTTTGCCTCTTAATATATTATAATTTAACAAAGGATGATTTATTATATGTTTTTGTTATTTTTGGTTATAAAACATAGTGCTTAATATTCTATAACTTGAAATTGTTTAAGTTTTTCATGTGGCTATTTTTCCAAGAGATTTTTGTTTCATTATGTAGATAAATGGTTTATTTTGTAAATTATATAATATTATGTTGTAGGTTATTAGTGATAATTCTTGTTTTTGATTTTTTTAAATTTTCTCTTACCTATTATTTATCTCAATTTCTCAACTAAAAAATAATTAAAAAAAAATTCTTTGTAAGAGATTAAGAACATTTTCTTATCTATAAAATATTATGGGTTCAATTTCAACATTATTGAGTATATAACTCTCTATAATTGAATAATATAACTCTCTATAATTGAATAATATACATACATAAAATCTACCAATGTGTTAACCATCCAAACAAAATTTAATAGGGATGAAATTGACATTTTAATATCTTTTATAGTATATGTATGGTAGCGTAGATGTACCTCTCCGGAGTTGAATACGAATTTACTGGATCATGGATTTATTTTATTGTTTTGTGGAATCATTATGTCTCGTCCAACAGGTGTACACAATTCACAATGTTTTTTTACGTTAAGAAATCTCCTTTAATTAAAAATTTAATCAGGAATTTTGCAGTTTTCCATTGTGGAACCCACAATACATATGGCTGAAATTCTACATAGAATTATTGTTAAAGAGAGATCTGTCCACGCATGGTTTTGAATGTGGAGAATGTTGTAATGGGTCATTGAATTTGTCTGTGATTATGATCATGAATTTTAAGGACGTCTATAAAGTAACTAAGTTGATAAGAAAAGGAGTTATTGAAGAATTTTGGAATTACTGATATGAAATTTCGTGTGCTATTGAAATAGAGACTACAAAAAATCATAGTGTAGAGTCTTTCATCTCAATGGGTGGCATAGTTCATCATGACAGAATAAGACTCAACCCCCCTGAACGAATCACAATTTAAATATATGAAAAAAAAAAAAATTAGTTATAATATTAACTTTATAAATTCTCGTTTAATTTTTTGTCAAAAGGTAAGTTAATAGACGGTCACCACAATATCGATTTCAGAGGGGAAATATTCCTCCTCTCAAGGAGAATGCTTCCTCATAATTTTTTATAAGTACCAATTCGAATTGGACTATAGGGGCATGTATTTTTTAGTATTATTGTGGAGAAAACTTATTTTTTGCAGCTCCACTTTCATTTCTTGCAAAAATTTACTCTGATTAATTCAAATAATGTACTTGGATTAATTCAAATAATGAATATTGGTGCCATTTTTAGCTTTTAAGGATTGGTTGCTTCCATAGGACTCTGAGTCTCCTTGGGCTTGGCCATCCCAAGAGCCTTAGAGCCCTCTCACAAAATTACTTTATGTTCTTTTCACTTCTTATTCACATGCATCTCTCATTTTTGTTTTGCATATTTATGTATTTAGTATTGTTTCTTTCCTTGTTGTAGGATTGAGTTAAATGATTGAAGTGAGTTATTTTGGAGGTTTTTTAGAGATTAAAAATCATTATTCATCCTTATAATAACTTTGGAAGGTCATATTAATCATTAAGCTACTTGGATTTGGTTACTAGTTCATGAATATAAGATTTCTAGAAATTCCTTGTAGCGAAATAGTATTAAATTTATGTCTTTTTAGAATGGGTTATTGAGCTTCATTTGAATTGATTCCACTTGGAATAGGTCATAATAATGTTAAAGGTAATAAAAAAATTCAGCCGATTTAATTTTCACTTTATTAGGTTAGGAATTTGATAGATTAACTAGCTCACTAGTTCTTGAATTTCCAGATTTTAGAGTAGTGATTTTCTGTTCTTTTTAGCACATATGAATAGGGGTATTTTGGAGTGATTACAGTTGTAATATTACATCCTACTTACTAAAAAAAATTCCATCCCATTTTCATTTGATTTAGTTAGTCATTCGGTGAGTTATATCCAAAACTAAACTTCCTATAGAAAAATACATAACTTCCTGTAGCGCTCTTGTAGCACATGTAAACTCAACCAAAATTTCTCCCAAAGGTTTGTTTTTGTCTCTTAGGCTTGAATCATTACCCCTAGGATATAAATCCATGATTGAGGAATTATAAAAACCACTTTGGACATTCATATTCAGAAAGAATATTATGTATTTTTATTTGAATTCATGCTCTTAGGATTTCAATTAAAAATTATTGATCTTTCCTAGGATTAATTTATTTTCAAAGCAACAATTCCATTTCTACAATTAGTTTAGGATTTGAGTTCATTAAATTGACTCCATTACATCATATTAAAAAAATAAGGACACATTATATGATGCACATATAGTTCTAATACCTCTTAAGTTTGTACGAACCCCGAGTTTATAATTAAAGTTGGTAGCCTTGGGAGTTGGAACATTCTTGTTGAAATGATGAGGCTCATCACTTTTTGGCGCCGTTTCCAGGGAGGTGTCAAAGTATGCATTTCTTTGTTCCCTAATTGATTCATTTCTTTTATTTCTACGAAAAAAAACAATTTGGATTAGGAATATTTCATTTCAAAAATATAAAATTGCATTGCATTAGATTATTATTCAAAAAAATAATAATTAAAAAATACTTCTCCAACACAAACCCCCCCACCCCCCATTTGATCACGTGGTGCACTAAGAACCATATCACCATCTAATTTCACGGGTAGAATAAGAAGAGGTGGTATAGAAGGTAGAAGAAATGCATGGAGATGATGACAATGAAGGAAATAATCTTGGATTTCCCATTCAATATAGTGGTGACGGTGTGCATCTAAAAAACAACCCTCCATATTTCCTTCCAAGCTTACATGGTATGAGGTCAAAGGATTTGAAAACCTTTCTCTTTGAATTACTATGTATATCTTATGGCTACTTATCACAAACTCAAAAATTGAGATTTTTTCCTACAACATTGAAGGATAAAGCTCTTAAATGGTTCATGCGTTTAGGTACTAATTTAATAAGATCATGGAATGATATGAAAAATATATTTCTAGAAAAATATAAAGATCATGATCTTAAAGAAGAAATCTTTAGAATGAATAAAAAAGAATGTGAGAGACTTGAGGATCTAATAGATAGGTTCATGTATAATGTTAAGAGGAAAAAATTACATCATTTAGGATTCTACAGACTAAAAACCCTCTTACTTAGAAAAATTAGAGATGAGTGGATTGATCTCCTTGATCTGATGAGTAGAGGAGATGTATCCCAATTATCATTTGAAGAAATGTGTGAAACATGCAAGTGCATATCAAAAGTAAGGGCAAGAGTAAGTAAATCAGCATCAACATTGGTAAGTCAAGATGAACTTAGAAATTCTCTTGATAACTTTAAAACATAAATTCTTAGCAATGTAAGTGAACAAGTAGAAATGCTAAGAATGAAAAATGAGCAAAAATAAGATGCTACTATTTTTTTTATCGATGCAGAATCATATGCTACTAAATATTCTCCATCATTACCAAGGTTGAAGGAATTGTACCAAGAGGACAATGGAGCAAGTCGATCACTGAATAAGATATGTTATGTAGCTCCAAGAAGACCATTGGAGCCTAAATAACTTGATATGATGTAAGGGCCAACTTCAAAATTTCAATATTATTCACATCCATATCAAAGTAATTCGAACACACTCTTTCCTTGGAAACCTTGGCCATCTCAACCCCAAAACCAATCTTGGAAACAAGGTTGGAAAGAACCTTATGGGATAAATCCACAATATCCTCAATATTTTCATTGATATCCTCAATATCCAACTCCATGCTATCCCTACCATCCACCTGCACCTGTACCACACCCTCAACCATATCCATATAATATATCCACTCCCACTCAACTACCTGTACCACCATTTCCAAGCCCATACAAAGAAGTAAACCAACCCACTTACAATGCTGAGGTACAATAGTTCCAAACATCCCCTCTTGATCTAAATGGTATCCATCTTATCTAAGGAAGAGTATTGAAAAAAATTGATTCTCTTGATTTCATTGAAGGACAACATTAAAAAAAAAGAATATTCAAATGAGAATACCAAAGAGTCATGGGCAGCACTTGATGAAGAGAAGACATCAGAATCAAATATTGAGAAATTCCCCTCATGTTTACCATCATATCCTCCATGTGTTCAAGAGAATAAAAAAAAAAAAGAGGAATATTTAAATTTCATGGTAGAATAGGACATAAAGAATGATCTTGATGAACAAGAAAACAAATGGAATCAAAGCTATATTGAAACATGGTTCCATACAATCATGAAGTTGCAGCAACTGTACTCTTCTCCAACAATACTTGATACAATCTGAGTCAAATAAATTCATCTCTCATATTAATGTACTTGTCAAAGCATGTATTTCAAGTGTAAACATGATTTTATCTGTCATCTTGATGTGCACATGGATCCATTGGAAGTATTCCTATAATTGAAATAGATTTTGTTTTTTCAAGTAGAGTAGGATAGAAAAAATTAAAATAATGGAGAAAGAGAAAAAAATAAAAAATAAAATAATATTAGGTGAAAACCTCTTTTGAGGTGTCTGAGATTGGCTCACTGATTGAAAAGCTCCATGAGGCAGTTAATGAGTTGAAAAAAAAAATATAAATAAGAGAAAAAATATATGAGGTGAAAACCCCCTTTGCGGCACCTAAGCAGACCTACTAGTTGAAAATCTCATTAAGGCGGCCAGTAAGGCTAAGAAAAAAGAAAAAAAAAATACAAAAAGAAAAAAATCTCCATGTATCTCCCTCTAATGAATGGAGGTGTTCTCCAACCTTTTCAAGCAACAAAAACAAGTTGACACCAAGAAAGAAAACAATTGGTCAAAAATTTAGTCAAAGGAAGTCAAACTTGGACTTTCTCCTCCTTTTATCGGATGTTCCAAAAAGACCCATGTCATCGAAATCCATCACCCTCACCCATTTCCAACATCCACCCATCATTTCCAATATTTTCTCATTCATTTTCTTCATCGTCCTAAAATGCTACAGGAAATCATGTTTTTGCTACAGGAAGTCTTGGTTTTTAGCAAAACATTGTTTTTATTATATCTCGAAAAATGTGCATCCATTTTCCAAGTTTTTTCATGGGGAGATGCATATATATGACGGTAAAATTATCATACAATTTAAATGAATTATAGTGCACACTTTGTGAGAAATCGACCTCCATCACCTACATCCATTTTTAATGTTTGTCGATATTCGTGCATCGAATGAATGAGATTTTTTATGGGGAGGTGAATAAGAATGGTAGTAATATGATAAAATGATTTTAGTTCAATCCAGTCTACAATTTGAGAGATATATATAAAACAAGTTTGCTACAAGGGGGTTGTCCTCAAATACTACATGAAGTCCTATAGATGCTAATGGGGTCTTGGTTAAACGGTGATGTGGCTGGCTGTTATATCACTCATCACAGGTTCAATTCTCCTCCCCGATAGGGGTGATGTATCTGGACATGTTGATGGAAATGGAGTAAAAATAAAAAAAGAAAAAAAGAAAAAAATGAAAAATGAAAAGTATTACCAAACTTTAAGAAAAATTCTTGTTTAGAGAAGGTTCAGAGAGACCCCCCAACACCACTTCCATCACCTATCCACTCCATAAAGCCCAATTCATCCTCAAATTCCACTCTTCCTTACATGAAAAAAAAATAAAAAAAATCGATGTTATCAAATTTTCCACCACCTACACCACCTCTTGATGATTGTAGCGTTGTCGTTATACCTCATATGACTTTTCATCAATCCCATAGGAAGTAATGATGTCTTGAAGTGGAATTAAATGATTTCTACAAGAAGAGGATTCCTCTTGTAGCAACATGTACAATCACATCACAACTCAACATCAACTATTTTTTCACCCACAAAATAGAAGATCCAACCACCTTGAGCATTATGAAGCTTTTTTTGAAGTTGAGAATATCACACCCTCCTTAGGAATCAGTCCATCCACTCCACCAACGGAATACTAAGTGCTGGGAAGAAGACTGCACACACAAAAACTTTATCTGTCAAAGAATCATCATGCTATGAAGACTTGTACAGAAGCTAACATGCCACTTCATCAGGCCAATTCATGCCTCATGTCTGATTTTTGAGTTTTGGAAGAAATATTTCTTGCTACATGGATCCTCAAAATTCACTTGGTATAATAGTCAACAAATTCAAATCTCTTTTCTTGAATTTTATAGCACATAAATTCTAATTCAGTGAGTATATACAAGAATTATATCAAAATTTAAATTGAAATTGCTTCTTATGATAATTGTTGAAATTTATAGCACATAAAAATTGTCCTTGGGAAAAAAGAATTAAAAGGTTTGTTCAAAATGGGTGAGATAGAGCATAAGGAGATCATTCCCAGATATCTGATCATCCCAAATCATTTGTATCTGGACCAATTATCTATTCATTTTTTCATCTTCTCCTTTTTTTAGATGAATAACTTGAAGTAACATTAGTCTTATTCATTGCCAATATCCAATGTGAATTTTATATATATGCCAAGAAATATATATCAAATGCCTCTATTTGAAAATTTCCTACATATATATCTAAATTTATTCGATCTGAAAAACAATTAAATTAAAATTTAACTTTAAATAGTTTCTAGTTAAATATATAATTTTCAATCCAATTTTCTCCAATATTGAAAACATTGAATAGAAACAACTTCAACTCATCATCTTTTTATCTAAAAATTAATTAAAGTAATATTATTTTCTCGTTGGAAATTTATATCATTTAAACACGAATTTCTCAAATATTTAAAATATTAGATAGAAAGAACTTTGAATCGTGGTCTTTTATCTTTGTAAATCTCAACATCAATGGATGTGCCATCACAATATTATTTCAAAGATTAAGTTTTTTTTTTTAATTAATGTAATTGATAAAAAAAAAAAAATTACCTCTCCCAACAATAGTAACCCAACTATAGGTTTGAGTCATTGGATGGCACCAAGGGTTAAATTTCACCGGTCTCCCTACTCATCAGAGGATTTTTTTATGATGGTGTTTTATTATTTTATTAGTCCCTAACGGGACTATTGTAATTGAAATTAATATATTTTTAAATCCTTTCACATCCATCGATGAGTTTTTAGAATTTAACCTATGCTTTGTTAGATATTTTGTCTTTACCACTTTTATTTTAACCAATCAAATATATCGACTTTTTATTTTGACCAACTAGCTAAATATTCATCTTATTGTCCTCTTAACGAGGCATAACTTAGGATATATATAAGTAATAAAGATAATTTTTCCTTCATATGAACTAATGCTAGCTCTTCCTTAGCATTAATTCTCATGCATTTTATGTTAATAGAATGGAAAACATTTTGTGGCTACTACAACTCTGAAAGTAACACTATACTCCTTTCTGACATCTATAATTTTTTTAAACACATTTTTGGCATATATTAAACACTTGTAAACCACATGTCTGGCATGTATAAACATTTTTCATGTATCTTGTATGTATTTCCATGTGTTTCCCTTTGCATGTTCTAGGTATCGATATTTTTTTGCTGGAGGATTTATTGTTGTTGGCGCTGGATAAAGAGGTTAAACCAAAAGATCCATTACTGCTAGGGGATATACTGTTTCTGGTGTTGGATAAAGAGGTTAAACCACAATAGGTGCTTCAATTGGCTTTGACTATGGCATTGGATCTCTACCACGACGAGCACTAGTCTTTGCATCATGACCAAAAAATATAGAATATGGATCTAACTCACCACGAAGGTAAACATCTTGATCACTATATATGTATATCTCTCTATGATACTATGATATGAATATGGATGGATCTCACTCATGGAAGTCTATATCTGAAGCTTGATCATGAAATTATGAATATCAATAATCTAACTCTCCCGCTGGTGGGAAACTGCTATATAGATAGGGTGTCACTACTTTTTCTTATGCTCCTACCTTTGCTGCTGCGTAGGGTGATATCCCTCAATGAACCTTAATCCCCCACACAAATCACACCCACATCATCCTCACTAATTAATATGTGACTCAAAAATTAGAATCTTCAGGATCTTATTCTTTTGGGTTCAAATCTCCATAATGGGGATTGTTTTTGTTGCACCAAGAATTGTACAACCCAAGAAATGTTGCTTGAAGATTTTTGTTTTTAATGTTTTCACTTGAATGCATATTGTATAAAATGAAAAATGTGAATTCTTTTCCCACACATAGCTAGATTATTTTACTCTACATGTCTATGTAAAGAGTTTGATCAGTAGGTTGGATAGTTGTTATAGCTTCTTGCTGTTCATATTATTGTTGTACATTTTACTTTGTTAATAGAAAACCTGGGGTTTATTTTCTGGCCAAATCATCATGTTAATATATGTGTAATGAATCTGTGGTTTGTGGCTGAGTTTGCTAAGTTAAAATGTCTGCAAGTGCAAATAATCAAGACTGTGTCTGATTGAAATCTAGTACTATAGTTTATGTTGTGGTTGTGTTAATTCTGTAATCTACTTTATTACAGATGACAGAAACAACCAGTGTGATCCATCAGAGATTTTTTATTATTATGATGAGCTCATGAAAAAACTGCCTATGTTTATGCCTAAATTATGTAAGAAAAAATTGAAATTTATGGTTTCTGAATTAAGAAAACCAAAAGTATTTTCTTATAGGTACTGTTATACTATTATTTTGAAATGATTTCACCAAATTTCATCTATGCGAAAGGAAGTTTGAATATGAAATTAATCTTAAAGCATCCTATTCTATGTGTAGAATGTATACATTAATGAGAAATGATTTAATCCCTTGACCAAAATACTCATTCCAGGTTCGTCTACTAGACTTCTAGAAGTTTGGAGACATCAAGGAGGATTCTTGCCTATCATATTTTTGCAACAATTCCTTACAAGTCCTTTTGTTGTGTTCTCTATCCTTTTGAAAAATGCATCATTTTAAAGTTGTTTTGAAATTCCGTGGTTTAATATTTATTATAGTTTCTGAATACTTATTTCGAAGAGAAAAAATAATACAAAGCATATATTTTTTAAATATGCATGGAAAGTTCCTGCTATTTCCACACTCCAAGACGACTAATCTCTCTTCTTCTCTAATAAACACGTCTAAAAAAATTTCTTATAAAACATCTATTAATATAAAGGATGCAAATGTTTATACTGTGTATGTTAATACCATCATCCATTGGCAGATCCAAGAGAATAATATATAGTTCTAGTTGCATTTAACCAAGTAGAAGAAAGAGAAAATAATCAATTTCGGTTCCATAAAATCCTTCTAATTAACTAAAGGATCAGTCGCCTATCATGGAAATTTTTCTTCTCAAAACATAACCTAGATAGCCAAAATAAAGTATCAATTTTTCATTGGTACAACAGGTGGGAATCCCTGTAAGAAAAAAATATTAGTCCAATTTCGATAATAATCAGAGATCATAAAACTAGTTTCATTCTATATATGTCTTTATGTATATCATGAAACCAATCAGGAAATGACCCTCCCTTTCTTGTTATCTAGCTTTCGTGAGCATTTATAGCTTTTTGGTTCAGTAACACAATTGAAAGTAATTAACTCTCATATCGCATATTTTATTAATTGTTGTAATGTGGAATCATGGTGTGTCATATCAACAACATATCTCATGTAATTTTTCAACAATGCCTCTCTGCTTGCTTTATACTTCTCAATGAACCCTATGCTATAACCATGTGCATATCCCTCACGGTAGAGACTTGTTGTCTTTGCAACCCCTCTTTTTTATTTAAGCTTCTAGCTTCTCTACTAGCATATAAAGAGTAGTGAAAAGGGTAGAGTGAATGCCATTTTTATGGATAAATATTTTTAAGGTAACCCTCATTTAAGTTCCATTCAATATATTTTTTCTTGTGACGTTACATTTTGATAATAACCTTCATGAGAGGAATTTGTTTTGTAATTTTAAAAATATGTAGTTAAAAATATAAAATAAATTCTAAATTTCTTGCTCATTGAATATAGAAATAGTGATGATGATTAAGTGAGTATAGAAGCAACTCACATAAAAGTTTTGGAAATGTCACATTTCCCAACACTCCACTTTTTCCCTTCTTATCATCAAATGTGTTGAATTTTCTGAATTTTTGAAATATTACTTTTGATTCTAAATCTCTAAGAAAAAACCTTTATTAAATATTGTTTTGGTTATACAACTATGATGGAAAAGGAAATAAGGAAAGTTCTTTTATTTTTATTTTTTGAATTTTTTATATTTCTCTTTTATGTTGAGTTAAAAAAAAACCTTTGTTTTTAATTTAATTTTTTTAAGTTCATGGGGTCGTGGATAGACGGTGATCGGGTGCTCTATTAAGTAAATCCTTTATTTGAATTCAGTGGTTCAATTTCCCGCCCCGATCGGAGTGATATATTGGAAATGATGAAGATGTAGACCTGCCAAGCTCATAAAAAAAAATTAAAGATTTAATTAAAATGTTTTGAATACTCTAAATTTTGTGACATATGTTGTCAGCCAAAGTAAATGACGAGGCTGAACTTAGTTTCCCGCTTTGACAACTATTACTTAATTTTAATGCAATCATGTATTATGAATCTAGATGCATTGGCTTGAGTTCCACACTTTTCCCTCACTAATATCGTTTATTGAAGTCCGTGGAAGATTAAATTTTTAATATATTTTTAATTGATGAACTAAAATTCATAGATATCTAATTAATTTATTTTTATTATATCGATATTATATATCAAAAAATGTCTTTAAAAAAGTGAATAAAAATGATGAATTTTCATTTATTATGGTTTTATAGGAAAAATATTAGGCAGGGTAAAAGTACATATTAAAAGTCATGTGAAGGGAAAATAAAAAATAAAAGACTCAAAAATAAAAGTATCATAAAAAATTGCTAATGTGTCATGGGGCCTGTAAAATTCAACCCCTTGGAGGGACGAGACATCCATCCCCTTTATGTTTTTTTTTTTCTATTTTATTTTATTTTAATGAATTGTTTTTAAAATATTTTATTTTGTTTTTAAGTTGAGTGAAAAGAACGTGTGATTCTTTTGAGTGTTTTTTTTTGTTTTTTTGCTTCTTTTTAGGATTTATTTTTATTTTTATTTTTATTTTTCTAATCAAGTTTTTAATTTAAATAACTTTAGAAATTTCCTTTTTGAAATTTTTTAATAAAATAGAAAGTTTGTTTTTAATTATTTTTCTTTAAAAAAATAATATTTTTCTTAACGCAATTATTTTAGATATAAATTATTAAAAATTTAATAAAAATACTCAAGAAATATTAGTTTTACATTTATAATCTTTCCGTTTTTTATGATATCAATTTTTAAGGCCGTAATTTCAATTTATATATAATTTAAATCTCAAAAATAAAAGTGGTGTTGTTGGTATGACTTTTCCTTTTTGGAGTCAAACAACTCAAGAATTTTAACCAACGGATCAAAAAGATGTGCTACTTGTAGCACCACTTTTTTATTTAGAGGTAAAAATAACCACCAAAAGTAGCCTCTAAAAAATGAGAACTTGATAATGTTCTAGTTAAGTTGGTATCTTTGTTAGAGGATTGTACAATTTTTCTTCTTTACATTTCTTTATATTTTCTCCATTTAGTTCTTCATGCCGCATTAATGATGTCAATGCCATTGGTTTTACATCACCCACAAAGAGATTGGGATACCAAGAATAAGGGTGAGAAGGCACAAGGTTGTGGAGATAAAATTTACACAATCTCACATTTTCCTCCATGTTGTGTTCCACTAATGCTCTAGGTGTCTCAATATTGAATTCACCTAGTTGTGCTACCTAGGTGATATGATATCTACACCATTTTTATTTTATAAATAAGGTATAATTCTTGGTCGGTTGTCTATAGTTTAGTATTTCTTAAGATCTTTGAGCCATTATTTTCAAGAAAGATTCCAAACTCTAGTTTTTTCTCCTCTAGGCTTCCTTAAAGGTTTTTCTGTAAGTTTCTCTCTACATTCCGCCACCTATAATTTCAAAATCATCATTTCCTACATTAAGTGCTAAAGTTGATCCTACGTATTTCATGTGTCTCCCTTACCCTACTTTATAGCTATCCTTTTCCATTTATGAGCCCAATTTTTTCCTTTCCTATTTCTAGCAAGGTATCGTGTAAGAGAAAGACTCCTTTTGAATATCCTTGTCTTAAGGTCCCTTCTACATTTGGTGTTTCTTGTGCTACCCTATGTACCTTATATTCTTAAGATGCATTCTCCCCTCTTAGATTATTTTCACTAGGGATAGGTGAACCCTCAATCCAGACACCAATATTAGAGAAGGAAACTATCAGTTTGGGGGCATTTTTTGGATCTAATTCTCTTTTTAATATAAACATAGGTACCTAGCTACAAAATTGGTGTCCTCAAACTTGTATTTGGAGGTGTCCTCAACTTAATTAATGCTACATCTACTTTTTTTTTCTGCATATTTTAATTTAACTTTATTCTACTTAGGTTGAGACTTTGAGGGACCTAGGTTGTTAATACTGTGCCTCCCTTTCTAGGTGCATTAGAGGACTTTTGAGGTCTAAAATTATCCTCGTAAGCGAAATGTACAACCAAAATAAAAATTATAAGAACCAATAGGATTCAAGTTGATGATGCCAACTATGGGGGATGATTCACCATTTTTGAGGGATGATTCACCATTTTTCAACTTGTATTTTCAAATTATCTCCATAAGGTTTTACTTAGATTTTTAGAGGGAGTACTCGTTGGATGCAAAATTCAATTCCACATCCAAGTATTACCTATTTTGCATACTTTCAATGTACCCTCCGACACGAAGAATGATAAATACATGAAAAACGTGATTTCAATCTTGTTTTTAATGTATTTCTCGTTTTTCGTGTAGATCAAAAGTATGCAACATGGTTACTCCTTGGATGAGGAATCATATTCTACATATAATGAGTGTTCCCTCTCAAAATTTGAGCAAACCCATTCGGATATAAGTTGAAAATATGAGTTGAAAAAGTAGTTTTTTCTTGTTTCCCTCTTAAATTTGATGATGTAATGTAATCTTATTTTATTATTTCCACTATTATTTTATAATTTCCTTAGGAGGCCCATTTTAGACCTCAAATTTACCGTAATGAATGCATGAAGATGAGTTACACTTTTTGGCCAAATATGGCGATAAAATTTCAAAATTTTACTATTTTATCGAATTGAAGTCATCAAAATTTATATAGTCATTGTGAATTTTGATTCAAAGTAAAAGCAAAATTTGTGGAGAATTATGTTGTTTTCTTAATTATATTTGTTACAAAAAAAAATAGTGTCATGTAATCTGTCAATTTTCATTAAATGCAATGTTTGTCCTTACATTTTTTCACACATATTAAGAGGTATGCTTGTGTTCACATATCATAACTTAGTCTAAAATGTGTAATATATATATGATCATGATATACATGGAGATATCTATGTTTTTAATATTAAAAATTTAGTTTTTGTGCAAAATTATATTTTTATTATTTTTCGAAGTTTGCAATGTAATATTTCAATTTCATTTTTCAGCATATGTGTTCAAGTAAGATTTTTTTAAACTCTTTAAATGAGTTGAAAAACCAAGAGTACCCTTTTGAATAGGACTCGTAAATAAATATAGTGGTATTTTTTGAAAAAATTTCATTGTGTATATTTTATGGTATTGGTGTTTTATTCAGCTTCTTTGAAATTGTCCCAAAAAAAATCAAACATTAGGTTTGAAATAAATTATATGGGAAATATCATATGAATTTTAAAATTCCAAAATTATCTATCATTGGATAGATGATTCCGTCACGAATCCAATATGATGAACTCCACCACCTAAGGACCAATTTTGCCCTAAGTCCGCTAGGGTACAAAATGGTGTTGTAGAGAAATCTACAGAAAGGGTGTTAAAATTATTATTTTTAGGACCCAAGGAGATCAATCGATCTCTTAAATTATAAATTCAAATATTTCTATTGAGGGTTTAAGAAACCCTCAATGGAGCTATCAGGCTTGATCGAGTCTTTTTGAAAAAAAAGTTTTCTGAATTTTAAGGAGGTTTATTTTTAAGTATATGATCCTTATGTGAACCTCATATATTTACAATCAAGAAAGATCTAAAATTTAATCCATTAATAATTTAACCAATATTATATGATATCATTTTACTTAAAATGGAAATTTAGCTAGATCAAGGTTATGAACAACATTGATTTTTTTTTTTTATCTTAATAATAAATTCCATGTGTCAGAGTTACACACATGCTTCATATTGGATTGTGTGTGTGTTTTTTTATCTATATATATATATATATATATATATATATATATATCATGTTATGACTAAGACATTGTAGATAACCTCAAAATAAATAAAATCGAATAAAAGTGATTTCAATCATATTTAGCTTTTTTTAGATTCAATAAAACCTATTACAATCATAAAGAAGTGATCGAAATACTTGGATAGATAAATTTATTTAGGAAAGTTGATAACATTATATAAAATAATAGAAATGTTACCATATATTGTTTTTTGACCTACATTAAATGCCAATATGATTGACTTATATTGTGTTATGACTAAGCTCATGCAGATAATATCAAAATAAATAATATTGAATAAAACTTATTTGTATTTGCATTTTACATATTTTAAAATTGAATAAAACTTATTTCAATCCTATTTTTGGTTTTTAATTGAACCTTGAAATTAGAAATTGATTGGAATACTTTAAAAAAATGACCATGCAATGGTATATAGGTGGGTCACAAAAATTTCCATATGTAGAATTTTTATTACAATATGGATTACTTTATAATTCAAATAATTTCTTTTTAAAATTGAATCGTAATAACATGCATGTTGATTGCACTAAAAGACACTTTCTACAATCCAATATGAAGCATATTTGTATTTCTTTCCATGCTCAATATTAAATTGACACAGGATAGATTTTAACTCGTTTTAAGTATCAAAGTGACTTGCATCATACTAATATTGTACTTATATCATGTTATGACTAAGCTCTTGTAGATGACGTCAAAAGAAATAAAATTGAATAAAACTTATTTTTTGTTTACAACAAATCTTTTAAAATTGAATATAATTTATTTTAATCCTATTTGTGTTTCTTAACTGAACATTGTGACAAGGAATTGATTGAAACAAAATTAAAGAGTTGACCATGCAATGGTATATGGGTGGATCACAAATTTTTCCACACACAGATCTCTTAAATTATAATATGAACGAATTTACAATTCAAATAATTTATTTTTAAAATAAGTGTAATAGCATACATGTTGATTCCACTAAAAGGAACTTTCTACACGCCAATATGAAGCATATTTGTAATTATTCCATACTCAATATTAAATTCATACATGATATAATTTAGTTCATTTTAAGTATAAAAGTGACTTGCATCATAGTAAGATTGTACTTATATCATGTTATGACTAAACTTGTCGATGGCCTAAAAATAAATAAAATTGAATAAAACGTATTTGTTGTTTATAAGGTATATTTTAAAATTGAATAAAAGTCATTTCAATTTCATTTCTGTTTTTCAATTGAATCTTGAGATAGCCAAGTAGAGTTAGAAAATTTCATGTTCAATTATATTTAAAATTGTACAAACATAGATCATTAATTGTTTTTTGGTATATTAAATTCCAATACATATGACTTAAATATCATGTTATCAGTAAGCTCTTGTTGATGACCTCAAAAGAAATAAAATTGAATAAAAAAAAATTGTTGTTTATTCGACATCTTTTAAAATTAAATTTAAAACTTATTTCAATCCTATTTGTCTTTTTTAATTCAACCATGAATATTATAATTCATTTTAAATATTAAAGTGACTTGCATCATAGTAAGATTGTAATTATTTTCTTAATCTATGAAACTAGAAAACAAAATTGGTATATTTTTTAAATAAAAGTTATACTATATAGAAACAAATTTAAACTAACGAAATAATTAACATATCCATAAAATGAAATTTAATGAACATCCATAAAACAATTTAATAAAAATCCATAAACTGAAATAATGAATGTATCAATAAACTGTCCACATGAAAATATATAGAAATTACAAATGTTACATGAACATCCATAAACTGAAATAATGTTCATGTACATCCATAAACTATCCATGTATAAAAAATATACAAAGTTTGTATCACATGTGAATATGCCCTGTGAAATCGGCCTGCAAATATACAAACTATACCACCAAGTATCACCAAAGTTCCTATGTGACTTTCGTTGTGGGGCATAATCGTCCATCATCTAGTACTGCAATATAATACACTCATATCCAAACTAATTAGATCATTATTTGTACACAATAAACAATATGGAAATAAATGATTTTGAACCACATTTAATTACATATATTAATCTATTAACCTCACTCAATTCCAACTACAAGTCATCTAGGATGTGGCTTTAATGAATATGGGTTTGGTGTTCCCTTGCCCATGGATCAAATATTGGGGCCCGCATTGATGGACCAACATTCCCAATTCCTTTGTACCCAACATTCCACTCATGCGTCCACATAACTATGACATCAAAAAAACTCTCCATATGGGCCTGTGTACACACTGACAAAGACAAATTATAATTAGTCTATGAATTAATTAGCATGCACGTAACTTAAAAAAATAAAATGTTGAAATATTAGGAATAAAATTTTTACCTCAACTGTTGGTCATGTGGTCATACATAGTGACACTCCTCCACATGAGTGTTATGAGGTGGAGGTGGAGATTGAGGAGAATCCATGGAAACATGCACTTGTGGAAGCTAGTCTGGTTGATCACCTACCTCCTCTAGTTGGGTTGTGTTTACATGTTAAAATGAAATTATTAATATAAATGAAATCTAATATGAATATAAGTATAAATACTTATGTATATTTTGATTATAAGAGTCAACAGTTTCATAAATCAAAAGACAAACTACGCATAGTAGGTGAAATAGCATATATTTTAACCGACTCTTGTGTGATCCATGTATGCTCGGTCGTAACATCCTCCACTATGATACTGGCTATAGTATTTTCCCATGGAGGGATCAACACTGCACTGTGATCCTCAACATTGCCCTGCTCAGGGTATGAAAATCATAAACATAATTTAACGTACATATAACAAACTAGAAGCATAATAAAATATACATTAAATTCAAAAATATCAATTGAAGATGATTTAAAGACAATTTCAATGCATAAACACATAAAGTTTAAAGAGGATTTAAAAAGGCACCTATAGCAGGTGAATATTGTCCACTATTTGTAACATGATCATCAACATAAACAAAAATATTTCCTTTGACACTCAACCTAGTGTCGAAGCCACGATCTATGAGTGGAACATGCACTTTGGTTGGGCTACATGATCTATCACGAGCCCGACCATGTATAGAAGATCCCCCCACACTCCAATATCCTATGGTTTATGGGCATATAGGAGATGGCGCTACATGTTACATATAATACATAGAAACTAGTCCAAAAAAAAAAAAGTGACTAAACTATTACATATAATACACAATTATTACATATGATACATATAAACTAATCCAAGAAAAAAATGTTGACCAAGAAATAATGTTGACAAGAAAGCCATTTCTAAACTCAAGTATAATAATCTAGCGTGAAGTGCTAAAATTTAGAGTCCCTTTTTTGATAATTTATCAACCAAAGTATTGAGTATGTTCCATATAAATAAAATCGAAAGAAGTGATCAAATCTACTTTCACACTTTTCCCCATTTCTAAATAATGAATTTTATTCATAGACAATAAATATGTAAATATATATCTACAGAATTGAAATAAACCTATTTGCAAAACTAATAAAACTTAATGTCAACCAAATACTCGATTAGAATGTAATTTTTTATAATGTTTGACTTTGATACATGACATGTACTAGGTGCAAGCATATGAAAACGATATTTCTCATACAATTCACTACATATTGAAACAATATGATACAAATTAGAAAAGAGTCAAAATGATTTTATTCACTCAAATGCAGTTTGATCGTGGATTTAATATATCTATCGATGATGCAATGTTGAAACTTAAATAGATTACAATATAATTAAATATATTTAATTATATATATAGAGAGAGTGTGTGATA
This sequence comes from Pinus albicaulis, assembly GCA_034641835.2. Lineage (NCBI taxonomy): Eukaryota > Viridiplantae > Streptophyta > Pinopsida > Pinales > Pinaceae > Pinus > Pinus albicaulis. The sequence goes on along the minus strand of CM076574.1, from coordinate 22,762,567 downwards.
GTTTTATGTTATGTTATATATAGTTATAATATATAATCACACACACACACACTCAATTTGTTTGAATTATACAATTTTATTAAAATGACACAAAATCTCAAATATAAAAAATGGCACCGTCTTTCCATACATGGAAGTATGGAATAGTATTCCCTATATATAAAATGGCTTTCATTGGTCACTCATTAACCACTTTCACCCTCAACATGATTATTTTCATCCTGGAAGTTTATATTTCTTCTCTTACAATAAAAATTAGCTCAATTTTTCTTACATTTTCAATGTGCTTCATCTCTTTAGGGATTGTAGAAAGAAATATCATTCTCATAAGAAATTTTCCATCATGAATTATCAGACTTATAGACTAATACTTTATAATTTAAGCCAAGAAAACTCACTGTAGATGATATAATCAATAACAAGGGTGTTTCCCTCCTTTGAAATCATAACCTCTTTCTTATACCGCCCTGCAACAATTACAATAGTCAAACCATGGAATTTAAAGAAAAATTCATAAAATCAATTCTAATCATGATATATAAAAATTAATAATATCATTGTGAATGTCTCAATTAATGATGCGCATTCACTAGTAGGTGGAGTGTAACCTACTCAAAGGAAACATCTATTGTTGCAACCAATTGAATCCCATCATGTTATGATGACCATGGCGTTGCATGGGGGCTATTTGGAGAAGCCATTGAGGATGAAATACTAGTAGTGACAAGGAGGGGTACTATTGGATGGTCTATGGATGCAACCATTTTTGGTGGATGGAATGGAAAAGTTGGTGCAGGTGGGGGTGGGTGGTGGTTAACCCCTATAGTATGTAGCAAGAATGGAAGTTTCATGATGGAGGTAATTTGGATCCTAAAAAGTAGGGAAATGTGACAATATTGAGGGAATATATATATATATATATATATATATATATATATATATATATATATATATATATATATATATATATATATAAAGAGAGAGAGAGAGAGAATAACACCATCCATAAGAATCTATTTTCCTGGGATTCATCAACTCATAGGATGTTTGTATACAATTTGTACATAGATGAGGTTCACATAAGCCTCCATGTGGTCTCTCCTAGTTGAATCATGTTGCAGAATCTCATGGTCCAACCCCTCCGACAACATCTCTTGCTAGTTATTATGGTCTAGGTTTTAATAACGTTATCCACTACTATATGATGTTTGGAAAGGGGGTTAGACCTTTTTCTATGTGGATAAGGTCCTAGTGCTAGGTCATGCCTAAAATTTTCTCTATCTTGTGTAGACCCAAAATCTACCCCTAAAATTATCCCATGTAAAAGTAGTTGACATGGAGTCTTAGCCTGAACTATGCCAACAATTTCCTCAAGAAATATAGATGTATATCTCTTTTATAAAAAGGAGATTTATAAAAATCCATAAATTACCTACCCATTCAATGGTCTCAAAATGCTCAATAGGTGCACGAGTCCATACAAATGTGTCTCTTGTTGACTACTATCTACTCGTTGTTTCTAGGGTCAATGAACAATGATAGAAAATCGTGTTAACTAATGCTCAAGTCTCTAATTTGGTTTTTAATTAGATCAATTTTATAGTATTCACATATTCTAGCCATGTAATTGAAAATATTAGTTGATAGGCCTTGGGCATTAGAAATGGATGATATGACTGAATTTAAAAAAAATTCTAAAGATGGCCGTGAGTGTTGTCTAGTGTTTTGGAGATCATATATGAATGCCCTCAAAGTAGTCAAGGATGCATTCATTTTGGCATTGATATTTCTTTGTTCTAGGTTGTGGTTTAGTTGTTTTGACTTCAGTTTTGGCGATGGTGTGTTTTAGTTCTCACTACAATCCATGGAAACCAAGTATGTTGCAATTCAATAAGATAATTGTGTTTTTAGAATCAGTTATTTTTCTTTTTCTAATTTCAAATCAAATTATAAAAAACAAAAAGAAAAAATGATCGAAATTCTTAGCTAAAATCCAAAGAAGATCAAATTTATTGACTTGTCACTATATGTAGACCAAAGAAGAAGTATTTGGTTCAATGGAATTTTAAAAATGCATCGTGCAATCAAAAATGAGGAAAACAAGTGGCATAAACATATAAAAAATTCGACACATCACGAACATGTGTGCATTCCTAAGAATGCATTTCCTATGAATGTGTGCATATTCTCAGGCATGCCTACCTGATGCCCTAATTAGTATCTTGGTTGGTGGTTCATGGTATGTTGAGTCTTAATGTCCAGGAACATGCCAAATGTTCCTAGAAATGTGCACATGTTCCTGTGGATGCACATTCGTAACGGCCCCATTACCCCTTTTAGGGTCATCACTACCATGCGAGAACCCTTCCTTTAACACCATCATTTTATCTATTGAATTCCATACTCAGTTAATTTTACAGATGTCCAATTTTCACAAAAGATGTCCAATCTTCTGAAAAGCAATGTACTTGGTCAGAAATTTACAAAAATATGAAATAAACCAAATATTATTCTAAAATATTAAAAATATTCTAATATATAAAAAATGAATATTGAAAAGTTAAAGACTTATATAATTACCTTATTTACCTAATTATTACACATAAATATATAAAATACATTATGTAGAATTTTTTCTGGTAATAATCACATTCAAATGAACATTGTCGACGCGTTTCAAACCAACCAGTGGGTCCTGATGATGAATCACACTGATTGGTTCGAAACACGTCGACAATGTTCATTTAAATGTGATTATTACGAGAAAAAATTCTACATAATTTTACAATGGATCACAGAACCCAAAATTCTATAAATATATAAAATAAAATTAATATAAATTGTTTAATTTACCAAATCATATTTATAATTTAATATAATCATTAAACATTATATAATACCAAATATATATATATATATATATATATATATATATATATATATATATATATATATATATATATATATATTCTCCCCCTTTAGATCTTTTCTTTTTTTCTTTTATTTTGTATCATAAATAAAAATAAAAATTTAACCATATTAATGTCAATTCCTAAAATCTTCTAAATTTCTAATTTATTTCAATTTATAATTAAAAATTTAACCAAATTAATATCAAGTTTTAATATTTTTTAACTACTATTACTATTAAAAATATCTACTATATCAATATGAATTTTTAATTATTTTATCTTATATATTATTTAAAATATTAACAATATCTATTTTATTTATTTACGAAGTGAATCCTATCTTCAATTATTTTCAAGTTATTGTCATTCTTAAAAATACCAATTATACCACTCTCAATACTTATTCTAAAATACCAAATATATCATTCTCAATAGTTGCTCTTTTCAACTTGTACCATTACTAAAAAATTAAATTAAATTATATGGCTGTCAATTTTCCTTTTCAAAAACTTTCAATTTATATAATAAATCCACATATAAACTATATCAATATTTTTTCCTAATTCTTTACTTTCTCGGTTAGCATGACAATGATATGTCACATATAAAGAATATTTTAAACGCTATGTTTACCATAACACATTATAAAACTCAACTTTTACCCGTGAATTTTGTTGACATCTTTCGAATTGCTTGGAGTGATGTTACCGTAAGAAAATATTTGATGAGTGTGAGCAGGAAGGAGGATTGGATAAACGTGAACCCCACAAACCGTATCTGCAATCCCTTCATACAGTAAGTAAGCAAATGGAATTTCAGTAAAGTCAGTCCGTATTTGAGCGAATATCATTCCACCAACAAAAACGTATTGAAATGGGGACAAACACTGGCGATGATCGGATCCTTTTTTATCTGAGCGTCATAAAGGTAAAGGTAAAGTATTGAGCAGCTGTGAGACGAATAGTCTATACACAATGTTACTGGGCAAACCTAATTCATAAACTCTAGTCTCTTTGTCTCCGTGTCTGGTCTGGTCTGAGTCACATATCGTTGTATTTATTGACATTAATGGACCATGGAACGAAAATATTTATCCCTAACTTTATGAAAGTTTGGGCCAATCAATCCACTTGTGGACACGTGATTTCGTAAGACATTTCTCATATTGAATTATAAAGTGTACTATTATTGTTAGCATTGTTAGCATTTCATATCTTTAAGTTGGTTTTAGAATTATTATATAATGTATTTTATTGGTATTATAATTTATCATTATAAAGTATACTATTATGGTTATTGCTAACATTTCATATCTTTAAGTTGGTTTTAGAACTATTATATAATGTATTTTATTGGTATTATAATAATCTAATACAATGTTTAGTTAATTAATAAGTAGAAATTATAAAGTTATTATATAATTTTATTTTATTGGTATTATAATAATCTAATTCAATGTTTAGTTAATTAATAAGTAGAAATTAAAAATTTATTAGATAATTTTGAATGTAAAATAAATTTATATTAATTTAAATTTTAAATAATTATGTTAATTTATGAAAATATTTTATTCTGGATTTATGTGTATAAGTTGAGATTAGAGGCAATTAAGGGATTCATGACAAGCTATTCTAGAGAATTAATGGTGGGAGGATGGCAACTTATCCCACTTGTTATATTCCCTACTCAAGGTGGGGTGTTTAGTGGGCTGTTTGTTTGGAGGACAAAGCATTTGTAATCAATATTGTATTCGAAAAACATACAAGAGTTAATTCTATGGGGGGTTCTTCAAACGACCCGTTGTAGTGTTGAGAGATGTGAAGTTGAGCATTGACAGTGAAGGAAACTTACGTCTGGTAGCCATGGATCATGAGTAGGGTCAGTCGAGGTGAGGAGGCAGAAAAAGAGGTTGTCAACCTTAGCCTCCATGGCATAGAAGGAGTTTTTAGATTTGATGAGGACCTTAGGCTTTGTATCAAACCGATGGTTGTTGAGATGGAAGCCGTAGAAATTGGAAATATAGGTGATAATCATTAGGCGCTATGAAATTTTCTTGAAGGCATATGAGAGACTAAGAAGATGTTCCGAGGGTGGCAGAGAACACCCTCATTGACTTAGACTTCCACCTTGCCTATGCAAGTTATTCTCCATGTGTATAGGATGGAGCGTTGAGAATCTAGTTCTCCCCACCTCCCTCGCCTCCTATGACTTCCAATTCTTTGGAAAACTTGGCCTCTCCCTCTTCGTGTCCCCTGAACCTAGTTCTTCATGGTGCTTAACCTCCCAATCCTAAGAAGTTGGAGCTAAGAAAAGGGGAGGAGAGGACCACATAAAAATTGGGAATGTTAAACAATGATGGGAAGGAGAGAGCAACTAGTAGCAAGGCAACAATTGTTAACAAGGGGAGAGACACTGCAATAGGTTGTAGTTACATGCTTTAGAGGAACAAAAATTGAATGGGAAAGAATAACATGGTTACTAAAAGGCTAGGAGACCCCCTTCAACTAACTTCTAACATGTACAAGAGCACCCTCAAGAACCAAGAAAGATGTCCTCAGTTTCCTGAGTTTTTTTTTGCATATTAACTCTATTTTCGATATTGAAATTTTGTTACAAACATTCAAGGAGACATCAGGTTTCCCAATCTTGAGCAAATGGTCTTCCCCAAGACTTACAATTCTTCAATTTTGAACATGTTTAATACAATCAAATTTTGTAAACAAACTTACATGAATATAGTAGACAAACTTACATGTACACTACATAAATAACCAATAATCTAATGCATTCTAACTAAAAGAAAAAAAATATTATTTATTTATTTATTTTAAACTTATCAATGAAATCATATACAAGATAATATTTTTATTTTTATAAGTTTGAGTTTCCATTTTTTAAATTATTATAAAAACATTATTTTTATTATAATAATAATAATAACTATAACTATAATTATAATTATAACTATAACTATAATCGTAATCATAATCTTAATATTAATCTTATGTTCTTGTAATTTTGAATTGTCACCTTTTTGCATGTGACTTTTTTGCCGCAATAAATTTTAAATTTTATTTGTTAATATTTATATTGGATTTTAAATTTTATTTATTAATATTTATATTAAATTTTAAAATAAAGTAAATATTTTTTTATAATTTTATTATAAATAAATTTTATTTTTTCATATATTTATATAAATAATTAACATTAAAAGTTGTGGGAAAAGATAATTAATATTAAAAGTATTGTTATTGAAATTTATTTTCAAAAATATATATTAAAAAAATTGGTATTTAAGTTCATCTTAGAAAAAAAATTTCTTCATATAACTCATAAGTAAATATAATATTTTTTGATAAAGTATATGTAAAAAAATTTGAAATTTTAAAATAATAATAATATAAAATATAAATTTATTTTATGTTTTAATTTATATTGTTATCTTTTTTAAAATTTAATTATGTTTCTTTTGTACGTAAATGATAAGTATATATATATATATATATATATATATATATAATAATAAAAAGTATATGTAAAAAAAATGAAGTTTTACAATAATAATAATATAAGATATAAGTTTATTTATATTTTAATTTATATTGTTAATTTTTTTTTTTAAAATTTAATTATGTTTTTTCGTTTGTTTATGAGCATGTTTGAATTTAAAACTTTAAGGAATATAGTACTTCATAATCAAGACAATCACAATTTACTCTCTTAAAATTTTTACTATTTAATAAATGTTAATGTGAAGTTGGGTTATGTGCAAACTAATTGTTATGCTATTTATTTTAAAGAGAATAAAAATTCATTTTTTTGAGAAAATGATTACTAATGATGAACATAAATTAATTATGCTTTTGGAAATAAAAAATTAACTATGGAATTGTGGTTTCATAAAATTAAAAGTAATTATGTTTTTGGAAATAAAAATTTAATTATGGAATTGTGGTTTCATAAAATTAAAAGTAATTATGTTTTTGGAAATAAAAATTTAATTATGGAATTGTGGTTCCATAAATTTAAAATACGACCCGTGATAAATTATTCCAAGAAATGAGAGTGGTTGAACAGAAAACAATTAAAAAAAGTTACCTTTCCTCTACGGATAAAAAGTACATCACAGTGAGGATTATGTGACTGAAGATAGAAAGGAGAGGTAAGAAGAGAGTGAAAATTCCTGAGTTGGTGGTGACCAGTGGAAACACTCAGCATTCCTAAAACTTGGAAAATAAGAGTACTGGACTAGGGGTCCCGAGGTCTCTTCTGGAAAAGCTATCAACCTACTCATCTCAAGTATGGAGCATGGGGGGAGATGAGGACGTAATTTCCTCTCCCATGTGTAACCACTGGTTTATTTGTTAACTAGTTGTTAAGCTGATTATTAGAAGTTTTGCAAAAAAATATTTTTATTATATTGAAAAAGAAATTTTGTGGACAGATATTTAAATCCTTGAATAATAAAAAGAAAATTTATTATGGAATTAGTTCCATAAGTGAAACACTGATAGTAAAAAAAAAAGTGAATTTCAAGATCTAAGGCTTGGTTGAACAGAATTTAGTTGGAATAGTTACCCAACCTATGAGGATAAAAATGGAATCCTAGTGACGTTTGGGGGTTCCCTGTTTTTGAAAGGAAAGAGTAAGAAAGTACTGATAGAAAATTCTTCACTAGTGGTACTAGTGGAATGGTCAGTTTTTGTGTGGATACTGGAATTGGAGATTGGACCAGATTGTCCTGAGATCTCTTCCAGGTTTCCTGTTCACCACAAATACCAGACTTGGAGCATGGGGAGAGTTGGAGGACGTAATAGCCTCACTCGTGTATGGGAGGCAATAAAATATCAGTCACAGAGAGGCTAACAGATAAGTATATTATATTACTGTAATTGAGATTTGGAATTTGAAGGTTTTTATTCTAAATATTTAGTTGAAATATTATTGTAAAATCTATTTATGGCTATTAGAGTTAATAGAAAATTCTATATAACAAGTGTAAGCTAGTTAAGTACAAAAGGTAGAGGAATGTAAACCCTGACCCTTCTGGCAAAGGTTCTGGGTAGATCGTCCTCTAATACTATGATACTACATGGACAGTATGATCTAGACATTTTGTGTGAATTGTTTGAATACAAAAATACAGTCGAAATGAAAGAAATAAACAGTAAATAGAAAAGTAAAGTATAACCCTGATTAAAATTCTTAAATAGCGTTACCAATTTGTATGTAACAATGCTAGAGAAAGTCTTTAGTAATGAGCTAAAAATTTATAGAAAATATCATTCTTTCGCAAAGAAAAAACTCAATATAGAAAACATAGATAAACCCCAGTATTATTGCAAATAAAGGAGATAGCAGTTTACTGTATAAATATTTCTACAATAAGACTGAACTATGACATAGATATTAAAGTTAAACAACATTGGAGAAGTTCCAATAAACTATCAGCATCGCCATTAATATAACAGCATGGGAGAAGAAAAACAAATATTAATTAATGGATTCATTCTCAGCTTAAGTACAGTAAAAAACCTATATTTAAGTTCTAATGAAGCTCGAGTAAATTTTGGAAATATATGATAAACTTATTGATTTAAAACAAAATTAATAATACACATATCTGAAAATTCAAGAAAAGGGTAGAAAGGTGGTCCAAATTTGAAAAGTTCAAGAACTAATAACTTTAAGAATTCTTCCAAGAATTAGGTGAGCAAAAAGTTCGGGAGAAATCACCAAAGAAATCATTGGCCTACGGAAGAGAAGCCCACAAAGGCTTCCAGCAAACCTGAACAAGGAAAAAGCCAGAAACCACCTCTGTACTGTTGGGGGTGTGTTGAGGCTCACTATTATAAGAAATTTCCAAAACATGGAAGAAATGATACAATAGCCAATCTACATTAAGCCTCTATAGTGGGTGATGTAACCCGGAACATACCCAGAATTAATGCAGCCTTGGAGGATCAACATGCAGATTATCAACCAACGATGATAGAATTGGAAGGTAAGATACTTTCGCATTCTGTTTCTATTTTAGCTGACCCAGGTGCAAGTTTAAGTTATATAAACCCTAAAATAGTAGAAATTTGTAAACTAAAAAGTTAGAAATTCAAAAATATCTGGCTGGTACAGCTAGCCATTGGAGAAAAAAGAAAAGTTTGTGCCAAATTTCCAAACTGTATACTGGAAATTGGAAACTAGGAATTGAATGTGGATTTGAATGTGTTTCCTTTGGGATCCTACGATGTATTATTGGGAATGGATTGGTTGGAGAGACACTGGACACTGGTAGACTATAAAGGAAAGATTATATATTACAGAATGCGAGATGGAACTCGTAAGGAGATACAAGGAATTAAGAAACTGCTATAGTTGCATCCTATTATAGCCTCTCAAATGAGTAAGTGTATTAGAAAAGGATGTTAGTTATATGCCATTCAGGTGGGTTTCGCTAATTTTAATAAAAGACTCCTATGATGGAGAATATACTAGTGGTGCAAAATTCCATGGATGTGTTTCCAAAATATGTATCAAGATTTCCACCAAGAAGAGATATTGATTTTACTATTGAGTTGATGCGAGGAGCATCACCAATTTCAAGGGCCCCATATCGAATGAGTGTACCGGAGCTAGTTGAATTAAAAATGAAATTGCAATAGTTGTTGGAAAAAGGGTACATTCAACCAAGTGTGTTCCCTTTGGGAGCACCAATGATGTTTTTAAAGAAAAAGCATGGAACCATGTGGATGTGCATGGATTATAGACAACTCAATAAATTGGCCATAAAAAATAAATATCCCTTACCACAAATTGATGACCTGTTTGATCAAGTAAATGGGGCCACTGTATTTTCGAAGATAGACTTAAGGTCTGCATACCACCAGATCCGGATAAAAGACAAGGATATCTACAAAAGTGCCTTCCATACTAGATATAGGCATTACAAGTTTGTGGTATTACCATTTGGTTTAACTAATGCACCAACAACATTTATGAGGCTGATGCATGGAATATTTCACCCCTTTCTGGACAGATTTTTTCTAATATTCATAGATGATATCTTAATTTATTCAAGAGCATGGAAGAGCATAAAGAGCACTTCAGGATAGTGTTGGTGATGTTATGAAAGGATCATATGTACGCTAAGTTCAACAAATGTGACTTATTCAAGGAAAAAATCTAGTATCTAGGCCATTTTATTTTTGCTGAGGGAATAGCGGTTGATCGAGAGAAAATTAAGATGATTATGGAATGACGAGTACCCAAAAATGTGGCAGAAATCCTATCATTTATGGGGTTGACTGGATATTATCGACGTTTTATTGAAGGATTCTCAAAGATTTCCTTTCCAATTACATCTTTGTAAAGAAAGGGAAAAATATTTAGATGGACTACAGAGTGTAATAATAGTTTCGATAAGTTGAAACATTTACTGACCATAGCCCCAGTGTTGAGGGTAGTTGATTCTAATAAGGAATTTGAAATCTGTATCAATGCTTTTTGATCAAGAGATCATGTCCAAGTTATGAAAAATGCTCAAAACTGAAAGTGCTCAGAAATGGTTGCAATCTAAATGATCGAAAAGGTCTTGCCATTGTGATTCTGGCGCCATGAACAGTTCTCAAAATCGAGGTCGTATGCAGAAGTTATAAAGGTTTTAAAAGCCCAGTAAACTCCAAAAACGAGTTGAGCAAGTTTGACTTTTTTAAATTTGGAAATATTAAAAAGAATATTCCATGAATATTCCATAGAATATTCCCCAAAATATTCCCTGGAATATTCCACAGGAGCTAATTAGATGCGGACAAGTGGCAAGCCTTCATTTGAGGATGGTTTGACTTTGTTTGGAGTGGCCAATCAGAGGCTGCCACATGGTAGGCCCGGAGGCCGCCACGTGGCTCAAGGCTATGGATAATTTTGCTATGTAAAATTTTGTTGCAGTTCGGGAGGTTCAAACCGACGACCTCTAACCTGTGCGCAAAGGCCCAACCAACTCTGGTATATGTTGTTTCTTGACAACAATGGAACCCGAGTTTTATTTGAATTTTAAACATGATTTCGGCAGAAAAAAAAAGGGGCTAGCCTCTTAGGGCTATCTCGGATGTCATATACCCAAAATCTTGCAACCAGGGGCTAGTATTGGCAGCTATAACTTCCGCCCACAAACTGTTAATGTGACACCACATCAAACTTAATGCTACGATGCTGCTATTGGCGTATACGGAGGTTAGTGTGGGGAAGATCACATGTCACCCCACCTAACATTTAATGTGGTAGTTTACGGTTCCGCAAGTTTGGGAGGAGCACGCCAAATTTGGTGGAGTTAACAAATTTAGTTTTTTAAGTAGCAGTTCCTCCACTTTTAGTGGGGTTTTGGGGGGACATTGGGCAGTTTTCTTGGAGAAGCCATAACTTTCTCATTATTGAACTAAATTGAGTGCAAAAATAGTCAATTTTGGGTCTTTCTGACATTATGAGTATTTTAGAATAGTTTTCAGGTCAAACAGAGGTCATATACAGTAGTTTTAGCTTCGAGGAAGATCAAGAAGCCATCAGGGCCATCATGGAGAATGCAGTGTATTCGGCTCTCTTTATCTATTTTATGTAAATGAAAAGCCATTTATGGCTATTTCATACCTTCTGAAGCTGATTTTACAAATATTTTTGCCTATTGAGGCTTATTTTTACTTGTACATCCATTTTGAGCAAATTAATACAATAAGGACATGCCATTAGGGAGCCTTTTACCGGCAGATGGAGCCTAGGAGGGGTGAACTGTGTCAAAAATTTGCTATGCAATGTGCATGTGAAGTTTATTTTCTATTCATTTCTGCTGCACAATGTTAAACAGTTAAATTACTTAATCAATCCTCACACAGAAACCTCTTAAAAAAAGCCAGAACTAATTGTTTAACCTCCAATTTACGGAGAACCTTTTGCACAATTTATTATATTAGTTTGGATACTTTGCATAGCATAAAAAATATCATCCATTCAGATCAAGTTGGTATTAGAGCTCAGGTTTTGAGCATTAGGAGAGTGTTTCTCTGTATTGTTTTTGTGCAAGGTTTTTGATGCTTACTAGGCTGAAGCTTAAGAGAGGAGAAGGTCAATTGGAAAGGAGTTACAGTAATCCTTAGCCAAGGAGGGAAAGAGTGCCAATATATCCACCTTCAATTTCACCTCCAAGAGAAGCAGAAGAAGTCATAAGCATGTCTTCAAGGGAAGGAGAAATCCATGAAAAAATTGATCCCAAAGAGGAAGAAAGTGTGTTTAGAAAAGCATTCCTTGATTTGAAAGAAATAGTGAGAGTCCTTTATTAAGAAAGGAATGAGAGACTTGAAGGAGAAGGGTCCAAAATTCACAAGGAAGGAGAAGGATCGTCAGGAGGCCATAATGATGAAGAGAAATCCAAGAAGGGTAATGGAGGAAATGGAGACAGTGGAATGTTGCCATCATCACCCTCATCTTCATCTTCATCAACCTCTACATCATCTTCAGTACGTCATTATCACAAAGTCAAGAACACGGGTAAAAGTCCTTTTCTTAAAATTAATGTTAAGTTTCATTTGCCAATGTTTGATGGTGAAGTAAATGCAGAAACGCTAGATAATTGGATTAGGCAATTAGAGGTCTACTTGAGAATTCAAAAATTTCATGATGACGAAACCAAAATTAAGCTAGCTTCATTGAGAATGGAAGGTGCAACTCTTGTTTGGTGGGAGGCCAAGAGAGGAGAAGAAATCAAAAAATATGGTAAGATCATCATATCATGGTCAGATTTCATTTCTGCAATTAAACAACAGTTTTATCCATTAGCTCGCATTTAGAAAGCCATAATGGATTGGAAAAATTTTAAACAGTTGAAAGGAAAAAATGTTCAAGTTTATACTCAAGAATTTAGAAGAAGATCTCTTTTACTAGGAATATATTTTCATAGCCAAGACACTTTACTCAAGTATATAGGAGGTTTGCGTACTTACATAAGAAATAACATTCTCATGTTTAACCCTACAAGCCTAGATGAGGTTTGTGTTCAAGCCACACATTTAGAGGCAAGGGGTAAATAAAATTTTGATGGGAAAGAGGAAAGTGAGTTTAAAGACAAAGGGAGGAAAAAGAGAAATGCAAATTCTAGAAAAGAGAAGGGAAAATTTTTCTGCAAACACTGTTCTAAAACAAGCCATGATGAGGACCATCGTTGGAAATTTCATCTGGAGTTGAAACCAGAAAGTTTTAAAGCCAAAGATAAAGCCAAGGAGAAAGGAAAGACAATTGCAATAGCTGAACAAGAATTAGGGTCTGAATCAGGAGATGAAACCAAAATCATATCTATGTCACTAAAGAACATAAAGGGGAAAGAGAATGAATCCAAACCCAGTTCTAGTATTTCTAACTGTCACATAGAAGCTCTAAGTGAAGAGGAGAGAATTGAATTGTTTCATATGAGGGTCATTTCCAAAAACACAAAGATTGACACACTATTTAACAGTGGGTCACAAGAAAACCTTATTTCTGAAGAATTAGTCAAGAATTTTAATATTGAGACCATTCCACATCCTAAACCATATCCTCCTGGTTTCAAAAAAGTGCATGTTGTTCTTCGCCATAACAACACATTTTATTGACATGGTTGAATTAGATGTTGTTCCGCTTGATATTATAGGTGTGGTGTTGGGCAGTCCTTACTTGTATGACAGGAAATCTATATTCCACCACCATGAGAAAAAGTACCATTTATTCAAGGATGGAAAGGAGTTTATTGTGAGAGCACATCGCAAAAAACTAGACTCTTCTTTAGTTAATGCAGGGTAGATGAAAAGGCTTGTCAATGCAAGTCAAAATTTGACTTTATTGATGATTAAACAAAGGGAATTTGTATATAATCCTTTTCATGTTTATGCTTATGAAAAAAATGAGTTGTTTCAGTCTGAAAGTAGGTTGTCTTTGAAAGGAGATGAAAACAAGCTCCAGCAATAGTCTTTGGTGTCGATCGGTGCAGAAAAAAGAAGTATTAGTGCAAGGTGGTGCAAAGATCCAAGAGAGGGTAAAGCATCCAAGAAAAGAGGGCACAAAGTTAGGAAATGATCATTGCTAGTTTCAGAATGGTAGAGTACTATGGCGAGGAAACGTGGTCGGGAATCGACACAAGTACATAGCTAATTCAGCAAAACATCGCCCTAAGGATATGTTGTAGCCACTACAACAGCACACAAAATTTTGGGTATATTTAAAATTTTGGGTCCCCCCTCTCTACCTGCTTAGCCGTTAAGGTTTTAACCTGGCCTGTAGATGATGACCTACCCACAACCTGTCTTAAGTCCCTCGTGAGCCTTCTCACCATCATGACGAGTTACTCTTACCACAGTCGCGCCATGTGTGAAGAGATCGCCATGCATACATTCGAATGGAAACCTTCTTTTGTATTGAGAATTAAAAGCCCTCTCGCCATGGGTCATCAAGCATGTTGTTGAATACTTCTCTTAAGCTCGTTAGTCTCATATGTTTTATCTAGGGACACCATTCTCAAAGAGTAACTGTGATGTTGTAATGTTCCACAAAGGTCAACCCCACGGGTGACAAACTCCTCAATTTTGTCATGACATCGAGGGAAATAAAAGTGAGCTCAACAACAAGGCCAAAGTTGCGAAACAAGGGAGGAGGAGGAGCAAGTTACCAGTAAAATTAAATGGAGGATGGTGCGATACATGTTTATCAACAAAAGAACCTTTTATTCCACTGATGCAAAAAAACGTTCTTCACTAATGTACATCGGATTCTTAGAATCACTCCATTTGGAAATGTCCGTACCGGATACCATCTCGCATGAACCAAAAGCATTTAATGTGATTTATCAAATCTAAGCTTGAATAGGGACCAGACGTGGTATTTACATTCCGCGATGGCAGATATCTCACCTTAAAGGAAATTTTGAAGATCCTGCACAATACTAACTTAATGTCGATGCATACACAGAAAGGAACACATTTCACCAATTCGACAAGTCCAACCTGAAGTAGAGCTCGAGTGAACAAAGTGAACTCAGAAGATTTCCCTAAAGAAAGACAATCTCATTCAAAAGCATTTTCATGCTGAGCCACAGTGCCAAAGCACATACATGTTGGTATTGTCAAGAAAATGGCATAGTTTCAAATATCAAACACACTTTTGGGAAACAATATTTACTAACCCTAAGCTACATGGTGGGCGCACAGCTATGGACCAAGGTTATGGTTTTAAAGATTAAACTGGGGTGAAAAATCCACATGGTTTCAAAACCATGTAAGACATGGTGGAGCTGAACCATATGAAAAACATTACGAATGGGCTTGAATATCTCTATGGCGGAGTTTCAACCCATGGTAAAACATTTGGAGCAGATATATATAGCGATCGAAATTTAAACATGGAGCAGAACATGATAACAAGCCTATAGTGGAAATGTTATAATAACTATGGTGCAATTAAATTCAAAGGAAAAGTAGAGTTGTAAAATTACGACAAGCTGTAAACTATGCTTTAAACAGTGCAGAGTTATGGTTTCAAACCATAACGGATGAAGATTAGTCACACAGGTAGCAAAAGAACACATCCATCACACAATGAAACAGGAAGGCGCTGGGCATCAGAAATTTTTTTACGATAATGTTGTTAATATCAAAAGACAAAAGTTTCTCACATGATAAAAGGAGATGTCGTGTGTGATAAACAGAGATGCTGTATTAGAGCGCCATGTTGCGATGAGGTTTTTTTTTTTTTTTATTGTAGACACTGTCACAATGAAACAAAGAATTTGGTTAATGTTAAGCTCTAGCAGAGACATGATGTTCTCTCGACGCAAAGTCCAAGGGGTCGTTTGTTCACTTTGTGACACTGTGCAAGATGTTCATCGAGTCTGTATTAACTGTGCATTCTGCACGGGGAAGTACTTTTGTAAAATTCGCACGCCTTTGATGATGATATCTCCAAACAACAATACCACTGTGATGGATTGTGGTATATGTATAACTGGGGGTCCGGGATATTTTCTGCCGCTGTTTCAAACACGCTATTCCTATCGACTGTTCCAAAGAGATGCAACGACACCTACAGCTCTTTTTCCTAGCGTGTTCTAAGTCAGTTTGCGATATGTGAAGGGTTTGGGAGAAACTTGACGAAGAGGTTGTTTTGATACCAATTTCGGAGTCCTACCAGAACATGAAGATCCAGATTTTATGCAATGATTGCAATGTAGCCTCAGTATTATCATTTCACATGGTCGCACAAAATGCCTGAACTGCAATTCGTGTAACACCCGGCAGGCCAGAGGATATCGCACCACTGACACTTGTCGACAATAGTGTGTTGGCTTGGTGATATCTACCTAAAGGTTCTGATGGGCAATCGTAAAATATGCTGCAGCCATGAAGATGATTCATTTTACGTTATAAGTAGCAGATTGGCTGACCCTTTAGATTGTATGAAAGTGGTTGTACTAGCATCTTATAATTGTATTGCAGTGAAAAAATACCAGTCCAGTTAGAGTGGCTCTGAAAATGCATTGCAGGTTGTTGTCATTTGCCCGACCTGCTAGGATAACTTTTAGTGTATTAGGCGAGAAGCATAAATGAAAATGATGAAGATGGTAAAATTTTTGAATGCTGCTCGTCACAAGATCGCAAATCAACCTCGGATGTGTCCATTGCGACTCAAACAAAATTCCGACTATGCAACCATTGGGAGGTCGCAGTTCAGCCTAGGTCGCTGAGTTGCAGCATACCCAAAACGAATTAAGTGCGACCTGTCAGAATTTGCGACTATGTGACCATGTGAGGTCGCAAGTTTAGCTTGAGTCGCTAAGTCACAGATCTATGAGGCAAATTCAAAGTATGACTTGGTGGTAGTAGCGACCCTGCGACCTATTTGAGGTCTCAGCCAAAGTGAAGATAAAATAGCGCGACCCCTCTAGGTCGCTGAGTCGCCGATCTATGGGGAAAATAAAAGCTGCGACTTGTAATAAAAGATGCACATGATGCTTCAATAATCTAATCGAGGTGTGGATATATAACGCAACTGATGGAGAAGCACGGCCCTTAAGTAAAGAAGTGGCCATAACTAGAATTTGTCAATAGCCAATAAACTAAATTCATTTCATAATTTCTTCTGCCTTTGGCTGCGTGTCTTCATCTAGTGGATAAGGCTGGTTATATCTGATAGAGCGGCTCGGCTTCGTTCGAAGATCCAAATATAACACTTATAAATCTATAACTTGTAAAAGGAGAGAACATCATATATAAAGAATCACCTTCTTATATACAAAAAAGGGTGAAGGCATTCATGGAAGAGCAGCTCCATGATGAATGTTCAGAAGGCGTTTGGGTCAGGAAGGAGTATACTAATTCGGGTTGGGTTAAAAGCATAAAAACCTATACCCCCCTTTTCGTCCGACATATCTGCTATGGGATCAAATTTTCTAGGGCTTCAACAAAGCTTGTCGTTCTTATAAGAACATGAATTTTATGTCCACGCCACGGAGTATGTATAGTCTTTCCAAACCTGGTCTCCTCTCAGTCGTTCTGCGACTTCGTTCTAGCAGCCTGCCTTTCAATGTCCCCACCAGATGAGAGAGGGAAGGAAGTCCTTATTGTAGAGAAGGTCCATCACTGATCAAGATAAGATGAGAATTTTTCCATGCCTCATATGCAAGAGAGTGAGTGAGTGGATATAGTGTTGCTAGATTGATAGTTTCCTTCTATGCGTATAAGGTATTATGGGAAAAGGAAGCATATCTTATATATTGGGCAAGGTCGAACTTTTGGATTTTCTCTGTTATACAGATCAATAAAGTAAAAAATAAAAGAAAATTTTAAAGGGTCATGTTGGGACCAAATAAATTAAAAGCGGAAGATGAAGGGAGTAAGGTTGTCTTCCCATTCATGTGGGAAACTCTTGGCTGCACCAAAACAGTGCCCAAGGCAGCACCACGTGAACACCATGAGCTTCCCTAAGAACTTATTGTTATGGGTTGTGCATGATTTATTTGGGGTTTCTGAGGTCTGTGCATACCTCCCTCATGAGAGCTATATGGTACAGTTCTAACCTTCTACCAAAATACAAAATGGGAACCAAAAACACATCACATTCAATGTGATATGGCACAAGCAGAAGATCTTTGATCTTATCAATAGTTTCCGCTGCAAAAATTCAGAGTTTAAGTTATTATTTTCATTCTTTCAATTAATTAAATATGCCCCTAACATTATTATCGCCAATGAAGACATGTAACCTAAGCTATGTGACTACAAGTGGAAGCTGTTGGTCTGCGCAATGAGCCAAATTTTTTCCCACCAAGCAAGAGGGCATGTTTTCAAAGAAAGGAATCTGAGATGAGGAATACCGCTATAAAATCTGGAGATCACCAAAAGAAGGCCGCAAGTCAAATATCTGGTTGAGGTCGCAGGTCGCCGATTGTTAGAGGTCGCAAGTCACAGATCTTCTTGAGGTCGCAGGTCGCGGATTGTTCGAGGTCGCGGGTCGCAAAATATACTAAGTCGCAAGGGAACCCAATCGTCAGGAAGACAAAAAGTAAAGGAAGCCCAAAGGGCAAGTTTTCCCTATAAATACTCCCTTCGGGAACAAGCAAGAGGGGGCCTTTTGTTTGGGACTCGAGTTGAGAACATTGTATTACCAGGATTATACAATTTTGAGTATGAATACAAGAATTTTGCAAAATCCCTTTGTGGACCTAGTGTTGACATATGTATGGGCACTATGAGTATTATATTTTTCAGTTAGTAAACATATTTAGATTAGTGGAACTGAATCTTCAATCCATATCACATTTGCATGACAGTTTGCTGAATATATGTTAATGGTGGTTGAGTTCATTTCACTTTATTAATGAATGTTAATGACTTTGTTTATTAGCATTTGTATTATCATTTAAACCTTTCAGGAAGCGAAGGGTGTTTTGGCCATAAATAATTGTTTCTTTTGTGGTTAGAACAACTTACAAGAATGACCCTTATGATGTGTTGTTAACAACACTTCCTTCGGCACTTATGCTTTATTGTTTCATCTTGCTACGCATAGTGTTATATCTACATTTAATGCATCAATAATATGTCTTGTATCATCTGATTAAGTGTGTATCCATAGGTTTATAGAGTATAAGTGAGACCCAAAGAAATGAGAAATCAGTGGTAGTCAGACCCACACCCCGGATGAGATCCCTACTCCAAACGGTTCAAAGTCTAATTGGGAATTTTTACCGAGGATATCCCCTACTATTGGCCGGACAAATTTTCTCGTCAACAGAACTGGCGCTAGAAGGAGGGCCAGATGACAATTTGAGCCCTTAGAGCCTGCAGTTAATCTCATATCTATAATGGCTCATTCCCAAATCATTCTCCTGAGATGTTTGTTAGAGTTTTATGAGCCTTGATGCCTCATCCCCAATGTACTTATGTATCACTTGTCCCAGCTAAAATTGGATGGTGAAAATGGAGTGTCCATAACCAAACACCTTTTAGATTTCTATGACTTTGGTGAGTGCTACGAAATTGACAATGAAGGTTTGATTTGTTTTCTTTTCTCCCTCACTCTCAAAGGTCGTGCTAAGAAATGGTTCTGCACATTGTTGGAAGCTTCCATTCATTCGTTTGAACAACTCGCTAGTGAATTTGAACAAGCTTTTCACAGGTACAATTTTCCAAATGTATTAATAAAGTTAAACGACATCAGAATGGAACCTCAGGAACCTTTAAACGAATTCTCTATCAGATTTGTTCATTATTGTTTTGAGTTCCCTAAAAAGGATGTTGATTGGAAACTTTTAAGTGAACAGTTTAGGTATGTGATCCTCGTTTCCCTTGAACAATTTCAAGTAGCAACCCAGCCTGATCCTAGTGGTCCCTATGATGACCCGCAGGTTACCATCTATTTAGACTTCGTCCCTAGTGTTTCCTTATCCATCTCCCCAATTCCAGATCACATTCAGGTCTCCAAAGAGAGTATTTCTGTTTGTGATATTCCTGCTCTTCCTCCCAAATTTCCGTGTAGTGGATTTGTGACCTTGAAAGTTCAGAGAAATGATAGACAGGTGCAAGAATATAAAACCTTATCTTTCACGCACCCTGTCGAATCAAGGCTTGAAAAGCAGATGGGCCCAACATCCCTCCAGGTTCATGAAACCTACCTCAAGCCCACTCGATGTCTCCCTGGACACAGTCCTAAATATGATTCTCATATTGATTATGAATCGACTCTTATCTCGGATGAAGTTGATTCCCTTACAAGGCCTGCCAGATCATTGTTTTCTCTGAATGACATGGATCTGCGTATTGAAAAACCTTGTACGGTTAATGCCCCTGTGGCTCAATATTTTCGTTCATTGCTCCACAATTTATTTCATGAGTCCGCCACACCAGTAATTTCTTCGAGACAATTAAAATTTCCTTATACTGGTATTGGCGACAATCATAAGCACACAGATGGTGTTTCACAATCACAGTTCAAAATTGATGAATCTTTTAGATCTGATCTTTCTCAATCGGAATATTTAGATAGCCATAGGAGCGATTTACTATCTGGGAAACCTCAAGATGTCCTATTTATTGATCCATCCCATTTGGTAACTCTCGGGGAGCCTAACATGCTAGGTACCCAACTTGATCAAATCGATGGTTCGAGCGATCACTGCTTATCTGAAAATATATTCACTCATACTACCGAGGACTGTCACTCGTATCTCTCTGCTGACTATAATCCTCTTTATGAAGATCCAAGTACTTATCAGGGAATCAAAGCACTTTTTCTTCTACCGGCCGTTACCCCTATTCCTTTTGATCCTGACGAGACCCCTCAAACAACTCTAACTAGGGTTTCTCAGCTTAGGGTTTCTGAAATAACGACACCCAAGTACCATGCTCCTCCCAGCATAACCACGTTGGATATCATTTCATCTCGGCGGATCTTTTGTTCTATTAAGGTTTCCTTGAGCACACATTCCTATCCCCCAGCAGCTGGTGTGCAACAACCGATATACCCCAATTTATTCACTGGTAAGAAAACGCCAGCCGTTGTCTCTAATATTTCCAGTTGCAATCAGGCACTAACATGTGATTTTTGGGAAATCCCTCAACTTCCCAAAAACCTTATGATAAATCCACCCCATCCTGGAAAATCTAAAGAATATGATACATTGGATTATCAATCTGTCAGCGGAAAAACATTTGGCCAAGTTGATACAAAGCCCACTGACATTGTTCAAACCACCACATTTCACGATCACAACAATTTTCTTGTTGATCAAGATGGTGAGGAATTTCAGGCTCCACTAAACGTAGATTCAGATCCTCATACCCTTGACCAAACCCAGGAGCAACCCCGGACCAGGGTTTTCAAAATTAGGGTTTTTGCACTCGGATGCACAAGCATCTATAATTCGCTTGGCCCATGCTTCTTATTTCCATCCCATAAGATCGATCATCCTCACCACCATAATGAAGGTTCTGGTTTGTTCGACCAACCCTATCCGGTGAATGTGCCTGCAAATAGGAAATGGCTTACCCATCACCCATCAGACCTAGGATTGTGCATGAATGGATTTGTGTCATTTATAAATAGTTTTAAGCTTCGAGAATATATTGTTTTGTATCAAGATAAGAGTGAAATTTAGCTTGCACAATCCACTCTGGCATGTTCTCTGGTAAGTAGCCATGACCTTCTTGCTATTACACATGCTCTACAGGTAAGTCTTGTTGTCAGTGCACAATTTTGTATGATGGCTCTGATTGCGAACATTGTCGTTCTTGCAGGTTGGGAACTAATGCGGTGGCTACACTGGAGAGCTAATTTCACGTAACCCGACCGCGTCATTTGTTAAACTAGGTTTTAGGTGTAGGCTAGCTAGGACCTATTAATAAAAAAAATTAGTTCAAATTTTAATTAATTTTACTTGCGAAATTTTTTATTTTATGATTTAAAAGTGTGTTTGTTATTTTTCTTATGATTAGTATCTTAGGCATCATCATGTTACAATTATTTTGCACTCGTTTCTTTTTAGTTTCCTTGTTGCTGCATAAATAATCACTGCTTGCATTATCCCCCTTTTCCACCTACAAATGGTTGATCGTTCTCGCACATGGTGTTGCATTGCATCTTTAGCCTCGCCTATTACATTGGGTTGCACACTTTCTTCCTCACATCATTTCCACAGATTGTTGACATAGCTTTGAAAATATTCGACATATTTCCTACCACTGCATGAGCCCTCATCGAAACCCTACCACCTTGCGAACTTGTTTCACTCTGATTGCTGAAACAATAACCCCATTGTTTGCGTGAGGTTGCAGTGGCTATCTCAAGCGGTATCTTTCTCTTAGGACAGGTCATCAAAGTCTCATTATCAACAAGATGCCTATGAGTCTAACTTTATTAGCCAGGGAGATACGAGCCCGTTTTTCATGGGAGACCTAATGAATTTGAATGGTGCAATACCCATAGCCTAAGCCTTGTGCCCAGCATAGTCTTGGAAATTTTAATGATTCGTTTTGCACGCTTTGCCTATTGTGGTAGATGGGATATGAAGGTTTGGCACAAGGGAAAACTCAAATTAGGATATCTTTCAGTTTTTGTAAAATAAGAAAAAACCTCTCTTACTCATAAAATAAGTCGGGTTCCATCATCCGCCCATGAAAAATAAGTGCCACGAGCGCATGAAAATAAGTGCTACAAGCACATGAAACAAATAAGGGTAAAGGATCGAAGAAGGCTTCTTGCGCAGAGAGGTAATGCAACGACTCCGTCGGGGTACTGACTAGGCTCGATGGCAGCGGAGCAATGCTACAATGATTTCTTGAAGTGACTCCGTCGGGATATTGTCCAGGCCCGCTGGCAGCGGAGCAACACCGAAAGCTTACTTTAAAAATCCTAAAAATAATAAACCTGCTGCCTTTCTCTTCACATCATCAACAAGCTACTAGCATCCATGAGCTTCCGCTTTCGTGTGTTCTAATTAGGGAGACCTAGCTAAGGCACAAGGACTGGGAATATCTGTAAAGGCCAAAGTAATACAAAGGGTACACACAGAACTTGTTCAATATTCCATTGCATCACTATTTGGACTCAGACTATTGTTGTGATATTGATAGAGATGTTGGTTTCTACCAGTGGTTCACCACTTGTTGTAGCCACTACAACAACACCCAAAATTTTGGGTATATTTAAAATTTCGGGTCCCCCCCCCACCCCTCTACTTGCTTATCCATTAAGGTTTTAACATGGCCTGTAGATGATGACATCCCCACAACCTATCCCAAGCCCCTTGTGAGCCTTCTCACCATCATGACAAGATATTCTTACCATAGTCACGTCATGTGTGAAGAGATCGTTGTGCATACATTCGAATGGAAACGTTCTTGTGTATTAAAAATTAAAATCCCTCTCGCCATGGGTCACTAAGCATGTTGTTGAATAATTCTCTTAAGCTTTTTAGTCTCATATGTTTTATCTAGGGACACCATTCTCAAAGAGTAACTGTGATGTTGTAATGTTCCACACAGGTCAACCCCACGGGTGACAAACTCCTCAATTTTGTCACGACATCGAGGGAAATAAAAGTGAGCTAAAAAACAAGGCCAAAGTTGTGAAACAAGGGAGGAGGAGGAGAAATCGAACAACACTATTAAAAGGAGGATGGTGTGATACATGTTTATCAGCAAAAGAACCTTTTATGCCACTGATGCAAAAAAAAATTCTTCACTAATGTACATCGGATTCATAGAATCACTCCATTTGGAAATGTCCATACCGAATACCATCTCACATGAACCAGAAGCATTTGCTGTGATTTATCAAATCTACGCTTAAATAGGGACCGAACAAGGTATTTACATTCCGTGATGGCAGATATCTCACCTTAAAGGAAGTTTTGAAGATCCTGCACAATACAAGCTTCATGTCTATGCATGCACAGAAAGGAACACATTTCACCAATTCGACAAGTCCAACCTGAAGTAGAGCCTAGGTGAAAAAAATGGGCTCAGAATATTTCCCTAAAGAAAGACAATCCCATTCAAAGGAATTTTCATGCTGAGCCTCAGTGCCAAAGCACACACATGTTGCTATTGTCAAGATAATGGCACAGTTTCAAATATCAAACACACCTTTGGGAAACAATACTTACTAACCTTAAGCTACATGGTGGGCGCAAATCTATGGACCAAGGTTATGGTTTTAAAGATTAAACTGGGGTGCAAAATCCATATGGTTTCAAAACCATGTAAGATGGTGGAGCCGAACCATATGAAAAACATTATGAATGGTCTTGAATATCTCTATGGCAGAGTTTAGACCCATGGTAAAACATTTGGAGTGGATATATATAGCGATCGAAATTTAAACATGGAGTGAAACATGATGAAAAGCCTATAGTGGAAATTTTATAATAAATATGGTGCAATTACAGTCAAAGGAAAAGTAGAGTTGTAAAATTATGACAAGCTGTAACCTATGTTTTAAATGGTGCAGAATTATGGTTTCAAACCATAACGGATGAAGATTAGTCACACAGGTAACAAAAGAACACATCCATCACACAATGAAATAGGAAGGCATTGGGCATCAGAAAACATTTTATGATAATGCCGTTAATATCAAAAGACAAAAGTTTCTCACATGATAAATGGAGATGTCGTGCATGATAAACGGAGATGCCGTATTAGAGCGCCATGTTGCGATGAGGTTTTTTTTTTTTTTTTATTGTAGACATTGTCACAATGAAACAAATAATTTGGTTAATGTTAAGCTCCAGCAGAGACATGATGTTCTCTCGACGCAAAGTCCAAGGGGTAGTTTTTTCACTTTGTGACACTGCGTGAGATTTTCATTGAGTGCGTATTAACAGTGCGGTCTGCATGGGGAAGTACTTTTGTAAAATTCGCACGCTTTTAATGATGATATCTCCAAACAACATTACCACTGTGATGGATTGTGGTATATGCATAACTGGGGGTTCGGGATAATTTCTGCCACTGTTTCAAACATGCTATTCCTATCGACTATTCCAAAGAGATGCAATGACACCTACAGCTCTTTCGCCCCTCATGTTCTAAGTCAGTTTGCGATATGTCAAAGGTTTGGGAGAAACTCGACGAAGAGGTTGCTTTGATACCAATGCGGGAGTCCTACTAGAACAAGAAGATCTGGACTTTATGCAATGATTGTAATGTAACCTCAGTATTATCATTTCACATGGTCGCACAAAATGCTTGAACTGCAATTCATGTAACACCCTGCAGGCCAGAGGATATCACACCACAGACACTTGTCGACAATAGTGTGTTGCCTTGGTGATATCTACCTGAAGGTTCTGATGGGAAATCGTAAAAGATGCTGCAGCCATGAAGATGATTCATTTTACGTTACAAGTAGCAGATTCGCTAACCCTTTAGATTGTATGAAAGTGGTTGTACTAGCATCTTATAATTGTATTGCAGTGAAAAAATACCAATTCAGTTAGAGTGGATCTAAAAATGCCTTGCAGGTTGTTGTCATTTTCCCAACCTGCTAGGATAGATTTCAGTGGATTAGGAAAGAAGAAAAAATGAAAACGATGAAGATGGTCAAACTTTTGAATGTTGCTGGTCACAAGATCGCAAATCAACCTCGGATGTGTCCATTGCGACTCAAACAAAATTCCGACTATGCGACCGTTGGGAGGTCATAGTTCAGCCCAGGTCGCTGAGTCGTAGCATACCCAAAATGAATGAAGTGTGACCTGTCAGAATTTGCTACTGTGCGACCCTGTGAGGTCGCAAGTTCAGCTTGAGTCGCTGATTCGCAGATCTATGAGGCAAATGAAAACTATGACTTGGTGGTAGTAGTGACCCTAAGACCTATTTGAGGTCTCAGCCCAAGTGAATATAAATTCATGCGACCCCTCCAGGTCGTTGAGTCGCTGATCTATGGGGAAAATAAAAGTTGCGACTTGTAATAAAAGATTCACATGATGCTTCAACAATCTAATCGAGGTGTGGATATATAACACAAATGATGGAGAAGCACAACCCTTAAGTACAAAAGTGACCATAAATAGAATTTTTCAATAGCCAATGAACTAATTCATTTCATAATTTCCTCTGCCTTTGGCTGTGTGTCTTCATCTAGTGGATAATGCCGACTATATTAGATAAAGCAGCTTGGCTTCGTTCAAAGATCCAAATCTAACACTTATAAATCTATAACTTGTAAAATGAGAGAACATCATATATAAAGAATCACCTCCTTATATAAAAAAAAGGGTGAGGGCATTCATGGAAGAGCAGCTCCATGATGAATGTTCAGAAGGCGTTCTGGTCAGGAAGGAATATACTAATTCGGGTTGGGTAAAAAGCATAAAAACCTATACCCCCCTTTTCGTATGAAATATCTGCTATGAGATCAAACTGTCTAGGGCTTCAACAAAGCTTTTCGTGCTTATAAGAACATGAATTTTATGTCCACGCCACGGGGTATTTATAGTCTCGTCGAACCTGGTCTCCTCTCAGTCATTTTGTGACTTCATTCCAGCAGCCTGCCTTACAATTTCCCCACTAGATGAGAGAGGGAAGGAAGTCCTTATTGCAGAGAAGGTCCATCACTGATCGAGAGAAGATGGGAAGTTATCCATGTGTCATATGCAAGAGAGTGAGTGAGAGGATATAGTGTTTCTAGATTGATAGTTGCCTCCTGTGTGTATAAGATATTATGGGAAAAGGAAGCATATCTTATATATTGGTCAAGGTCGAAATTTTGGATTTTCTCTGTTATACCGATCAATAAAGTAAAAATTAAAAGAAAATTTTAGAGGGTCATGTTGGAAAATGACCAAATAAATTAAAAGTGGAAGATGAAGAGAATAATTTTTTCTGCCCATTCAAGTGGGAAACTCTTGGCTGCACCAAAACAGTGCCCAAGGCACCACCACGTGAACACCATGAGCTTCCATAAAAACTTATTGTTATGGGTTGCGCATGATTTATTTGGGGTTTCTGATGTCTGCGCATACCTCCCTCATGAGAGCTATATGGTATAGTTCTATCCTTCTACCAAAATACAAAATGGGAACTAGAAATGCATCACATTTACTGGGAGAAGGCACAAGCAGAAGATCTTTGATCTTATCAATATTTTCCGCTGAAAACATTCAGAGCTTAGTGAAGACCATGTCGCAGCACAATACCTGACCACATAGGGGTCTAATTTATTATTTTCATTCTTACAATTAATTAAATATGCCCCTAACATTATTATTCGTAAATGAAGACATGTAACCTAAGCTATGTGACTACAGGTGGAAGCTGTTGGTCTGCTCAATGAGCCAAAGTTTTTCCCAGCAAGCAAGAGGGCCTTTTTTCAAAGCAAGGAATGTGAGATGAGGAATGCTGCTACAAAATATGGAGATCACCAAAAGAAGGCCGCAAGTCGTAGATCTACTTGAGGTCGCAAGTCGCGGATTGTTAGAGGTCGCAAGTCGCAGATCTGCTTGAGGTCGCAGGTCGCAAATTGTTCGAGGTCGCAGGTCGCGGATTGTTCGAGGTCGTGGGTCACAAAATCTACTAAGTCGCAAGGTAACCCAATGGTCAGGAAGAAAAAAAGTCAAGCAATACAAAAGGGCAATTTTTTCCTATAAATACTCCCTTCGTGAATAAATAAGAGGGGGCCTTTTGTTTGGGACTCGAGTTGAGAACATTGTACTACTAGGATTATACGATTTTGAGTATGAATACAAGAATTTTGAAAAATCCATTTGTGGACCTGGTGTTGACATATGTATGGGCACTATGAGTATTATATTTTTCAGTTTCTAAACATTTTTAGATTAATGGAACTGAATCTTCAATCCATATCACATTTGCATGACAGTTTGCTGAATATATGTTAATGGTGGTTGAGTTAATTTCGCTTTCTTAATGAATGTTAATGTGCTGATGGGAAAAATTGTCTGGCGAAGAGTACGGGATCTCCTGGGTAGAAATTCCCGATTAGACCTTGAACTGTTTGGAATAGGGATCTCGTCCAGGGTGTGGGTCTGGCTATCACTTAAGTCACCTTCCCTTTGGTCTCAAAAGAACTCGATCGAACTTGCGGACACACACTTATTCACATGATACACGATACATGGTTGATGCATTAAACACGTATATAACACTATGCGTAGCGAGACAAATAATAAATCATACATGCCGAAGGAGGTGTTGTTAAAAATACATCTTTGGGGTTATGCTTGTATGCTATTCTGACCACAAAAGAAATAGTTCTTCATGGAGAGATGCCCCTTTACTTCCTAAAAGATCAAATGAAATGCTAATAAACAAATTCATTAACATTCATTAAGAAAGCATTTAAATTGAACATCATAGGAAACCATAATGCATAAACGATGCCCTTAAGAGCGCAACTTCATTAATCAAAAGATATTTGAAACCATATAGGAAATACTCATAGTGTTTGCACAACAAAACACATCAGATCCAAAAGGAGTTTAAACAAGTATCTGTATTCATATACAAAAGGAGTGTTATATTTTAATAGAATGCTCTATAGCTCTTGAGTCCAAAAAAAAGGGTCCTTTACATTTTTCCCGGAGGGGGTTTTATAGATCAAAATATTCCCTTTGGGCTTCCTGGCTCTTCGCCTGCCTGACTGTTGAGCTGCCTTGTGACCTGGAAGGGAACTACGGCATGCAACCTTGCTGGGCAGTCTGAGCTGCGACCTGGCTAGGCAGTGTGACCTGCGACCTGGCTGGGTAGTGCGACCTGCGACCTATTTTCAAATGCTACCTACCGCCACTAGATTATGAAGATGGGCGTGAAATCGTGAGGTCAGGTGCCTCAATCTGTTGTCCTTTGAGGAAATATTGCCAAGTCTGATAATCGGCTACTATGGGAGAAACCAAGGGGACCTCTTCTTTCAACCGATGCATGCATTCCAAGGCATTTGGGACTAGAGTCTCCTTCTTCTGCGAGATCGAGTTCGACAGAGAGGCAAGCTTGGTATAGATCCAGACTGGCGTGACAATAAACCTGCCTAGGTTCTCTTGTGACGCTGCAAGGTCGGGAGTGGCAGCAGCTTGCTTAATGGGATGCATAAATGACTGGATCTCCTGATCTACCTATTCCCAGGTCTTCCCCTCGTCCAATGCACCCAGCGAAGGAATGTGGTGAAGGATGTGCATGGAATCGATGCCACTGATCAGGTGTTCGTATGCAGCCATTACTTTGTCTAAATCCTTGGACATCTTATCCTTGGACAACATTTTCATACAGATTTGGACTTTGGCATCCTGCGTGTGAATCCAGTCCTTCTTTGGAAAATGTTTAAGAGCCTAAGGGTACCTCACTATCCAGTCCATCATTTTGTCCAAGGCAACTGAGGATTCCTTCAACTACTCGTGCTTCTGCTTAGTCTCCATTTGGGCTCTTACTAATGGGGTGACTGTTTGTTTTATGGTGAACATTTCCCCATAAACTTGCCTCATGGTAGTCTCTAATATATCTAACTCACTTTGAATGTTAAACGAAACTTCATTGACAGGGGGATTTTTGTTTCAGAGTTGCTGAACCTCCTCTTTTAATGTCGTCCTTTCCTGGTCTGCCCTTTTTTCCCACTGCTCTGCTTCTTGTAGCATATTTTGTAGGGAAGTGATCTCCCTACTCATTTTGGTCACATTCTCTTTCGTGGCTGCAGCGAAGGCTGCGCTAGCCGATGCTATCATCATGGGATTAGTCCTAGTATCAAGGACTATGTCTTTTTCGGTTGCGACTGTGGATGCGGAAAAAGGATTTTGTGTCAGGCATCTTATTTTCTCCTGTTGGATTTTGAAGGAGAATCGATCGAACGTGAACCTGGTGAGGTCTAATACCTCCTCCTCTTGCCCTTGGGAGGTACTAACATCAGAGAGCATGGCTCGTGTGATCACTAGGGGTACCTCAAGGGGAGATACCTCGATGTTCTCCAGCATTTCATCCTCTTCTTCTTTCTTTTTCTTTTCTTCTTCTTCTCTTCCTAGGCATTCGACTTCCGCCTTTACATGTTCTCTCTTCTGCCTGAGCTCTGCTTCTACCACTACCTCCAATTCAGCTTTTATTTTATGCTCAGCTACTGTAGCTTGCTCTTCTTTCTTCTGGCAATTAGCTTCTGCTTTATCTAACTCTTTCTTGAGTTCATGTTCTGTTGCAGCCTCTGCCTCTTTTTTCTCCTTTTCCTTCTTGGCCTCCTCGGCCTGATTCTTCTTCTATTCTGACCTTAGGCTCTTCTTGCGCTTATCCTCATCCTATTTCATTTTCTTCTCTCTCTCTTGCTAGGCTTTGGTCTCTATTTATTTCTGTTGGGTAGAGGTACTATGCCCTGTACTGGTCCGAGGCTTTTTATCTAGAGAGGAAGAAGCACATCCTACTTCACGGCTCTTGTCTTCCAAGGTTTGGTTATCCGGGTCTTCTTGGCCAAAGTCCGCCCCCGGAGCAAGTTTTCAGTCTGCATTGTACCAATTCCTTCTTTCAACTTCTCCCAGGTGTTCTGTGTGCTGATAGTTCCTTTTGAACTTGGCCCTCTTGCAATGTTCAGGAACTATCCTCTCCAGGTCATATGTTTGATATTCTAAAGCCTCAAGGTGGTAACCTTTCATTTCTTTTCCCTCTATCTATACCTCTCTGAAGTCTTTAACTATGTATGCACTGATAGTGAGGGGTAGCGCAGGCCACGGCTTCTTCTTACACTTGGACAGGACCCTGGAGAAACCCGAAGGCATTTGGAAACAAACCTCTTGCATGAGCATTTTGTCCATGAAATATTGAGGAATCGCATGTGGGGACTTGAACGAGTCAAAGATTCGGATGAGTGTATATTCAACAAACAGAAACCAATGCGCCACCTGGCCTAGTGTTTCCATGGCTCGCCAAGACATGCAAGGAGCATCTTAGCCGAAAAATTTCCTGTAAAGAGAGGGGATGAACACTTGAGATATCGGCTCTATGTCTTGTTTGTGCCTGGACTCCCAAAACACCTTGAGTTGTAAATGTATTGCAACGGTCTGCTTTGGATCCTAGTTATGTGCCCATCCCTCAAAGTGCAACCTTGAACAAATGGCATCCAACAGGTAAGAAGCCATATAGAATTCAGAAGGCATTCCTTCATCTGGTACCAATGCTGAGGATAATTTTGTCTGCATGCAGGTCAACAATATGCCATCCCAGTTGAAACGAGTGCTGTATGTTGTGACATATTCCATGATAGTTTCCCATGTGCCGCTGAAGGTGGTGGCATCGGGGTGCCTGTACAATCTACAAAGCATGGCAGCCACTAGTCTATATACTTTCCTGAGGCTCACCACTAGATATTCCTGGTCCTTCTTGACCTTAAATTTCTCAGGCTCCTCCCACCATTGCTTTATAGTGTCAACTATAGGAACTGCATTGGCGATAGCCCATTCTTCTGTGAAGTATGTCTCTCGCTTAGGCAAAGAGTAATAGACATGTGCATCTAAGCCTTTGAGTGATGCGAATGCCTTGCCTTCGCTGTCCCTGATTAGGAACTTCTTAGGGTCAGCTTTCTGTATAATCCAGTCTATCATCTCTGGG
Organism: Pinus albicaulis; assembly: GCA_034641835.2. Classification (NCBI taxonomy): domain Eukaryota; kingdom Viridiplantae; phylum Streptophyta; class Pinopsida; order Pinales; family Pinaceae; genus Pinus; species Pinus albicaulis. The sequence continues at coordinate 22,731,054 of CM076574.1, read as the reverse complement.
AAAGGGAATATGTCCAGGTGAGCTCCTGCAAGATCTAGCTTAAACCTTTTGACCTGTAAGTATATCTCCCGATCAGGGAGGTCCTCTGGGAATTCTATTCTGGCAAACTCTTGGTACACTTGGTACCATCGCATGATGTCCCCTTTGGAAAATGTGCAGAGGGTATCTCTGTATATCAGGGGTGGGGACACTGGCATGTCCATCTCTACGCCCTCCACTTACGGGCCTTTGTCTTTTTTACGAGATGCTGGGGGTCCCATGTCGCTGGAATCTAAGGGGACATGTATACCCTCTAGATCTGCTTCGAATTCACCTATAATATTCATGAAAGAATCCCAAAAAAAGAAGGATGCCATGATAGTTAGAACTTATCAATTACTTCAACTAGAGACACAGGCAAAGCTGAGTAAGTGATCTACTGGGTCGTGGGGTCGCAAGTTGTAAGAAAATGGTCAAGGTGCGACCTTGTGACCTTGCGACTAGGTCGCAGGGTCGTGGGGTCGTAGGTTGTGAGAAAATGACGAAGATGTGACCTTGCGACCTTCTGACTGGGTCGTGGGGTTGTGGGGTCGCAAATTTTGGTAAAAAGTAGAAAAGTGACCTTGCGACCTTGCGACCAGGTCGTGGGGTCGCGAGGTCGTAAGTTGCAAATAATGGACGAGATGCGACCTTGCGACCTTGCGACTAGGTCGCGGGGTCGCAAGTTGCGCTAGGGCTTGCCGGGTTTTTGGGCGAGCGCGTCGTGAAGTTGTTTTTTTCCTTTAACTGGAAAAACACAAGGCTAAATGGGTCCAGACAGATCCAAGGGATAGCTTTTGGAGTAGGGCACAGGCCATGAGAGTCTGGATGAGAAACTGTGATGAGTTGGGCAAGTGGGTTGAAAACTGGAATCAGAAGAGAACCCTAAGCAATAAATGAAAACAATAGCTGAGGTAAAGGGTAATTTAAAGGCTAAGGAATGCAAGGATTAGGCAAGAATAATCAAAAGAGGAAACAACAGGAGGAAAACGGCAACTTACCTGGGAAAATCGTGCTCCAGTCGACCTATCAGAGGCGTTTTTTTTTCTATCCACTGCATATGAAAAATGTGACCTAGCGACCTCCCATATATCAAAATGTCGCATGTCCGGGCATTTAATGAGGTCGCTAGGTTGCAAGTCGGGTGATCAGAGAGGTATGCGACTTTGCGACCTTGCGACCTTGCGACCTTAGGTTCACAGGGTCGCAAGGTCGTGGGGTCGCAGTTTTCAAAAAATTTGAAATTTGCGACTTAGCGACTTAGCCTTCTGGACTCTTTACTTAGCTTTTCTTTGAGTTCAAGGGGCTCCAAAAAAAAAAAAAATTTAAGTGGGTTTTTTTGGAGGGTGTTGTAGAGGCTACAACAAATGGCGATTCACTAGTCGAATTCAGAGTCTCTGCCGATGGTTGGCCTTGGAGGGGGGAGGGAGGGGCCCTCACTAGCTGTTAATTTTACCTTAAAGGTCAACACTACCCTGCCTTTGTCACCTTGCGAGGTTACTTGGCCTGCTGGCTTGTTGGGTGCTGGTTAGCCAAATTTCATTTCTTCAGGTTTCCGAACTGGAAGGATCGGAGAACTCTGGGTGGCTACAGGTTCCGGTACGAATATTTTGTCCTCATCATGTTGCTCCGCTACCAGCGAACCTCTCGGTCCCAGTGGAGTCACTGCCTAGGAGTCATAAACCTTGCTCTGCTGCCAGCGAGCCTGTTCAATACCCCGGCGGAGTCGCTACATCACCTCTCTACGCAGGAAGCCTTTCTCGATCCTTTACCCTTTATTGGTGTGCTATTGCACTTATTTCGAATGTGCCTAGGCACTTATTTATATGTGCTCATGGCACTTATTGAGATGGGAAATTTTTCCTGGGTGGATGAGGGATCCCGACTTATTTTACTTGCAGAGAGGTTGCTCCTAGTCTGATATGAGGACTTTGGTTTTTCCTAGATGTCCTGACATGACCCTGAGTTAACTCTATTCCCTCTCGATCTGGTTGCCATTGTATCACACTTTCTTTTCGCAGAAACCCTTTCAAGCTCGCTAGGTGGGGCTCCCCATGCTTGATGGCTCTAGCTCGGTCATGTGTTACCTTTGGGTGCCAATTACAAGCAAGCTTTGACCACTTTATTGTCTTTTAGGAAAGACCTCCCACCAGCATAGAACCTGTCTCAGTGTGCCGAATGTGTGGCTCTGACAATGCCTTCCATTTTGTAAATTTTTATTTTTTATTTTTTGACAGAACAAAGAATAAAAGCGGAAAATATGATACAAGGGTAGGATAGATTTCTGAGGGCTACTAAGTGAAGTAATGTTTGAGTTCATGCCCATTTACTGGGAGGACCTCGACTCTTCCCTCAAGATTTTGCAGTCTAAACGTGTGGGAACCTAGTTTTTCCTTAACCTGGAAGGGACCTGTCCATAGTGCTTGGAACTTGGAATGTTTTCCCTTTTCTTCATGAGCTTTATCCCACTTAAGGACTAGGTCTCCTACTTCAAAGTTTTTACTCCCTATGGATTTCTTATCAAACCATCTCTTGATTTGGCTTTGGTGGATGATGAACTTTTCTCAGGTTTTTTTCCTTTCTTCCTCCAACTTTAGTAGAGTGTTGATCCAAGTCTGCAAGGTGGGGCATGGGGTAGCATGACATTGTTGGGATAACTGAAGGGCAGGGAGAGATAAATGGGGAGGAAGAACTGCCTCTTTTCCGTACACAAGAAAATATGAGGAGGTGTGTAGGGAGGATTTGGGCGTGACATGGTCAGCCCAAAGAGCATTATGAAGGGCGTTGTGCCAGTTGTGCTAGTGGGACAACAAAGTCTTCTTAATGATGTGGATAATATTTTTATTAGTTGACTCAGCTAAACCATTTCCTTGGGGATAATAATTTCCCGAATGTTTAAGAACAATACCGTTTTCTAGAGCAAATTCATACAGTTTGAAAGATGAAAAGTAAGTTTCATTATAAAAAATGAAGGAAGTTGGAACGCCAAACCTGGTGATGATAGAATGTGTGACGAATTATATTACCTTTTGATCATTGATTTGGCGTAAAGTTGTTGCTTCGACCCACCTGGTGAAATAATCGATAGCAGTAAGAATATACCGGTGTTTCTTGGAGGAGTGAGGTATGATCTCACCAATGACATCCAAACCCCACTATTGAAAGGGCTCCTCCACTGGTACTGATAGTAGGGGAGCGGATGGCCGTGCCTCCTGGCTTGTGAATTTTTGGCACTGAGTGCATTCCAGACATATGCATGCGCATATCTAAAAGGGGTTGGCTAGTAGTATCCTGCACGCATTATCTTGTGGGTGGTGGTATCGCCTACAAAATGACCTCTAGCTGGTCCGTCGTGCAACTCGAACAATATTTTATGTGCTTCATCATGTTCCAAGCAGTGTAGCAATACTCCATCATAATGTTTCTTGAAAAGCTTACCCTGGATCAGCTGGTAAGATGCAACTTTGAGCCTTATCGTGTGTTTCTACCGGGCAGTTAGAGCAGGGTCCAGGATGCCCTGGGCTAAGTATCCTGAAATGTCAAAGTACCAAGAAGGGCTTCTCTGCTGAGGCACGTGTTCACTCTGATATATGTCGATTTCCTGTTCCCGAAAATCTTCTTCAACTCCATATGAACTTGCAGCCTCCGTAGCCATTTGGCATAATCCTTGTCCTTTAATGGTGTGTGCTGGTTTAAACTCTAAGTCATACTCTTGCAGGCACACCACCTAGTTGCCTCGCCTCTCGCCTAGCTCCTGCTGCACAAACAGTGAGCAGACAGCTGGGTGGGGGACCAAAACCGTGACATGGTTTTTCAAGATGTAAGGCATGAAATTCTTGACTTCTTTGTAGACCGCATAGGCTTGCTTTTCGATTTCAGGGTAGTTCAATTCAGCTCCTTGTAAACCAATACTCATGAAGGAAATGGGTCGTTCATCACTGTTGTCGTCTTTCTACGTGAGGACAGCTGCGAGTGATGAATCTGAAGCGAAAGTATACAGGATAAAGCCTCTTCTAAAATATGGACTTTGGAGGGATGGCGCTTCCTCTTGAGTTTTTCAAAGTCCTCCTTCTCTAGAAGATTCCATTTGAACACCGCATTCTTTTTTATCATCCCCTATAAAGGCCTGACTATCTGGGCGAAATCCGATATGAATTTAAGGAAAATTTTGATTTTCCCCAGGAAAGATTGCATTTATTTGTTACTGCTGGGGGGAGGAATCTGAGCAATGGCTTTCACCCACTCTGGATCTACAACAATGCCCTGCTTCATTATAATGTGGCCCAGCATATTCCCTTCTGCTACAACGAAAACACTCTTCTTCGGGTTGAGTGAAATCCCGTATTTCCTACACCTTTCGAAAATTTGCTTGAGGTGGCATAAATGATCACCCCGGTGTTTCGAGAACATGGTGACATTGTCCAAATAGACTACCACACTCTGCCCAATCAAAACACAGAAAGCTATATCCATGGACCATTGGAATGTTGCCCCCGCATTTATTAATCCGAATGGCATGCGTCTAAACGCGAAAGTTCCCCATTTGGTTTGAAAAGTAGTCTTCAATCTGTCTGGCTCAGCTAATAGCACTTGGTTGTAGCCAGAGAATCCATCCAATAAGGAGAGCATCTCGGATCTAGACACAGCTTGCAATATTTGTTCCATAGGAGGCACCAGATAATTGTCTTTGTTTGAGGCCCGATTCAAATTTCAGAAATCCACGCACAAGCGGATCTCGCCAGACTTTTTTCGTACGGGGACCAGATTTGACACCCATGTGGAGTGAAAAACTTTGAAGATGATGCGTCCATCCAAAAGCTTCTTAATTTCTTTCAGGATCATCGGTTCCAAAGTAGGGTGCACTTTTCTGAGCTTCTGTTGGAACGGCTTCATGCCTTCCTTCATGGGTATCACGTGCTAAATAATCCAAGTATCGTACGTACGTAAATCATCATATGTCCAAGAAAATATGTCTCGATACTTCCAAAATATTTGGGTGAAGGCCTGTGCCTCTTGGTCAGTACAGTCTTTCCCTAAGGTTAATGAACTTCGGGTTCTCATCTGATCATAAGTTCACCTGCTGATGTGCCAAGATGGGACTTTGTACTTTGGTATTTGCGGGGCCGCAGAATCAGATTTGCAGATCGAAGAGCTTTTCAAGTGACACTATCCCCTTGGGCATGGGTTTCTCCTTATGTTTTTCATGCTCTTCCTGCAAAGCTTAGTTGTGATCCACCTCATCAATTTCCGTGTCTTTGAATACTTCAGTGTTGAGCATAAATTCCAATATCTGTTGATCATCATAAAAAACGCGTAAATTAGTAATATTATCTGGCACGGAGGGTCTATATATAACTTCAATAGAAAAGCCATCCCTCAAAGGGGTAAATCTAGCAACAACATTAGCTAGAGTATCAGCTGCTGCATTGTGCATTCTAAGAACAGATTTGATTCCAAATGCATCGAAAGCAGAAATAAGTCGCCATACCTCTTGTTGACAAGCTTTTAAATGTGGAGACAAACAATGAATGGTATTACGTACCTGCCGAGTAATGATCTCAGAGTCTCCAATGACTTGTAAGCACCTTACCTTTAAATCCAATGCCTTCTTGAGTCTGAGGATTAGAGCTTCATATTCAATAGTATTTTTGGTGCACTGGAACTCAAGATGACATGAAATCAAGAATTTGTTCTTTTGAGGGTTCAACAAGATGCAGCCCGCACCAGCTCCATCATGGGTTTTGGGACTGTCATAGTATAGTGTCCACACGTCATTTTCTGGCTCCTCTGGGGTTGTAGGTTGGGGCAGGACTTCGGTCTGGTGTGAGACGGGAGTGGCTTGGTCTTCTATGATGAGTGTTAGTTCAGACAGGATCTTGGGATATACTGGAGACTGAGGAGGATGATAACATCCGAAAATGGCTTCCAAGAAGCACATGCCAAGCTCCTCCCGGGAAAAAATGATGGGTTCGTTAATAGCATCCAAATTAGTCACAGTATATTTCATATATGGTTCACTTTAAACCCTGATTTTGTTATTCTAGCCCTTGTAAGGAAGCCACAGGTGGGACCAGTCGGTGGCAAAATACCCTTGCAGCTTGCTGGACTAGTCTCTGCTAAGTAATAGGATGTAGGCTTCCGGAATGTCAATGACCACAATGTCAATACACTGGTGGACTCTAGAATCAGACGAAAGGTGGATGATGATGTTATTTAGTTCTCCTATAGTTGGCACCTGCGATCTGTCAAGTTGAATGATCCTCACATCAGTTTTCTCCGGGCGGATGTTCAACTTCTTACAAACAGATAGGGGCATGACGTTTGTGGACGCGCCAGAGTCGACTAGAAAGTTATGGATGTTGAAGTTAAAAATCTCAAAAGATAATAGGAAGGGAGGAGTATATCCCCTGGAATTTGCATTGATGGCATTCACAATAGACTGAACACTCGGATTGGCTTGTGCGAATGTATTGCTCACAGGCTTAGTAGTTCAGGCATTGGAGAAGGCTTTAAGAATGAGTTCTTGTTGATTTGTGATGCGGGCAAGCTCGTAGAGGGAGATGTTAGATCTAGTTTTCTTCATGTCCTCTACAATATTATAAGTGGAATCAGATTGAGGACAGGGCTCGGTAGTGGTTTTGGGGGACCCCACCAGGAGCTTGCACTTTTGATTTGCTCGGGTGTTTTTATTGGTGGGCTTCTCAGGGGCAACTTGTTGTTCATTCCCCGGGGGAAGAATTTTTCTTAAGAAAGCCCTTTTCTTCTCCTCAAAGAATGGTTCAGGGACCGGTCCTTTGCTCCTAAGGCTGTATTTTCTTATGGGTTGGGCCTTAGGGTTGTTCGCCATGTTGATATCAGTGACGGTAAGGTTGTTTTCCCCGCGGATAATGTCAAATGCAAGAACCAAGGACCCTGGTTCTTCATCCAGGGGAAAATATTCATCGTGGTCAGAAACATCATCCTCCCCCACATCCCTTGGGGTTTGATTGTCCAAAAGCTAATTTACTAATGCTGTCATGATGTCGATCCATTGTGGGCATGTTTTTTCAGAGTGGGCAGCCTGGTGGAAATAACATAAGTTATCTTTTCCTATCTCTTCCACATTGAGAACAATGTTCGGGTTAGATGGAGGTTGGCTGTTGTTGGGGTTGCTCTTTCTGAAAAAGGGTTTAGGTGCCTTAGTGCTAGTTGTGGATTCTATACCCTATCTCTTTAGGTCGGAGACTTCATTTGTGAATAGCTTGAGGGTCTTTTCTATACTCTCGAGGTCAAAAGCATCCTTATCCTTATCCGCAATTTTGTGCATGGAGGACTGATCTTTCTTCGTGATTGGTTTATGGTCATCCCTCCCTTCGTGATCGATTGCTCCTATAGAAAGCATGTCTCTTTCTACAGTGAGGGCGGCCGAATAATTCGCCGCCAGGGTGGCACGGGCTTCGCGTTTCACGAAGATGGAAATATCCCTAGGGAGAGCCTTTGTATAGTAATCTATGGTGATAGAATCATCCAACGCCAGGTTTGGGGGAAACTTTTGCAGTATGGTAGCAAAGCACTAATTGAAGTCCCTAACCTTCTCTTTCTTATGGCACTTAATGATGCTTAACTCTGTGAGGATCATTGAAGGGGTTTTGTCCTCAGAAAATTTCTGCAAGAACATGTGACAGAACTGGTCCCATGATGTGATGGAGGCACTTGGGAGGGGTCGGTACCAGGTGGCTGCTTTTTTTTCAAGAGTGTGCAGAGACAGGCGACAAGAAACGTCGTCTGTCTGAACTCTCATGATTTTTAGGGACATATAGAAGCTTCTTACATGATCCTTGGCCAAGGTGCCTTTCTCGGGATCAGGGTGCCTAGGCATGTAGTGGAGGGGGCCCAAAAGATCTAATGGGGACTAGGCCATCGAGGCAAGTGGTTGCACCCTCCTAGCATGCTGGTGGTGCCTGATCGCAGACTCAAATTCACTCCCTGTACCTGACACCAATGTTTCTCCCTCATGGTGAGTGTGTTCATCTTGATGTCTCTCACGGTTGGCCATGTTTCTGAGATATCCCCAATTGTAGATAGGCAGCCTATTTGGGTTTGGGCGAGGGTGGGTGGCATGATGTCCTTGGCCATGGCCTCTATCTCCTCTACCTCCATTCCCACGGCCTCTGTTCCCCTTGCCTTCATTCCTACGGGCTCTATTCCCCTCACCTTCATTCCTCTGGGCTCTATTCCCCTCACCTTCATTCCTACGGGCTCTATTTCCCTCGCCTTCATTCCTGCGGGCTCTATTTCCCTCACCTTCATTCCCATGGCCCCTATCTTCATCGCCTTCGCCAGGTGGGGGGTGTGCCTGATTGTTGCTCTGTTGGGTTTGGTTAGACTGAGGGTCAGGGAAGGTTTTGGTCATGCCAAACACGTCCTCTTCGCCCACTTGGAGCTCAAGAATTGGGTCGTTATTCTGGACAGTGGTGGCGAGGTCTTCAACCATGAGATTAACCAACTGGGGTATGGTACTCACCAGAGCACCATTACGAGAGATGTTTTCAACAGGGCTCCTAGTATGGGTCAAGAAATTCATGATTGGGGCATATCAAAAATCCCTGATGAGATTGCGGGCCGCTGGGCGCAAGGCTCTCAGTTGCTCTCTGGTAATTTCATAATATGGAACCTACTCCCCTGGAGTATCTTCCAAAGGAGGAGGGATTTCAGTTTCATCATTTATGACCTCCCCATGGGGAGTTTGCAATGGAATGTTACTTGTATGCTGGGAGGATGCCATTTAGGCCCTCCTTCTAGCGCCAAATTTGTTGACAGGAAAAATTGTCCGGCCAACAGTAGGGGATCTCCCGGGTAGAAAGTCCCGATTATACCTTGAACCGTTTGGAATAGGGATCCCATCCAGGGTGTGGGTCCGGCTACCGCTTAAGTCACCTTCCCTTTGGTCTCAAAAGAACTCAATCGAACCTGCAGACACACACTTATTCACATGATACAAGATACATGGTTGATGCATTAAACACATATATAACACCATGCGTAGCGAGACAAATAATAAATCATACACGCCGAAGGAGGTGTTGTTAACAACAAATCTTTGGGGTTATGCTTGTAGGATATTCTGAACACAAAAGAAATAGGTCTTCATGGCGAGATGCCCCTTTACTTCCTGAAAGATCAAACGAAATGATAATAAACAAATTCATTAAAATTCATTAAGAAAGCATTTAAACTGAACATCATAGGAAACCATAATGCATAAATGATCCCCTTAAGAGTGCAGCTTCATTAATCAAAAGATATTTGAAACTGTATAGGAAATACTCATATTGTTCACACAGCAAAACACATCAGATCCAAAAGGAGTTTAAACAGGTATCTGTATTCATATACAAAAGGAGTGCTATCTTTCAATAAAATGCTCTATAGCTCTTGAGTCCAAAAAGGGGGGTCCTTTACATTTTCCCCTAAGGGGGTTTTATAGATCAAAATATGCCCTTTGGGCTTCCTGGCTCTTCGCCTGCCTGACTGTTGAGTTGCCTTGTGACCTGGAAGGGAACTGCGACCTTCGACCTTGCTGAGTAGTGCGACCTGTGACCTGGCTGGGCAGTGCGACCTGCGACTTGGCTGGGCAGTGTGACCTGCGACCTATTTTCAAATGCTACCTACCGCCACTAGATTATGAAGATGGGCATGCAATCGTGAGGTCAGGTGCATCATCTGTTGTCCTTTGAGGAAATCTTTCCAATTCTAATAATCAATTATTATGGGAGAAACCAAAGGGACCTCTTCTTTCAACAGATGCATGAATTCCAAGGCATTTGGGATTAGAGTCTCCTTCTTCTCTGAGATCGAGTTAAACAGAGAGGCGAGCTTGGTATAGATCCAGACTGGCATGACAATAAAATTGTCCAGGTTCTATTGTGACACTGCAAGGTCGGGAGTGGCAGCAGCTTGCTTAATGGGCTACAGAAATGACTGGATCTCCTAAACCTATTCCCAGGTCTGCCCCTCGTCCAATGCACCCAGTGAAGGAATGTGGTGAAGGATGTGCATGGAATCGATGCCGCTGATCAGGTGTTCATATGCAGCCATTACTTTGTCTAAATCCTTGGACAGCTTATCCTTGGACTGCATTTTCATACAGATTTGGACTTTGGCATCTTGCATGTGAATCCAGTCCTTCTTTGGAAAATGTTCAGGAGCCTCAGGGTACCTCATTGTCTAGTCCATCATTTTGTCCAAGGAAAATGAGGCTTCCTTCAGCTGCTCGTGCTTATTCTTAGTCTCTGTTTGGGTTCTTACCAATGGGGCGACTGTTTTTTTTATGGTGAACATTTCGCCATAAACTTGCCTCATGGTAGTCTCTAATATATCGAACTCCCTTTGAATGGTAAACAGAACTTCATTGACAGGGGGAGTTTTGTTTCGGATTTGCTGAACCTCCTCTTTTAATGCCATCCTTTCTTGTTCTACCCTTTTTTCCCGCTGCTCTGCTTCTTGTAGCCTTTTTTGTAGGGAAACGATCTCCCTACTCATTCTGGTCACATTCTCTTCCATGGCCGCAGCGAAGGCTATGCCAGTCGATGCTATCATCACGAGATTAGCCCTAGTATCAAGGACTATGTCTTTTCCAGTTGCGAATGTGGATGCGGCAGAAGGATTTTGTGCCAAGCATCTTCTTTTCTCTTGCCAGATTTTGAAGGAGAATTGATCGAACGAGAGCCTGGTGAGGTTGAATACCTCCTCCTCTTTCCCTTGGGAGGTACTAACATCGGAGAGTGTGGCTCCTGTGCTGACTAGGGGTACCTCAAGGGGAGATACCTCGATGTTCTCTAGCATTTCATCCTCTTCTTCGTTCTTCTTCTTTTCTTCTTCATCTCTTCGTAGGCATTCGACTTCCACCTTTTCATGTTCTCTCTTCCGCCTGAGCTCTGCTTCTACCGCTGCCTCCAATTCGGCTTTTCTTTTATGCTCAGCTGCTGCAGCTTGCTCTACTTTCTTCTGACGGTCAGCTTCTGCTTTATCTAACTCTTTCTTGAGTTCCTATTCTTCTGCAGCCTCCGCCTATTTTTTCTCCTTTTCCTTCTTGGCCTCCTCGGCCTACTTCTTCTTCTGTTCTGACCTTACGCTCTTCTTGTGCTTATCCTCATCCTCTTTCATTTTCTTCTCTCTCTCTCTCACTGGGCTTTGGCCTCTATTTTTTTTTTTTGGATAGAGGTACTATGCCCTGTACTGGTCTGAGGCTTTTTAGCTAGAGAGGAAGAAGCACCTCCTAATTCACGGCTCTTGTCTTCCAAGGTTTGGTTATCTGGGTCTTCTTGGCTAGAGTCCTCCCCCAGAGCAATTTGTCGGTCTGCATTGTACCAGTTCCTTCTTTCATCTTCTCCCAAGCATTCCGTGTGCTGATAGTTACATTTGAACTTAGCCCTCTTTCAATGTTCAGGAACTATCCTCTCCTGGTCATTTGTTCGATATTCTAAAGCCTCAAGGTGGTAAATTTTCATTTCTTCTCCCTCTGCCTCTACCTCTCTAAATTATTTAACTGTGTATGCACCGATAGTGAGGGGTACCATAGGCCACTTCTTCTTCTTACCCTTGGATAGGACCCTGGAGAAACCTGAAGACATTTGGAAACAGACCTCTTGCATTAGCATTTTGTCTGTGACATATCGAGGCATCGCATGTGGGGCCTTGAACAAGCCAAAGACTCGGATGAGTGTATATTCAGAAAATGGAAACCAATATGCCATGTGGCCTAGTGTTTCCATGGCTTGCCAAGACATGCAAGGACTTGGCCAAAAAATTTCCTATAAAGAGCGGGGATGAACAATTGAGATATCGGCTCTATGTCTTGTTTGTACCTAGACTCCCAAAACAACTTGAGTTGTAAATGGATTGCACGGGTCCACTTTGGATCCCAGTTATGTGCCCATCCCTCAAAGTGAAACCTTGAAAAAACAACATCCAACAGGTAAGAAGCCATATAGAATTCAGAAGGCATTGCTTCATCTGGTACCAATGCTAAGGATAAGTTTGTCTGCATGGAGGTCACCAATATGTCAGCCCAGTTGAAACAAGTGTCGTATGTTGTGACATATTCCATGATAGTTTCCCATTTGCTGCTGAATGTGGTGGCATCGGGGCACCTGTACAATCTGCAAAGCATGGCAACCACTAGTCTATATACTTTCCTGAGGCTCGCCACTGGATATTCCTGGTCCTTCTTGACCTTAAATTTCTTAGGCTCCTCCCACCATTGCTTTATAGTGTATAGGAACTGCATTGGCGATAGCCCATTCTTCTATGAAGTCTATCTCTCACTCAGGAAAAGAGTAATAGAAATGTGCATCTGAGCCTTTGAGTGATGCAAACGCCTTGCCTTCGCTGTCCCTGATTAGGAACTTCTTAGGGTCAGTTTTCTGTATAATCTAGTCTATCATCTCTAGCCAGGTGAATATGGCCAGGTGAGCTCCTGCAAGATATAGCTTAGAATTTTTGACCTGTAAGTATATCTCCCGATCAGGGAGGTCCTCTGGGAATTCTATTCTGGCGAACTCTTGGTACACTTGGTACCATCGCATGATATCCCCTTTGGAAAATGTGCAGAGGGTATCTCTGTATATCAGGGGTGGGGACACTGGCATGTCCATCTCTACGTCCTCCACTGCTGCGCCCTTGTATTTTTTACGAGATGATGGGGGTCCCATGTCGTTGGAATCTGAGGGGACAGTTATACACTCTATATCTGCTTCGAATTTACCTGTCATATTCATGAAAGAATCCCAAGATAAGAAGGATGCCATGATAGTTACAACTTATCAATTACTTCAACTGGAGACACAGGAAAAGCTGAGTAAGCGGTCTACTGGGTCGCGGGGTCGCAAGTTGTAAGAAAATGGTCAAGGTGCGACATTGCGACCTTACGACTAGGTCGCAGGGTTGCGGGGTTGCGGGTTGTGAGAAAACAACGAAGATGCGACCTTGCAAACTTGCAGCTGGGTCGCAGGGTTGCAAATTGCGGGAAAAAAGTAGAAATGCGACCTTGCGACCTTGCGACCAGGTTGCATGGTTGTGAGGTCGAAAATTCCGAAAAATGGATGGGATGCGACCTTGCGACCTTGCGACTAGGTCGCGGGGTCGCAAGTCGCGCTAGGGCTTGCCGGGGTTTTGGGCAAGCGTGGCGTGAAGTTGTTTTTTTCCTTTAACTGGAAAAAAACAAGGCTAAATTGGTCCAGACAGAGCCAAGGGATAGCTTTTGGAGCAGGGCACAGGCCATGAGAGGCTGGATGAGAAACTGTGATGAGTTGGGCAAGTGGGGTGAAAACTGGAATCAGAAGAAAACCCTAAGAAATAAATGAAAACAATGGCTGAGGTAAAGGGAAATTTAAAGGCTGAGGAATGTAGGGATTAGGCAAGAATAATCAAAAGAGGAAACAGCAGGAGGAAAATGGCAACTTACCCGGGAAAGTCGCACTCCAGTCGACCTGTCAGAGGTTTTTTTTTTTCTATCCGCTACATATGAAAAATGCGACCTAGCGACCTCCCATTTATAAAAAGGTCGCATGTGTGAGCATTTAATGAGGTTGCTAGGCCGCAAGTCGGGTGATCAGAGAGGTATGCGACTTCGCGACCTTGCGACCTTGTGACCTCAGGGTCATGGGGTCGCAAGGTCACGGGGTCGCTGTTTTCCAAAAATTTGAAATTTGTGACTTAACGACTTAGCCTTTTGGATTCTTCACTTAGCTTTTCTTTGAGTTCAAGGGGCTCCAAAAAAAAAAAATTTGAAGTGGAGTTTTTTGGAGGGTGTTTTAGAGGCTACAAAATAATGACTTTGTTTATTAGCATTTGTATTATCGTTTAAATCTTCAGGAAGTGAAGGGTGTTTTGTCCATAAATAATTGTTTCTTTTGTGGTCAGAACAACTTACAAGCATGACCCTTATGATGTGTTGTTAATAACACTTCCTTCGGCACTTATGCTTTATTATTTCATCTTGCTATGCGTATTGTTATATGTACATTTAATGCATCAATAATATGTCTTGTATCATTCGATTAAGTGTGTATCCACATGTTTATAGAGTATAAGCGAGACCTAAAGAAAGGAGAAATCAGTGGTAGCTAGACCCACACCCTGGATGGGATCCCTACTCCAAACGGTTCAAAGTATAATTGGGAATTTTTACCGGGGATATCCCCTGCTGTTGACTAAACAGATTATCCCATAAATAGGATATATTGCAAGGTGAATGTAATTTTCAGTTTCCTTTGAAGGTAGACCAATGTAGGAAAAATATGTTTACTACAAATTTCAGTTGCTGTTCTGCAAGTTTTGATATATTGTAGCATGACAAGGTAAAAGTTAGCAACAATTGTTCAATAGATTCAAGGAAGAATTTGTCATTTCATGAGAAGCTCCAATTAATGAAATTAGGGAAATTTTAGTGGATCAAGATTGGAAGAGTGGAGATTCAGTCTCCTCATCTTTAGGTTCAGTAGTCCAGAGAGCTTTTGGCGTCCAAAAGCTTCCTAGTGGGGAGGTGTGATCAGGAGATCATGTCCAAGTTATGAAAAATGCTCAAAAATGAAAGTGCTCAGAAATGGTTTCCATCTAAAGAATCGGAAATGTCTCGTCACTGAAATTCTAGTGCCGTGAACAGTTCTCAAAACAGAGGTCATATGCATAAGTTATGAATGTTTGAAAATCCCAGTAAATTCCAAAAATGATTTGACCAAGTTTGACATTTTTAAATTGGGAGAAATTAAAAAAAGAATATTCCAGGAATATTCCTCGAAATTTTCCCCAAAATATTCCCTAGAATATTCCACAGGAGCTAATTGGATGTGGACAAGTGGTAGGCCTTCATTTGAGGATGGTTTGACTTTGTTTGGGGTGGCCGATCAGAGGCTGCCACGTGGTAGGCCTGGAGGCCGCCACATGACCCCAGACCCTGGAGAATTTGTGTATGTAAAATTTCTTTGCAGTTCTGGAGGTTTGAACCGGCAACCTCAGACCCATGCACAAAGGCCCAACCAAATCCGCTATATGTTGTTTCTTGAAAACAATGGAACCTAAGTTTTATTTGAATTTTAAACATGATTTTGGTGGAAAAAAAAGGGGCTATCCCGGATGTCATATACCTAGATGCCTGCAACCAGGGGCCTAGTACTGGTGTTTATAACTTCTTCCCACAAATTGTTAATGTGACACCACTTCAAACTTAATTCCACGATGTTGCTAACAGCGTATACGGCAGTTAGTGAGGCGACGATCACATGCCACCCCGCCTAACATTTAATGTGGCAGTTTATGGTTCCACCGGTTTGGGAGGAGCGCGCAAAAGTTGGTGGAGTTAACCAATTTAGTTTTTTAACTAGCAGTTCCTCCACTTTTAGTGGGGTTTTGGGGGGACATTGGGAAGTTTTCGTGGAGAAGCCATAACTTCCTCATTATTGAACCAAATTGAGTGCAAAAATAGTCAATTTTGGGTCTTTTCGACATTCTGAGAAGTTTGGCATGAGTTTCAGGTCAAATAGAGGTAATCTACAGTAGTTTTAGCTTAGAGGAAGATCAAGGAGCCATTAGGGCCATCGTGGAGAAGGCAGTGCATTGGGTTCTCTTTATCTATTTTATGTAAATGAAAAGCCATCTCTGGCTATTTCATACCTTCTAAAGCTGATTTTATAGATATTTTTGCCTATTGAGGCTTATTTTCACTTGTACATCCATTTTGAGCAAATTAATAGTACAAGGACCTACCATTGGGGAGCCTTGGACCGGCAGATGTAGCCCAAGAGGGGTGAACTACATCAACAATTTGTTGTGTAATGTGCTTGTGAAGTTTATTTTCTTTTCATTTCTGTTGTACAATGTTAAACAATTAAATTACTTAATCAATCCTCACACAGAAACCTCTTAAACAAAGCTAGAGCTAATTGTTTAACCTGCAATTTAAGGAGAACCTTTTGCACACTTTATTATATCAGTTTTGATACTTTTCATAGTGTAAAAAATATCATCCATTCAGATCAGTTTTAAAGGAGTTGGAGCGATTCTTTCGCAAGAAGGAAGGGTGTGTTAGTCATCAATAAATTTTGTTGTGGTGATGACTAAATGATTAACCCAAGATTTCAAAAAACAAAGTTTATACAACATTGTGAGTTCTAGAAATCTCACTGCCTTCATTATCTTCAAGGTAAAATTTCCACTATGGTGTTATCCTATGTATTCATAACTGGCCCACTATTCCTGGAAGACCTATCAGGGGCTCAAGCCATTCATTTTTTAACCTAAATTGTCTCCTTGGCTCAAAACCTCTGTTTTTTCTTACCTGCATGATTCCCCACCACCACCTAAGCCTGCCAAACAGAGTAGCTTTGTTGTGCCTCTTTTAGCAAATCTCAAAAATTAAGTGTCTCTACAAATCCTTTTAGATAGTCAAGTATGTGTTTTGCATCTTAGGCACACAAATACATGAAGCTTGGCATGGATCTTGTCTTACACTTGTGAACCCTAAGTCTAGATCCCAGCCCAAACAACCAAGTCCAAGAAGGCCTCCACTAGATCACCTAAGGTTTCACAAAGTCATAGGATGGATTGGGTGCCCTACAGATTCTACTTCTTCTATATAAAGAGAATACGTTCAAAAGAAGGGGACAAGTCACTTGTCCTAGATACACCAAAGATATCAGTCCAGGAACTTTTTTATGCCTGAAGACATCAATATTGCAATAAGACAGTTTCTCTGTGCTCACATCTCTGCAAGAGTGGCCAAAAGGACATCAGGTTGGCAAAAAGGCAAGGTAATGTAATAAAAAGTCTCCTTCATAAACAACAGAAGCGATGTCAAAGGGACCTCCAAAAGTAGCCTCTTGTTTCAGTACCTAAACATACAAAGGATAAACTATCACCTCCAAACCTTTCTGCAAAAATACCTTGGAGAGTAATCTGAATCAGAGATTAAAAAAAACGGGGAAGTACCTTTGAAAGATGTCATAAAGCCATTTTGGATAAAAGATACATGCAAGAATAGACGGAAACATGAACTTTACAAAAGTGGGTTTTCCCCTTTAAATTTATTTTCAAAAAAGCTATAAAGGGCCCCTTCTAATTTTCCCCAGCACCATTTTCCACTTTGCAACGAAACACAAACCATTTGAGGAGAGTTACAACATTTTTTTGAGTAAACTGTGAAAATTTGTCTACACTACGCCCCTGGCCTTCGGTGCTATGCACAAACGTGAGCCGGGAAGTGTAAAGCTACACCACGCTACGCGCTCGTAGCACAATGCTATGCGCCTGGGTTGGAGCTACGTGCAGGCCTAGAAAGTACAACGGGCACCTGGGAGACTACCCATTCCACCCAGCGCTATTCTTCTACAGCCCGACTGGCCCTGTGTTGTGCACCGACACTGCACTCCTAGCGACAGTTTGCAGATTTTGCCAAAGGCCTTCAAAAATCAAATTTTTCGGCCTCTGAAACTTCTGCAAGCTAATACAAGGTTGGTAAAACCCTTTTTCCTCCTCCCAAGCATTATTTCCCTAAAATCAAAGAGGTCATCCATAGTCAAGATTTGACCAAACCGATTAGGGGAATTTTGAGGTCTAAAATGGGCCTCCTAAGGAATATGTACAATCAAAATTCAATTTATGAGAACCAATCACATTTTAGGAGATGACATCTTCCCTAATGGTTGAGGTGGCATTGCTTGAGTTAAAGGTACTTACTTGTCACATTCTCAATGGTGGATAAAAACTCATGGTTAACCATGGTAGTGCTCTAAATACTTTTAAAGTCATAAAGTAAAGTACTCATAATAAATGTCATTTCACACTTTTTGAATAAAATATTATTATTTTCAATTCATATTTTTTGAAAGAAACAATGCATATCCCTACACAATCTTCATTTATTTACACACTTTTCAATAAATATTAGATTATATTATATTATTTTTATATAGTATATTAATTACATGTTATTATATAATTTAAATAATATAAATTTTAATTAATAGTATATTCTATAATTAAGAATTTAAGAATTTATATTTACATTTTATTTTAAGTTATTTAAGTACAAAGGACAAATGCATTAGTTGTACAATGATAATGACTATTTCTTAAAAATATCATTTTTATTTATAGTCACATCAATACAATTTTTTTATTAATTTTATTTTGGTACAACTTTTGAATTGAATTTAACCATGGTTACATGGATTTTGGAGCAAAAAGTGAATTGCAAATTCATAAATATTATTTTATTGGTTTAGCTATTATTTTATTATTTCCTTAGGAGGCCCATTTTAGACCTCAAAATTATGGTAATGCTAGACTATGTAAAAATCAATTGTTATGTCTTTGAACTAGGGTTTGTAAGAAAATTTGGTTTTGAATGCAAAGAGGGGACTGAGTGAATATAAGGCTGACGTCCACCACCAAGTACAAGCTTTGAAAATTGTCTTCACCTTAGCTTTCCTTTTTGCAAAGAGTTGACCTACACCACTTTTTTTACTCCAAAAAACCTTAAGAAAAACCCCAGGTTTCTTTTGTTGTTTTGGACCAGCCATCATGTCAGAGAGAGATAGTCACACTAGTGGTGATGAGAGTCACAGTCCCACAAAGCCAAAACATCATGGAGGAAAAGCTAAAATATCTGAGCCCCTAGACACCACTCCAATCACTTCCTCTCCTATGATCCTTTCGTGCTTCTAGGATGTAGGGTGCTACAATTTTTGTGAGAAGGTCAAGCAAGTCAACAATCATCCATACTTGATTAGATTATTTTCCTATAGCCTACAAAACCACCAAGTTAATCTAGCAGGGGTTCAATTTGAGCTTTCATCTTAAATCATTTCCAAGGCAACTGGTATAACAGACATTGGTGAGTCTTGGTTCAAACAAAGGAAGTTGGATTTGGGTTATTATGGGCCTTATTTGAAACCCACCTATCAGCAAAATTGTCAGGCTATTTTTCCTTTTTCTTATTTTCTAGAGAGGTATGCAGCATTAATGAGGTAGATCATCAGTTTTTTCACATGTCAGGGAAGATACTCCCAGCTCTATTCATATCATATTAGGTTGCTGATGCATTTTACCAAAGTCAACATGATGAACCTACCTTATTACATTTTCTGTAGTATTGATAAAATGGCCTCCGTTGTCAAGAGGAAAAGCCACGACCACCAAATTCTTAGCCTCTTTCATCACTCCCTAACCAAGATGATTTTCCTATATCAGCTAGAGAAAAAAGGTATATCTTGGGAGACCTTCATCTCACATGATGTGTTTGCAGACCCCCGGGCCCTCATCCATCAGAAATTTCCTTCCACTTCACAACCATCTACTTCCACACATCCATCATCTCCCCATGTGCCTTATCCACTAATAATTTCACATATTACCTCTTCCCCTAGATTACCAAGTGAAGGGGCTGACAGTAGCCCTAGTGAAGAGAAAATAGGAGGCAAAAGTCAGGAAGAAGATGAGACAGATAATGATGGACAAGGAGAGAGTAGTGAAGAAGAAGGTGATGTAGATGAAGAAGAAAATGAAGGAGAGGAAGGTGGCCAAGAAGAAAGCAGCAATGGCCAAGAGCAGCAAGATAATGAAGGAGAAAACAAAGATGAAACTATTAATGGCAGCCACAAGGATGAAAGCAGTGAACATAGTGATGAGGAAGAGAAAAACAGTGAATAAGAAGATAGTGAAGAAGGAGAACATCCAGATGAGGAGGATAGCTATCTAAGTGCCCAAGACAGTCCAAGAAAGAGTCATAATAGTCTGACAGCTGTCATGACTATCTTGACAAAAATCAGTCCATAGAAGACAAAGAGAATCAGGGTGAGGAAGTCACAGAAAATGTAGAGCAGATTGAAGGAAAAAATGATGACAACATTGTCTTTCATATTGCCATTATTTCCCCTCTCTCATGCAATTATCACAGAGGGAAAACGGATGTGTTTTCTACCTCTAAAAGGCAAAGGCCATCTCCTCGCAAAACACCAAAGCATTAGACAAAGGAAAAGAAAAAGTGAAGAGCGTTGGGAAAAAGAAACCAGTCAAGAGGAGAAAAGGGATCAAATAGGCTTCTCAAGGGTCTCTCTTTGTTGATCTAGATAGTGATAATGAGGACCAAGGGATGAGTACAAAATTGCTCCTCTTAGAAAAGGATGCCCAGCTTCAAGAATGGGAAAAGGATTTTGAAAGGGCACAAAGGGTCATGTAATATTATAAATAGGAGGACAAACATTTCAAAAATTGTGAAGAGGGGCCTTGCCTTGCAGAAAAAAATGTCAAACACTATGCAAGGAAGAGCATGCTTTCTAACGCCAAATTGAAGCAAGCCCTCCTAGAGCTAGAAGATCTAAAAAGGCACACAGTGCATGAAAGCCTTGGGATCCTGGCTGATTCTTCTAAGAAGGTGTCTAAAACCCCTTGAGGGGTCTACACACCAATTTTGAAGAAAATCCAGAAACTTTTTGTTTTTTCCAAATTTTGACTCCTAGGAGCGCAACACCCTAGGCTCTACGCTCCTTTTTGGGGCATCCTCAGCTGCTAAAGTTTAAATTTTTGAGATTTTCATGTCACTATTAGTCTACCCACAAAATTTCAGGTCAATTGGAGCATTTTTTCCCCCTCAAAAGGTCAAAAAACACCTCAAAAATGACCTTTCTGCCTCCTTTTTAGGTATGGCGTTGCGTCCTGAGAAGTAATGGGAGATTGGGCTTTTGAGTAGGTAAATGGCATCCATTCAGCACAAATCAAGTATTTATGGAAATTATACTCTTCCATCTTTCCAACGAGGCATCACGGGGCCAAATCTAATGCCGAGAAGGGGTCCAAAACTCAGCTACAATAGACCCCATTTTCTGTTGATATGGCGCTACGCACAGAGACAACTTTTGGCCAAAAAGTCAACAAAAGACACTAATTAATGAAAAATAGGCTTTTTAATATTTTCTTGGGCAAATCACTTTTGATTTGATTTGAGAGTTATGTTTTGGTTTTTTTCATTTACTATGTTATCTCTTATGTGTCTTGGGCCTTGCATGGTCATTAAGCACATTTATGACATTTATGGCTAAATTAGGGTTTCTGGAAGCCTCTTAGAGTTTCCACCTCCTCATTTTCTCCATAAATAGAGCATGAGCCTCTTATGTATTCGTTGGATTTTTATGACTTATACTTAAGCAAATACATAATCTCTTGGAGTTTTTTATGGAAATGTGATGTCTTGGAGCTCATGCATGCCCTGGTTTGCTTGTTGATGGAGAGAGACTGTTTGCAGGATCCATAAGCTTGGTTGATGGTGAAGTGTTTCTTATGTTCATGTTTTTCTAGTTTTCCATTATGTTTTCCATCTTGCTATGTTGCAGTAGGACAAAAAATTTAGATTAAGAAACGTCTCCTTATGGCACCTTACTTCTGTTTGTCCTTCACTCCCTTAATGTTTTCTTCTGTTGAGATATGTTAGGGAATCCATATCTTTCTCTCTAATAAATTCTTAGCTTGTTCATTTATTGAATTGTTTAGATCAGTTGGTGTCAAGTATGATTTATGGCTATCCCAGCATATTGTGGTCACTGAAATACTCTATCCTTGGAATCTCCTCTTTAAAGAAGCTTTGCCTAGCTTTGTCAATGAAGTCTGTTTGAATCATGCTCTTTGCCTGTACTAGCTAAATTTGTTTCAAAGAACCTTCACAGCTGTAAATTTAGATGTTCAGAGTTCTCTCTTCTTCTATGGTTATAACTACTTGTGCATCTTAAATGTTTTTCTGCTCTTGATAATGAAATCTATGAAAGTTAAATAAGTTTCTTGCCTTTCTATAATTTCATTTGAATGTTTTTCTTGGATAATCATCTGTGTTTACTTTGAAATCAAAAGTATTAGGATTAGGATTTTATTCTCTTTCCATGCTTATGATTTTCTAACTCCCTTAGTCTAAAAATTTATTAAGGATTCAGTTCTGCCCTTCACTATATTTTATTCTCAATTTTAATGTTCATCTCATCATCCACCACAACCTCAAAGACCTACCAACCAAGTTAAAATTTCCCTGCAAATTCTCTTGAAACCATTGACGAACTCATCATGACCTTGTTAGACTCCATTGCCCAATGACTTAAACAATCTTGCATGTTTTCTATCTAAATCCATCTGAGCATCATACCCAACCAAAAATAATCAAAATACCCTACATTTAACATCTAGCCTAAAATCAATCCTAACACTAGTAAAAATGGCTAATTAGTTACTTAAAAAATGACTAAAATTTGCATATAAACGACTATTTTTCGGTCAGTGGCCAATGGTAGCTAATTTACAGTATCTTCTAACGTGACCAACTTTTAGTCGTTTTTAGCTTAGTCATTAATTGGTTGTCTAAATTTTGTTTCCAATAGTATATTTGGAAATTAATTTAGTCATTGTTTAGGTCATTGTAGTCATTGATTTGGTCATTGATTTAGTCATTGATTTGGTTATCGATTTAGTCATTAATTTGATTATTGATTTAGTCATTGATTTTATTGTCTAGTAGTATATTTGGTCATTAATGTAGTCATTGATTTGGTCATTGATTTAACTATTGATATGGTCATTGATTTGGTAATTTATTGTCACTATTAATGACCAATTATACAACAAAATATATTACTAAATGATCACCCGATAAAACTAATTAATGAACAAATAAATATGACCAAAATGTTGGTCATGTTATAAGATGTTGTAAATTAGCTACTAATAGTCATATATATGCAAATTTTAGTTATCGTTTGAAACCAATTAATCACCAAAGAAATATGAGTAAATTTTGGTTGTGTTATAAGCTACTGTAAATTAGCTACTAATATTCGTATATATGCACAGTTTAGTCGTCATTTGTAATCAAAAATTTATCATTTGCAGTAGTCATTTTTTTTTGTAGTTTCATATTCATTATATAAATGACTATTTTAGTAGTTTATATTCATTTCATTTACTTTTATTAAAAATTGTTATAAGCAACTAATTTAGTAGTTTTAGATGGATTTTATGTTTTCAATATTAATCAACATAAATTAATTAGTATGATTTTGCAACTAAATTTAATAAAAATTCCATACAATGTATATGTTCATCTAATATGAAAACAAAAAGTTACATATATTAATTACAATACTATATAATATCTAGTGCAACTATAAATAATTTCAACCACATAAATTATATTATATAAAATTTCAAGTATTACAATATAAATTTTGAACTTAATATTAATTGGAGTACAATTACACATGAAATAATGTTTCATTATTTCAAATAGTACCATTATCTTGTCAAGGCATTGTGAGTGAATTCACCAACTCTGATTGTTTTGCCAAGGCATTGCAAGTGAATTCACCAACTTTGAAGACTTGATCATCAGTCTCTATGTGTGTGTTATGCATGATATTAGCTCTACGGGTACCACTAGACCAATTCTCTTCTTTCTTTAATTTTCATTTTGTCACTCTAGTGTTATTTGTTTTCCTCTTTCTTCAATCCTTGCTTCTTACCATCAATACTGAGTTCTTTTTCTGACAAAGAAAAATGATACAATGCAATGTATAAGACATGAAAGTAGATGAACAATAGAATATAAATTAAATTAGAAAATAAATATTTATACGATATATACCTCAACATCAACAATATTGTAAATGTGATTTTTCCCCATAAAAACAAGAAACTTGAATAAGTTTTATGTAATTGGGAAATAGTGGAAGTTATGTGGCCTGATGACCTGTATAAACAAAGCAAATAAAATGTCACAAATAAACACAACAAAGCTAGCAATTTCGAGTAAGAATGTCTCATGCTCCATTTTTGTAGTTATATTGTTTCCTTTAGTTATCTCCAAGAAGCAATGACACTTCAACAATAAAACTGGTCAGTAGAAATCTAATGGGTGGAGCAAAGTATTGTTGACACAAGATTAAAACAGCAAACTAAAAGATAATAATACAAGACTTTGTAAATTGTGATACTAACCGGGAATATAGCTTCAATATAATAATCTTCAATTATCAACGTACTATTCCAAGGGAAAAAGGAATCCAATTCCCATCAGCCAAAAAATTATGTATGCCACTTTGTTGCCCTATAATTAATTGAGCGAGATTAGCACATGAAATGTCCATGTAGAATCTGTGAAATAACTCTATAAATATTCAAAGAAAACTTAATGTTACTCATTCATTTTTCTCTAATGCAGAAAAAACTGAATATGCTAACCTGTTTTTAAGCAGGAGAGTTTTGTAATTCATCATGTCCAAAATCATTTCTTATTGTCATGATTTTCTTTTAATGATCAAGCAACGGGCCTATATTTGATCAGAAAACATATTTTTCATAATATATTCCATTTTTCTAATTCAAAACTAAATTTCCTTCCAGTTTATGACATTCAAAAAAATTGGAATCATATTCCTTTAACAAGTCACTGTTGTAATATACTACTAAACGAATAGCTACGTAATGAAGTTATTAGTGGTGGAATACTAATAAATCATAAATACAGGCAAGAAATAACACCATTATGTCCTAGGCATGCCAAGTCTTTATCCTCTTATTTGGCAATATTTCTTCATGAAAATAACATATTTGACAAAGAGAACTTTTCTAAAACCAACCAACGCCGATGTATCCAACAACATTGACATTTCTATTGGCATCCCCTCAAAATGTCTAGAAGTATCAAACAAGTGTAGTGAACTTCCCTGTAAGGTCAAATTTTGGCAATGGAATATGTTATCCCTTAGTCTAATCAAGTTTTAACTTGCCTTTGATAACTTGAAGAGAATGGGAATCTGATGTAGAATTAAAAACAAACAAAAACACTTGTATTCATTCACACTTACCTAGTTCCTAAACAAACATTAAATCACTATACAAATCCAAGCATGTTTCGCATTCCACCAAGAAGCATAATTTCCAGATTTTGATTGCAACTCTTGAGGCTTTCTCAAATCTGTAAACAAGTAACATCATGAATATTTTTCCTTAGTTTTAAAACCTTATCTTGTGTGGAGCTTGAGAAAATATGTGCATAAACATATCACATTATAGCATGTTGTGGAGTACATTTACAAGAAACCAATCATTCAAAATTTTATATTCTCTCAATCTTGAGGCATGTGTTAAATGCCCATCATCTACATCTTTGCACAAAGGTGTCATAAAAAATTTGAAAGTTCTTGTCTTGCTAGTATGATCTAAAAATTGCTTTGCGCAAGATTTTTTTCACTCCATTATTAAAATTTTGATGTTATGAACAATATATAGATACAAAGGATGCTTTGAATAATAAAAAAGGCAGTTATTTTTCCATCAATAGTGTTTAATATTTTCATATGGTGTAAATTCAGTAGTTATACTCGTGGTTTTTGCAATGACCTATCCTGAAGGCTTACACCATATACCTACTTTCACATTCTAAACCATAGTTTTGCGTCATCAACAAGCCCTCTTTAGAGAGTCCATTAGCCTCTGCCTTAAATTCTCTATAAATATGATGGAATGATATCTTCAAGAATTGTGCTTTGACTGTCTTCAGCTACTCCAAAATGGGTTATGAAAACAATTATTCCATCCTAAAGCTACCATTGAACCAATTTATAACCAAGGAATCCCCAAAGACCTGGAATTCAATCACCTCTCCTCCACTTCTATTGTTAAAAAAAAAATTAGTGCCTTTATTTCATCATAGTTGTTAGAGCCTGTACCAATAAATGCCTCAAATTTTGAAGATATGAGTATAATAGGATCACTAAGGTATAGGATACCTCCTACAACATATTCTTCTTGTTGACCTTGATTGGCACTGTTGAAAATTGAAATAACACCATTCCCACTCTTAACAATAGAAGGATGGATCAATGTCCTTTATTTACCTGTGTTAGGTTCTTTTTTACTTTGAAAGCTCAGTCATCACTGGGAGACACACTGAAACAATGGATAAAATTTACCTTGAAAGATCTCAGAGTTTTTGGCAAGCCAGATACATCAAAACACCATAAGACACAGTGCCTTACAACCCTTTAAGTCTTTATTCAAAACACATTTTTTTAAAAAGAGAAGCTTATGTTCATGGTAGAGTCGTTGAATCAAAGTGATTAAGCGACCAAAAGAGAAGCCAACCTATAGTAGAGGATAACAAAGATCATTGATAGCTCTCATTCAAATTTTAACTAGTCACCACCTAGACAATTTGTGAAATTGAGCTACCAAAGCTGCCAAATAGAAGATGTACGTATGAGGCATTTAATATAGTATTAAATGTGGTTGTTGTTAGTTAGTTATTTGGTTGATATGCAATGTACACCTCTTCTCCTACTATGTAATGACTATGTCTCCTAGAAACATCCTTGAGTTGCCAAAGACCAGTGCTTAGGACATCTTAAGATAGGAGGTTTTTCGGATTATTCTTAATGCTTGTGGGGGGACCTCCTGATATGAAATGGATTTGAAATATTTAGAATGATGGGCCATGATATCAAAGAAGGAAGACTGGTGGACGAGAACTCTAACTGTAGAGAGAAAGGCCTACGCAAAATGGGCCTGAAGCGGTCATGAAATAAAGTTGTTGCAAGTAGGGCTGAATGTGAGACAAATGAACAGATATAAAAGTAATGGGGATGAGACAATGTGAAGTATATTCAAGGAATTTCAAAGCAAGGTGGGCTTATACCAGCACAAGAATCCACCCTTAAATTACCATAGAAGAAAATGATATGAAAATGGAACCTAGAATAGAAATCGTGCCTCGAGCTATTTTTAAGATGTTACTGTAAAGCATGACATGAGTACCATCAAAGATAAATTCATATCCAACTCATAGAAAACCCACAGTCCGAAAGCAACGATAACAAGAAGGAAAATGTGAGCACAATGAACATTAAATTGAATCACTATATCAAGAGAACACATATTGTTCATTCATTCCAGTAGGAATCCATTATTGCAACAGACTGGCTTTTTATTACTATTTTAAAACAGCTCTTCAGATATACACTAGGAGAAAAACCTCAAAATTACAAAAGATGATACACATACTACCACCTCTTCTCCTAAAAATAAAGAACTTTTTTTAAGTCTCTGGTCCGATATTTTATATTATTTTACATGAACGTTCAAAGCAGATATTCTATGGAGATGTGTCTAGTTCCATTCTTAATAAAAAACAAAATTGATGATGAGGCAAAATGACCTCTCATCTCAAACAGTATGGCCTGAAACAGGCTATAGCTAAAACATAACAAAAAATAGAAAATAAAAAGACTGCATAGGGTGAAATCAATATTTCACCCATTTTTGCATTACATAGAAAATAAAAATAAATCAGGTCGCGTGGGAAAAATTATGAGATTCATCATCTTGTGTTTTGCTGAGGAGTGCCTGACTGTGGTGGGTGTGGCTGAGCTGAGGATGAAGATGATCCGAGTGTACGAGCCGGAGGAGGTGGAAGCTGATGAGAAGCAGAAGATACTGGAGGATTCACATATTCACTGCACCTTTGCCACAACCTGTCCCCTTGTGATGACATTGTGATGTAGGATTCGAACAGGGATTGCATGTTAAATAGCTTAGTATAATCCACATGGATATCAAGGAATTTCTTTACCTAGCAAAGAAGGAAGAAATATTTGTGTAGCATAGCTATTATAATCTCTCCTTTTAGTCAGTTTGTTCTCTCTAAAGATATGTTTTCATTTCCCATAATTTTTGACATCTTTTTCTCATAGACTATTAGCTGAGAGAATGTGCCTGTTTGTTGATCCCAACATGGTGGGAGGCCTGCTTCTACCAGCTTTTTCCACTCCCAGTCGAACTTCTCCACTCCTTTTGAGACTAGTGCCAAACAACCTAATGTGTTTGTGCATGCAGTTTCTTTCTCGATTACCCTTCTGAACTCCCTAATTGTCCTAAAGTGGCCAACAATTCCATGCGCACGTAGTTCATCAGGTGAGAGTTCATTTAGGCACCAGATATATTTGTTGGCTATCGTGGCCTTTGCTTCTCCGTCTGTGCATCCATCCTGAAGCTGGGCTTTGAACTGGTGGATTGGAATCTTCTTGTCATCTATTAGTGTGAGGAGGTTCTAATGCTGCTTAACCTATGTTATGATGTCTACCCAAACTAGTCGCCTTGCTTCCATGAGTGACATATTGCCTTTGATCTTCCCCTTTAATTCCTTGATGGACTTATCCTGCACCTGAGTTTCTTCTTGTAGTTTTTCTACCTCCCTTTGTAGGGGCGTCGTCACATTCTAATTTGCTGCTAGCATAGCCTCAACATCCTTTAGTTGATGGCGAACTGAGCGAGTCTCATCCTCTAACACCTTCAGGTCAGATAGGGCCTTGGTGAGCTGTCCAGGAGTTGTCCTGGGCTCACCTGACATAGGTCACGCATGTATACTGGTCCCATTTGACCTGCCAGTCTAATAGCCTTTGATATAGTCTGACAATCTTTGTGTCATTTGGTGCATTCTCTTCATGTTCTCTGGCGAGCTGATCCATCTGTAGATGCTCCTCACGAGACATGTTTAGCTTTCACTTCAGCTCCAGGTTCTCCACTTCTAACTTGGCAAGAATTTGTTGTTGTGCTACATCTTTTTCAGCTCCCTTCTCCCTTATTTTTTTCTTGAGGGCTTCCAGCTGGGTGCGGTTTGCTCTGGCACTAGCCTTCTCTCTCTTCTAGTGCTCTATTACCAGATTTTACTTCTTTTCAAGCTTCTTCAAGGCTACTGCATGCTTCACAACCTCAATCTGTAGCATATCCCTGATACACTGGTGTAAGTCTAGCTTCTCTAGCAGGGGAATGTTGGTTAAGTTGAGGATGATTTCCAAAGCTAGATATTAGGTTATAGAAGCCGAGCGCTACAATTTTTCTTGTTGAATAGCTAGTATAAGTTTTTCTTTATCCATATCTAGCACCAAAGTAAGTCGAGAATGGTGCTTGTCCACAAACCCGGCCAATTCAGCCCTCAATTTCTCCCGGGCGAATATGTCTTTCACATTTATTTCCTCCCTTGTCTCTTGCATGTCAACCGTGACTGCCTGGGAAATCTTTGAGGGGGCCAATGAGGAGGCATCGTCAAAAGATACATGAAAACCTTGCTTTTCCTTGTCAGGAACCCCAAACTTAGGAATCTCTTCAAAGGATAGCTCGTCCCCTATGTCATCTAGCCCTTCGGTCCTTAGTTTTTTGTTAGGGTGAGTTTTCTCATTAATGTCCATGACCTCCTGGCTTCCTGAGGGGCTTTCTTATCCTTGTTCCTTTGTCCCCACAGACACATTATCTCCTTTTCCTTCCATAGCTGAAGACTCAGCCTCCATCTATGCATCCAAAGGCCACGTATCAAAATTATCTCTCCATTCAATGAAGGGCCTAGTCTCATGTATATAATTATTTTATTTTATTTTCCTCTTCCTAGTAGAGAGGACTCCCTTAGGGTCATAGGGCCCAACTTTTCCTTGTGGGAGGTTCATCTCTTGCAGCATTTTCTCCACGGTTGAGAGGGAATGCCTCGAATTTATGGTGAAGCGGTCGATTGAAGCTGGGAGTTTGAGGATATATCCTTTCTTCACAGGTATGAAGTGGATCTAGTTGGCCTTCAAGGTTTGTCGAATGAATTCGAGGGCAAAAAATCGCATAGTTGGAAACACCAATAGGCGGTAGGGAGGTACCTCTGTACCGTAGACTTTGATCTCAGTATAGTCATCATACAGGTACCAGTTCCCTGTGCAATCTTCCTCATCAAACTGTAGCCCATCCTTTTGCTCAGGAAATATTCTAGGTGGAGGATTGTCATGTATAATGACATAAGCTATGGACATGAACTCATTAATAAATTTTGTATACCCCTTCCCCTCTGGCTACTGACGAAATATAGTAGTCCACTCAAAGATGGCTCTAGGTTGGGCACTTATCTTCGAGAATCTGTTTAGGCCTAGACTTTCAAATTTATTTGCGTGCTTGAATAGGAACAAGTAAAACACGAAGGAACAATACTTAAAAGAACCAATAGATGAAATATCTTGAGACTAGGTTTGGATAGCCGAAGCCAAGAAAGAAGGAATATCTAAAAGGGTATCCTTCTGCATCATGAGCCATAGAAAAGATATACCCTCTTTAGTCACCTGGTAGACCTCCTCAAACACTAACAACCCCGAGATGAGTGCTAGAACGGGCTGCACATTGGTTCGGAAAGTAGACAAGGGAACAGAGTCCATGAGTGGGAAAGGTGATAGGTTAGAATCTGAGAGGAGGCTGAGGGAACTGCTTTGTTTTTCCCAGGGTAGCTTTGAAAATTCACAGGAGAGGGAGACCTCAGAGAACTCAACATAATCTTGGCTGGGGGGGTAGCGAATAATTGTTCTTATGAGTTGGGGCGTAATGTGAAAAATCTTATTTCCTTGGGCAAAGAGAAACATGTCTCTATGCTCGTCATAGGCTTCCCCAAGATAGCTAATGAACTTAGGAATAGGGTATGTGGTTGGAGAAATTTGATAATACAGACCCAACTCGATGAATCTGAACATATCTTCACCTTTTCGATGATAGTCGAAAATCTCGAGTCTAATGTGGGCTACACTAAACGGGTAGACTGCGTCATGAATTCCTGCATGGGCATCGATGAGGGGTTCGGGTCGAGGAGCAGTCCTGACCTTCCGAGCTTGTGGGGTTTCAGGCTCAAACTTCTTGTTTTTCATTTTCGCCATGACCATTCGAAAAGTTAAAATAGAATGGAAATAGTGCAACGAGAAAATGACTAAATACCTGAGAATAGTGAGATAGCCTAGGGGAAATCAACGCGGGATTGAAAACGACCTTGCACTTGAGTTTTAACGTCCTCTGCGCAAAAAACCGGTTAATAACCAGTATTTTACACAGTTTGAGAGTAAAATGAGCTTATATTAGACCGGGTTTTACAGAACACGAGACATGGTGACAGTTGTAGGGTTGGCGTCATAAGGAAGATGACAATGGGACACGTGGAAATGGGTTATTGGCTGGCAACGGTCGGGTAGATGAGAGCCATGTGCCGAATTAAAGCAGGTACTGGCCTTCATACCGCCACCCTAGACTTACCTTACCTTTTTACTTACCGGCGCCAACTGTCGTCTTCGGTGGGCCCCTTTAAACTTCGGCGGGGTGCATAGTAGTCTTCGGGCTCATTTTCTTACCCCACGAAACGATTGTGACTGGCTCGCCAAAAGGTGACGTCACCGTTTCTGGGGGTCTAACTTTTAACCTCGTCGTTCTCCTTTGGGGCCGACGAAAATCCCTTCCAACATGCTTTGTGGCCCATGGGTCTGACACAGAGCCATAAGTGTTGTTTTCCACTGTGTAGTGGCCCCAATCAAGCTTAGCCACTGCACTTATCCCTTAGGAAACTTTCTTTCCAAGAACTTCATAATTTACTCAGTCTGCCACCCTTATAAACTTCTCAGATTTTTCCACTTAACCGCTCCTTTTGCTTGGTAGATAAGGCGACCAAACAACAAACTCAATGAGACATCGCATCATCTAATGAATTAATGAATCCACTCTTTCTCATTCTACTGTGTATTCATGTCCACATACATGTGTGAAAAAAAAATACATTTTAGAAATACAAGTGTGGATTTGTGGAGTCTGTTTCTAGAGAAAGGATGGATACTCATTTAAGTTGAGTGCAGTGATTCTTATAATATTTTAATATTTTCACTCCCACCATAAGACTTCATTTCTTTAACCAGTGATGGAGATGTTTAGCAGTGGACTCATGTTGTACCAAATACTGCGATTGGAGTATATAATGTGCCAGCTACCCCATTGTATGGACATGGTCCTTGCATTCCACATGGTGATAAGTTGAGGCAAGTATCCATTGGGGCTAGTATGTATGCTGGAATTACAGATGGTGGTTGAGTGCATACTTGGAGGAATGCGATGAAGGGTGGGCTTATAGGCATGGTAGTTCCAAATAAGGAAGCTTTGACACCACTTGGCCATGAGGAAAGCCACAAGGATATTGCAATTTTTAATGTAGGTTTGTACCTTGGTTTCTGAAAATCACAATCTTTGTATTAGATTTATTGGTTTTGTATTTTTATTGGTTTATATTTTTAATTTCTATATACTTGATGTTATACTCTTTGAAGGAAGTGTAAATACTAAGAGGTTTTTTCTTGCC
Organism: Pinus albicaulis; assembly: GCA_034641835.2. NCBI lineage: Eukaryota > Viridiplantae > Streptophyta > Pinopsida > Pinales > Pinaceae > Pinus > Pinus albicaulis. Next base: position 22,698,842 of record CM076574.1, on the reverse strand, counting down.
ATTATCTTTGTTGGGTAGTAGATATGAAATATGTTGGCTTAGCTACAACTATGTTTTCTATGTACTAGGCATTTAGATAACAAGAATATTCATTATGTTATAGGTCTCAGGACTGCCATGAAAGTAATATGTGTAGCAGGATCCTTGATAGTAGCTTTCAAGAATAAAACCAGAGGTCAAATGAGACCACAGAAGAAACTAGTGAAATATAGCAGCAAATGAGGAATAGAAGTGAGTTCTCGAATATTCAACTACAGTTCCATTTGGTTACAACTCTATTAAGACTTTATATGTGGATTCTCCTTTTTGTAAACCACCGTTATCAACTAATGGATAATGTACAACTTTGTAAATAATATTCATTTATATATTGTATCGATAAATTTTGAACTGATCCGCTCCTATTATGAACAAATGGTAACAGGCTTCCTTGCAAGAATTTGTAGGAAACATGCAGGTACTTTTATCTATTGTGAGATACTTACAAAGAACAGTTCTGCTTACAGTCTCTAAAGGGTTCAAGAATCTTTCTATACTACCTTTTGCACATTCTTGGTTGATTTTTGAAGCAATTTCTGATTTTGACATTAGCTACATGTAGAATGTGTAGCCTGTACCCTGTTTAACTAATAAATCACTACCCCGATTTCCAAAAGGAGGATGCTATTGAAATTGTAATGATGAATTGCAATGGGTAAGACAAAATTCTATGCTCTAGAATTTAAATATAATATTATAGCTTCAAATGCAGGATGCAACCATTTAGATCTCGTATAGCAGTGTTGAAATATGGTGAGAATCTTGACAAAAAATCATCTGTCAGAATCTTATGCCTCTTGAAATTTTTTGTTGGTTTGTTTACAATATAGAGTAGGTTGCTTTTGAATGGATTGCTTGACATCCTTATTGAGATTTGAGGCTCTATTGCAATTCATATTGCTTCTCTATGCGATCTAACCAAATCATGGCTTTCGATTTGTGCCATGCAATTTTTAGTGCCAAGTGAATGCTATGGCTAGTGAAAGCACTGAGGGGCGGGTTAATAACCTTTAATTATGACCTCCTACACAAACTACCAAAGAGTATCTCTTGAATCATTAAGAAAAGAAATAAATATAACTGAACACTTGACATATTCTTCTGCAAATGCTCAGAATTTTGTAATAGATATTGACAATCAATATTCCAGGCAAAAAATGTATGGTAAGAAGAAAATATATTTACCTCAATTTATGATCCATCTTGGTCTCCAACTACACCACCACTCAGCGGCTCTTACACTTATCTACCTTTGGCTTTGGAAGATATGTAACAATAGCTACACAATTCAGCAAAGAAATCATACAGCATGCTTATTCCTTGCAATTCAATCCACAACAACATCCTTCAAAGGGTGCAATTGTAGCCCAAAAATATGAAAATTCTCAAGTGTAATCTGCATGCACATTCAAAATTATGGTGGATTTTCCTAAAAGTAGCAGATGGATCATACTCAAGATCACTAGGATCTGGAGCATATCCTAAACGAGCAAGGAAGACATGAGCATACACACTCCCATTATTCTTTACAGCCTAGAAATAAATACAAAAATTACACCATTATACTTCAATATGCTAAAACCTGTTCTAGCCTCCATCAAGCCAACCAATCCAAGTGTTTTATATTAACAGCTTATATGCCAATTGATATTCAAATCAAATAGTCCAAAATCTAATATGGTAGAAAGTAAGATCAAATTACAAGTATTAGCAGAAAAACAATTATATATACCAAAACCAGAATTTACATTAAATTATCTCAAATACCTCTAAAGGATGGTAAACTGTTCTATGTTTTCAAACACTGTTTGGGCCCTAGGCTGAAGAAAGGTACATTGGTTTCTTGCCAGACAAGAGCTGCTTCATTGCTAAAATCATAGAACCTCTCATTCTCAAAGAGATAGAGCCACATATCCTGAATCATTTACAAAGTACAGAAAAATTAGGCTAGATTTCACAAATTCATGACAACCACAATGTGAACCAAGAGTCAACATCTCAATAATGAAAGTCAAATCCACTTAGTCAAAAGCTTTATCAAATGAAATTTCAAAGAAAAGGGGTTACTGGCTAGTTTTTGTGCACATTTGAAGGTTTTATAGGTTGAAACCATGGTACTGAGATTACTTTTTTGTACACAAAACTTGTGTTATCATTAGAAAACCTTCCATGGCATTTCCTAGATCCTTGGAGTCTCTGTTTTAGCCATGATCTTGTGTGCCACACTAAGAAATGTAATTGGATGCCAATCACCAATTCTCTTTGTGGCTGCTTTTTTGGGAATGTGTTTGCCAAATGACAAAAATTGTCACTAACATGGCTCATGGCCTTGTAAAATTCACACAGAATTCCATCTAGATTCTATACTTAGATACTTTCCATTCTTCATGTAGCTAAGTGTTGCAAAATCCTCCTCTTTTGAGAAGTCATCGTTCTTTAACCTACTCTAGTCACCAATAAAACCTTATGAGGATTGACCCTACAATAAGCATTTCTTGCAGCCACTACATGATCCATCATAGTATAAGGAGAAAAATATTTTGAAATTGCAATTTGTACATACCTCTAATGTCAACTAAAGTGCTAACAAAAGAACCATTTGCATGGAGCAATCCAAGATCCTATTCATTTCCACTTTTATTTTCAAAAAGTCAAAATAGAATTTTGAGCCCTCATCTCCCTTATGAATCCAATGAAACCTGAAACAAACTTAGGCACCCTTGGAAATATATTCCCCTCTACTTCACCTCCCTCTGAACCATTATTTCCTACCATGCATCCTCGCCATAAAGCGACACATTATGGAGATCCTCTTCAATAGCAACACACACTTATTGAAGTCTACCTTGCCGCAACTCCTTTCTGCCTTTTGCGTGCCATCATCCTACCCCAACATCTCATGGATTTCACAATTAAACATCTTTGGTTATAGATTATGATCCAAGCATATTGAAATGCATTTTTTATTGTTTCTCTAATGGAAGTATGTAATGTCCCTAGATAATTTTTGGCCTTGGGGTTCAATCCTTATCTAGGGTTTTCAACTAATCATGAAAATAATCATAACAACAGTTCATATTTATCAACTCATATAATAGTAAGTACCATTCTATATAATTCACTAATGATATAAGATATATTTAATAGTCATATGTTTCTTCAACAAACCACCATAAGTTTGGGCTAACTGCCTAATGAATAGTAGACCTATACAACCAATAATCCACCAATATAATTCTGACTGTAATGTGAATATTCAATAGATCAGTATTCCAACTGTAACCCACACTAGAACTATCCAAGTTTAGTTGGTAATATACTAATTAACAACTCACTGTCTAATTGTGTTTCCTCCAAACTTGTTTGTTGTTAAGAAGAGCTTCTGACAGCCCTTTCTCAGTGGAGTTTCCATATGCAGTTGGAGTAGTCTCTTAACCTAGTCAAATCATTGGTTAGATCTTATGAAAATCCCATTTTGAGCCAAATTTCACGTGTAGTTGGAGAGTTGATCCTATTGCTGCATCACGTCAACAAACTACAAGTTCTGGAGGCCTGCTTGGGATGTTTCGTTATCCAAGACATTGCCTGTAATTGTTGGGGAGTGGTTTCAAGGCTTCATGCGATCACATATCCCTGAAAGACATATCTGATGATGCCATAAATACACTCAGGAGGAAGGCTGCATACCCGAAATGCTTCAGACTAGCCCCTAAAAACCACCTAGTAACCTATTGATCTCCTGTTTGGTTGAGAACAACCTTTCTACTTCCTATTTGGCTTCAGTGCCTTAGAGAGGACCCCTCACAGCCTTACCTTTCCTTAACCAATGGTTTTGAGCTTGGGTATACTATAGACAGATCATAGAGAGAAGATCTTGTTGCCTAGAAATACTAATGGTGGCCAGGTATCCCACAGAAAGACCTCCGCTGTCTTGAATAAGACTTATTGACCGAGAATAACCATTGAGAATGTGTTTCCCTACTTGCAAAAATGAATCATAGATGATCCAAAATATTATGTTGTAAGAGGTGTAAAGGAGAGAGGGGGATTAGGTAGGGTGGGATCACCTCCACCAAAACTAATCAAGAGAAGAAAGGGGTCTTAAAACTCTCACAGTTCCAACTCCAAGAAAACAAAGATAGTCCATTCCAAATCGATGATGAGAAAATGACTCTATCTCTTTATTTATAGATTCCTCATGGGGACCTCTCTTCCTAATTTAATGTGAGGGCTTACAAGTGTAGCCCCCAATTCTTCCTTTTTGCTCCAGCTACCCCAAATTTACCCAATGTTGCCCCAAAATATTGGATAATGGGTTTCCCCATTTATCAATGACTATAGCCTATGGGGTAGGATAGGCTACTTCATCCTCCCTTGGGCACTTAGTCAATAGGGAACATTTTAAAGCAGGGTAGGAAAAGGGTATAACCTCTATTTCCTTGACACCTCTGTACTTAGAGAAGTGGGAAGGCTTGGCCCGATCGATATGTGTGCACATAGAAATGACATTGTTGTAAAATTGATCATTAGTCATGTGTTGCAATGAAAAATTAATCATTATTAGATACTTACATCACACCATGCTCTAAATTTTGTATACATAAGTGGCAAGGATGGCCCTTATCATCTTTGCCATATATTCAAGTGTGTTTGAAGCCTTTAAGATCTTTTTTCATGCTTCCTCAAGCAGATATGGGGAAATTGTTACTTAGTATCTTTGCAGTTGCAGTAACACCATATGGATTATCAACAAGTATGGAACTTGTTTGTCTAATTAATTTGGTCTTTCTCGGCATATTAAGGAATTTGGTCTTTCTCGGTATATTAAGGACAACTTTGGCAAGTTCCTTTCTTTATGGGGAAACCATTGTGAAAGAGAGCATTTTCATATGTATGACTATTTGTGGGACAAGAACACAGGCAAGTGGCTATCATGGCAAGCTCTTGTTATTCTGAAAGACTTCAAGAAATTGATTGATTCTACTGCAATATATTTATGATTCCCAAAGAATGTTTGTTCAAGCTATGTAAATAATCTGGATAGTCTTGACTCCATTTGAAAGGATTGGAAATGGTCTCATGAGATACCATTTAAGGGCACTATTGAACCAAGGAATTCTATGACAAGATCTCACAACTCATTCACTGGAAATTCATCTCAACAGGGAGTGAAATGTTTGAGACCATGAGTCAAGGTGGCCCTAGAAGTGTCATGATATTGGAAATCCCATTCGTATTTTAAAACTGAAGTACTTAGATTGTTGGTTCTCCACAATATTTTTGTGATAAAGGATCAATTGCATTTCATTTTTCTAACGATTGGTTATTGTATGGCATGTTGCAACATTGAATCTATATTTCAAGGCCATTAATATTAATCTTTGTTTTAATATTGAATTTTTTTGTTTCTTGTGTTCATTGGAATAATGCTCCATTTAGGGGAAAATGGATGGTTCGAGAAGCATGTAGAACTGTGTGATGTTAGCTGTCTAACAATCCCTTCCTACTTATAGAAGTTACACAGTTGGGCAACGTTTCATGATATGAACACTTTTTTCAATTTGGAAGAAATTTTTGTATTTACTATTTAGATCAACTTTGACTATGTAATTGTTGTCCAACATTGCAAATTTTAGGTAATATGTGGGAAGTCTTTAAGTTGGGGTCAAGGAGTGTTAATTGTTATTTGTTTTGTAGGCAAGCAACTCTTATTTGACTACTTTTTAGCTCCTAGATATAACAATTGTAAGGTTTAATGCAATATCTGTGCCATTTTCCCCTAAACTATTGTTTTATAATTGCATGTCCCCTATTTATATATATATATTTAACAATGAATGTTGTTGTACTAATTACTATGTAATTGAAACCCTCATTCAAGGATTTGATCAAAAAGGTATGTATTCATGATCCTTTTTATTTTCTTCGCTTCCGTGTTATATTTTATCATCATTTGAAGTGATAAAAAAATTTCAACTTGCTGGAAATAAATAAGTAAAAATCTACATAAAAAAAAAATTGGGTTTTGACCCTATGGGGATTTGACCCCAATTGTAGAGTAATCAATTGTATTATCATTATTTTTACTCATCTACTCTCAATGATGGGATGTTTTTTGTTATTATCTATTCAATACCCTGGCTTCTCTACCCATAGATCCAACACTTTAAAGTGCCTCTACACTTGTGGGTGGCCCCCAAGGGGTGGTTTAGCTCATTATTTTCCACGTCTTCCTGAATTTCTCAGATCTAGAGGTGCATAACAGAAAGTTACTTTATCATCTACAACCATTTACTAAAATCTATAGCAATTTATTCACCTCCCAATTTGTAAGGGCTCCTATCACTCAACTTGGTGCTATTCTAAGAGTTATGTCTAGTATTTTGAGTGTCTTTATGCTTGCTGATTTTCATTTTTCTACAGTCACATTTCATTTTCAGATTGCCTCTCATGAAGACCTTGACAAGACCACTATTTTGGGTGGTAAAAACACCAACTGATTTGGACAAGACATACCCACTTATGGTCCAAACCAATCCATTTGAAACTAGGCAACCCATAGAGCACCAAAATGCATAAAAATAAAAAACAAAATAACATAAATATGCACCCCTCTCTTAAAGCCTAATCCTCGAAATTCTCAATCTCGAATTGGATCTGAAATCGCCAGAAAAATACCTGAATGTATCAAACCACTGGAAGGCTTTAACTCTATCCTTTCTCATAGTTGGACAATACCTAGCATGGAAGTTGGGTTCAAGCCCACAGGTCAAAATTGGCACAGATGCAATAGTTGGTTGTGTGGAAAATGTCTTCCTGCTAGAGACACTTATTGTTCAAATTCCAGAGACACGTCAATGCACACTTAATAGAAATGTTGATGTCAATTGAATGACAATTTTGAGATAGGGATGGGTCCAAGCACAGGATTTGGGACATGAAGAAAAGCAAGGCCCACATTCGTTTAAGTGAATCCAATGATGAATTTGCTTGGTCCTATAACACCACAAGTGGACATTATTTAACTAATTTGGGGTATTATCTTGCAATGCAAAACCTAGAAATATCAACAAATAAATGGCGGTTCGAGAAGCTCTGGATGCAGGGAATTTCGTCCTCATTTTCTTTCTACTAATTACTCATCCCAAAAATATTGGGTAGACCATAGAACAAAGAATAAACCAATTCCATATCCTCTACCCACTTTGGGAAGAAGAAATATGGCACCTATCATAGGAATCTTGCCCATTCCAATGAGGAATGTCAAAAATTTAGGCCAAAAGAGCTCCAAAAGGAAAAATACTTCCTTTATAAGAATTATTGAGAGGTTGATGTCAACAATCGCAGCTACATTGACCCACACTTGATGCTAAAGCACAAAGCTAGCCTTGCCAGCAAAAAAGAATCTCATTGTACATAGAACTGTCAAATCAAGCACAAAATAACATATATGGTCATTGATAATGGCAACCAAAATAACATTTTCTTGCTTCAATTGGAAAAGGAACTTAAGTTACCAACCTCAACTCATCCCAAATCACATTAGCTTGGATGGGTCAAAGATGCACAATAGCTTGTTCTAATCAGTTGACAATAGATCAAACTGTTACTAAAAGATGGCAATATTTTTCCCAATATCTTATATGTTCTTACAAATAAAGATGAGAAGAATTATGAAAATAAGATGATGATAAAAAGTTTAACTAATTGCATAAGCATAAGTAATATAAGTGACATTTAAAAAAAGAAAGGAATACTACAAAAGAGGAATGCCACAAATGCAGATATATTGTACTACATAAAATCAAAAAAATAATGAAGTCGATTGACAGAGAAATCAGTGGTGTCATTGGTGGTTGTTTGTATCCTAAACATGGGAGTTACGCTTAGATGTTTACAAATACACCATGATACATTCCCACTTGCCACCTGTCACCTAGTATTATTCTCACCTCTTCCTCCTTGCTTACAAGGAATTGTTCCCTAAATTAGCAAAATGGAAACCAATATGTCTTCCCTCACAAGGAAGCCACATGTTTTCCATTGAAATGTGTGGTTGTGATATTCCTTTGGGTGATGAATGGGGAAGAACACTAGGACCTATCACCATGGATTTCTTGGAATTCTACATGAGTTTTCAATAGAATGGCAATTCCTACATGCTCAAAGTTTCTGAAGCAATCATTAGAGAAATAATCAACTACCATTGTATGGAAAAGATTTTGAAAAAGGGCCATTGTTTGAAAATGGGGGATATGTGAAATGTGAGGGAAGACATATTGGTTTCCATTTTTCTAATTAACTAGGTGAAAGACTCAACTATTTTTTGTACTTCCTCATGGTTGACATGCTACGGGTGTTTTTCATGGGAGTCGGGACCATTGGGTCCATCAAAGAGGTTAGCCAAATTTTAGCCCAACATAATCAGTGTACCAAAATAAATTTGTTAAGAGGGGCCACAAGTAATGGTATGAGCTGGTCCACAAAAATAGAAAAATTATTTACTATAAAGTGACACCACAACAATCAATGTTGCACAAGGATTTCAGTCATTGATATCTCTATAATACATTAGAATAGGATTGATTGTCCCTTCTTGTTATGGATTACACATATGAAATGAAAGTGCTTTTGGATGCCTTTCAGGCGGTTTGTGGGAAATGATCTAGCTTAGTAGTCAAGAGGGTAGGTAGAGCCCTCTTCTGCGGGATCGAAAGGGAAGGAGCAGTTTCCATAGTCATGGTCACACAGAACAAAAATATTTGGCAGGTAATGAGAAATTCAAATCCTAGCAATAAGTAGCCAACCAGTAACAAACGAAGCAAGTAATGATGTCGTAACGAACGAAAATGGAAACAAGTAGTAATTTCATAATATTAGCTTATCCCCCCTTAGCAGTGTTCGAATGCCATTATTCAAGAAGATAATTTCACTTTCAAATGTAAGTTGGGGATTCAAATTTGTGCTAACCTTTATGTTGTCTCACTTTTGGGCAATCATTCAATATGATAAGCATTCAACTCCTCTATCTATCACGCAATTATCAGCTCTTGTGAGATTATATTTGGAGATGGATTAATGGGAAAATAAGTGGGAAAGATTCATTCCCAAATATTCAATTCATTCTTCTTCCCATGATGTTTCTACTATTAATTAAAGAGGAAAGTAAGGGCCTTGACTCGAGCAATAAACCTATCCCTATTATGAAGTCGAGTAATGCTCTCTCCCTGAGGGATATCCTATTGAGATTTTGTGTATTTTGGGTAGCATCAGTTGTGCTCTAGGTCCCAAATTTTGAGGAAGGACTAGAGTACACTTGATCTACAAGACCCAGAAATGGATTTGAGAAATTTTATCTAGTTTAGGAGATACTAAATTAATTACTTATTTTAATGGATTTCCTAAGTTAAAAATTAGGAAAATAAAATAATTAAAGTGAATTTAATTAAACATGTGATGAAAATGTCTTATGTCACACAGATCAAGCTTTCTTTTAATCTTAGCCATTGATTAAATATTTAATCTTGGTCGTTGAATTTTCAATGAGAAAATTATAAAGGAAAGGCTTGGGGTCATTTGTAAAGACACACAGAGGTAGAGCACTGAAGCTAAGCTGAGATTCTAGGGCACGGACTGCTAAGAATACTCAAAAGTGCTTCAACTACAAAGAGGGGAATTTAGACCAAGGGGATGATCTAATCCCAGGGTCTAGAATACACAAGAGGCAGAGATTAGCTCTAAGACAGCACAAAGGAAGGCAATAGCAGCAAGGACAGCATAATTTTCAGGAAACCCTTCAACGGTTACGCAGAGACCCTTAGGGGCAGCTTAATGACTGCATCACCCATTCTAGGGTAACACAGTCCCTTACAAAATAGCACTGAGGGTTTGGAGGCCATCCAAACCTGACGCAGAGGCTTTCAGCGGCTTTAGAGGCTGAGCAAAGGCTTTCAGGGGCTTCAGAGGCTGACGCAGAGCCTTTCAGAGAGAGCACTAGGGTTTCTAGGCCTAATCTTGGCTAAGTTATGTAAATCCCATTTGAGGGTGTGGATCAATCATTATTTTAACCCTAGATTTTCTAGTGAGATGTAGATCTAGTATTTTCTCTATCGGGGTTTCTAGATCTGGAACCCAAATTTGTGTATTCAGAAATAGTCTTAATAATAGAACCTTCCAGTAGCCAGAGACCGATTTTCCCACCTTGGGTTTTTCTAGGGACTATTTGTCCATAAATAACTGTGTCACTTTGTTAATGTGTGCATGTGCTTATTCTACATCTGAATTGGTAGAGATTCGTTATGTGTTTTGCTTCTATTCTAACTTGAATTTATTTAGTTAATAACTTGTATAAGTAGGAGGAGCTTCATCTGATTAACATTAATAATTTCTACATAAGGTATAAGATTCAAAAATTTCTACATATCCTAGAGGTCATTGTAGCACTTGACCTATTGATGGGTCTAGGGAGGTGGATCGTCTGATGGATAGGGCATTATCGATGGTTGCCAGGTAGGGATAAAAGTATGCTCAAATGAGATGTATGTTGATTTCATTATTATGCACATCATTACAAAGTCAAGAGATTAGTGTGAAAGAATAGATAGAGGCCAGTTATCTATCTATCATGAAGCAATAGAGTTATGTTGATTTCGTTATTACGTAAATAATGATATAATCATGAGATTAGTACAAAAGAAGGGAGAGGCCAATTATCTATCTATCGTGAACAGTGAAAGAAGAAAGGGATAGGAGTGTATAAAGCCTGACCAATCACCCCTATATACAGAGTAAGCAATCAAAACAAGATAAAGGAGTGAAATGCCCCTACTATTATTATTGAAGCCCCGCCCTCTTGATTATTTCAACGTCATACATTCGTTACCCATTCGGATGTGTTCCCTTTCTACATAATAACTCGCATGTCGCATGAAGGGATAAGAGCGGGCAAAAGCTTCATCAAATAAGAGGGTACACTATTACTTCATATAGAAACATGATTTCAATTCCTCCTCTGAAAGTAAAATCTGGCAAGTAATTTTATTTATAGTATCTATACATAATTGTGACTCGCCATTCAATTCAATGAGACGTGACTCACTTTGGTCCCACTTGGATTGATCAGTTGGAAAAACACTATATTGATCCAATCAATTTAGATCCATCAGAAGGAATATTGCATCTTGAATTTATCTATCCAATCTATTTACGTTTAGACTCATACCAGCTTCTCCTCATAGCATAACCAACCTTACGCACATTGCAATACATGATCCATCTGGGTTCCTAAAACAAATTTTCTTTGTTCACTGTTCTCTTGCATTCCAGAGTTGTTCTCACCAATTCATAAGCCATTTCCTTTACCATATAATTTGTTAAAGTCGCAAGTTCTAGAAGCATCACAAGGTTGGGCCTCAGATCTTCCTGCATTGTGAAATTCACACACCCTGGATTCCAGCCTACAAGTGACTCTTATCACGCTTGTCCCTCCAATCCCTGAACCCTAAGGCTTGGAGTACCTCCCAAGTTACACAAAAATCAACAACCTAGAGTTTACTAACTAAACAAACTACATCTTCTAGGAAAATAGAAATAAAGAAAAACGCCAATTCGCAAAGTGAAAATAGATTCAAGAAAACCCAAACCCTGTCGCCATTCGAGTGCCAATGGTAGGTAGGCAAAGAACTAAGGTTCAGGGAAGTAGGATGAGGTTGTGCATAGCCTTTGAGGATGACAAAAATGAATGAATATAAGAATATCCATGTCATCATTACATGGGTAGAAATTCAAACACAATAAATGGGAAACTCGGTATAGAACTTAAATGGTCCCCCTACTTTGAATGTTTTCACAAAAAATTCCAGGGAGAATGAATATGGATACTTCCCACTGGAATCGCATTGCATATTTTGTATATGAGTCTTCACATAATCAAATGGCAGACTACATGTAGATGCAGAAAAACCAAAAAAAACACTTGCACCAACCACAGTTGTAGCTTCAGAAAGGCCCATGGTATCCTTGAAAAATTCTACAGATTGATCATATGAAGCAAGCATGCCCATATTTAAAGCCATTACTTATACAACTATTGGACCCACCCCTCTCCATAGGACTAGAACCCCTTCATCACCAATAATACACGGTATAGTGCATGGAATGCTTTTTTATAATGTCGTTGCTGCGTAGCAGGAAGAGTTGCATCCACTTGCATGCGAATGAGAGGTAAATCTGTAGGACTTCCAACACATGCTCCAATATCTCTTTTTGTTAATCCACAAAGAGCCAAATAGAGAGGTAGTGGTTTCCCATCATTAACGGTAATTTCTTTGTTTGTCAATAGCCTAAATGATCCAAGACATGTTGGTGTGTAGGTTTCCTATCTTAACGAACCAGTTGATAACCCCTTGTAAAAAGCACCAAAGCCCTTGTCCCTTACCATGTTCTTTGCAACATTATAACTCGAACCTTGACCAAACTGAATGTGCACCTTGATCATGTCCACAGGTTGGATGGCACACGTGGCGAGCATACTAGAGGCTCTTCCATTGAAAAATTTCTTCACTGCATTCCACACAATTCCTGTCTTGGGATTCTCCCCTTCCATCTCTCTGAAGGACTCAAACACCTGATCAATTTGAAACTTCCCTCCTTCCTCTTCTTAACGTCACCATTGATATGAGAAAAAATTGGCAAGAAGAATTTGTCTGTCTACGCATCCTCAACAAGAAAGAAGAAGAATAGGAAGAGATTTGATCTTCGTTGTGCTGCAATGCCTCCTATTGGAGGGGTGAACTAGCACATGTCTCCAATTTTAATTGCTCCAGGGATGACGAAAATGAATGTATTCTATTGCCACTATCTCCTCACCTAAAGAGGGAACTCTTATCGCATGAATTTATTTTTAATAATATTAAATGATTTAGAAAAATAAATTATTAATAGCACAGCATAACAATGTTTATAAAACTATTATATATACTATAAATTACCCCTAAAGGTGCAAAGGTACACCGAAGGAATAGAATATTTGATAAGATCATCTCACCACAAACAAAGCCAACTAATTTTTATATGTATGCACATAACTTCTATCAAAATCTCCACTGCAAGTGCCATGAGGCGAGCCCATTGCTCACAACCTAGGCATGAGCACAAAGTTTTGACAAACCTTACCCTAAGTGTGCCACGCCCAACTATCTGTCTTTTCTAAGCCACACAGTGATGCTAGCCCTAGACTTCTATCAGGGCACGAGATCGATCTTTGTCAAGGTCCTAGATCCCAATAACTCGTATTCCCATTGTTGCCCCTTATTGTTTGGGAAAGCGTTCTTTTTTGAGACAAATGAATGATGCAACAAGTAGGCGGGAGTGTGTGTACATCTCACATCTCATAGAGATAATCATCTATTTGATGGGAGAAATTTCAACTTTTAAATTAGCCTAGACCATCATTTTTAATCATGGAGATAATCTTTAAAATTGATGTCAAAACAATCCAGACTCTCTCGCAACACACTTCAAGGACCTATTTTTCGAAACTCTTTTATAGATTTTATGTTTGACACAATTGGACCCACATGGAGGAATGGTGGATGGGGATCTTATGGCATTTCAAAAAGACTATACCACTTCTTTCTGAAGAAAGTTCTAGCTAACCATCTCACCAATTTGAGCTCATGGGTTCTTCCCTTACAAATATCTGATCATTTTCCTCTTTTTAGTGTGGAAGACATTTCAAAAGGGAAGCCCACTCCCTTTAAGTTTAACCATTTTTGGTTGAAAGACCCAAAATTCACCTCAGTGGTCTAAGACTTCTAAACAAAATTCAATCTGAGCATTGGCAATTCGGCTGTGGACAATCTCTCTATAAGTTGAAAAAGCTAAAATAGGTAGTTCGTTTATAGGATTGTCATCTAAAAAAATAAAGGAGTAGAGAAATTATACAAATCAATGCCCATATTAAATCTCTGGAATATCCACATTCAACAAACTACTTCTTAGAGGCTTCCAAACAGAAATTAGCAGAATTTGACACAAAAAAAGGAAAATAATTTTGCGTCAAGCATAGGAATGGAAACAGAAGAGTCGTCAAATGTGGATTGATGAAGGGGACAAAAATAATAGATATTTCCACAACTAGACTTAGAGGGATTGTATGGAAAATTTTATTTGGAAAATCAAGAATGATGCTAGGAAAATTATTTATGGAAAAAATGATATTCAGAAAGAAGCATTCATACATTTCCAATCATCACTAAGAGTAAGAGATGCTCCTTCCTCTCAGAAATATATGGACTTCATTTCTCTATATCTGCAAATGGTTGACCCAGAGAATCTCCTCTATATTTTAGGAGTATGAAGTCTCCTTATTATTTGTGAAGGAGCAAGGATCTATACCCTAAATCAAGTGGGAATGGGGATCTACTCTCTGGTTGATATGGAGTAATGATAAACATCACATTTGTATTATCCTCATCATGTATCATGCACTAGTCCAGGACTAACAATCATACATCTAAGTGAAGGCCACGGAGGAATAATGGTGAATGGAAGATTGAATAAACATCTACAATTTCCTTGACGTAATAAAATCCAAAATAGGAAGTGGATTGACACTCTTTGAGGAATGGATAAGTATCCAAGACAAGAGTGGTTGAAAAGTACCGATATTATTTGAGGATTAGGAATCCAAGATAATAATAGTCCTAAAAGGACATACTTAGTGAACATTCGAGTGGGGTATGCCCCAATTCAGAAAGGAAATTTCCAATACACCGACCAATGCCCATTTTTAGAAAGAAAATTGTTAATACACCCATTGGTGAAAAAATTGGGCCTTTTAGGGATTTATGATTGGAAAAGAATTTGATTCTTTAACCTTTCTTTGGAAAAGAATTTGAACCTTTTTGAGATTCATGATTGAAACTCTTGCAAAGTCCATGCTATTTTTCTATCATCCTTATCAATTTAAT
>CM076574.1:22547097-22683731 GCA_034641835.2 Pinus albicaulis | reverse complement strand
TTAGCAGTGTCATAGCCACAACATGTAGCTACATTTATCAGTAGTCCGTAGGTACATGTACCTTGCATTTCCTGCATCCCTTCACTCAAGGGAGGGGAAAAATAGATGCCTCAAGGAATCACTGGGATGTAAGAGGTAGACAGTTTTCCATCCCCGAGATGTCCCACTATCTCCAAGGGATGTCCCAAGTGAATAACAGGTTCTACAGTGATGCCATCCTATACTCAATGGAAATGGGGAGTGCCACTACATGTTTTAACAGTTTAAGGGTTTTGTAAAACACCACTTTTTATCCCATCTTCATTTATTCTATGTCCTGGAAAATACCATTTTCCATGCAATTTAAAAAATTTCCAGAATATGGTAGGATGGTAGATATTGACTTAAGTACCATGAATATGTTTTCAATTTGCAAAAATTATCTACGAAAGAGTCCAGAGCTTCAACAATTCCATATAAATCAATACAGAAACAATTTCCATAAAATCCACTGGCATCTAAAATTCATATAAAGTTCGTTCAAAATCATTTGACATTAAATACACTTAACAATAGTGTTGCATGACATAAATTTGGAAAAAATCAGTGAGGATCTAAAATCTGACTGGACAAAAAATAGCTGAAAAATAAAAAAAATGAACTAGAAAACCTGAAGAAAAAAATCTGAATTTTTTGCTACATTTTCTATTTTTTTCAAAAATTGGCAAAAGGGAGTATTTTTGGCTCAATGACACGTTTCAAGCAGATCTCACCAATTAATTAGTGGTTTATGCAAATATTGTTTAACAATGCATTAACGAAACCAATGGAATTCATTGCTAACATTATTTATGCCCATCTGATTCTTTAGCTTAAAGGAGTAAGCTACTATGACATACACCATAAGATTTGTCAGGCACTTGGATTACTAGCTATGAATCAACAATTTGTATACACATTTTATATATTGGTTTGTTACATTCATCTCACCATATCCAAAATATCATACGAGATGAGAATTATCTAACAAGGAAAAATGATGCATATGTGGATGTCATAGTTCACTTACTGTTTCCAATAATTGCCACAATACCATTTTCCAGCTTTGAAATGTTGGAAAGGATTAGCACCCTAATACTGAAAATTTTCTCTACAATATGGGAGAGTGGCAATCACTGCATACTCAAAGTTTATGATGACCCAGATAGGTGTCTTGGGGTTGTGTTTAAAAGACCAATTGCAAATGTCGACTTCTCACTGTGTTGACAATAATATTTTGCTTCGGCTTCTCCTCACAACATTAGTGAAAATTGTGTGAGAAGCATACCCTAATACCTTTCATCATCCCAAAAAAACTTTCCAACTCTACAGAAATTTTATCTGATAGATATATAACCTTTCTCCCACAAGAAAAGTATACATCTATTTATTCATCCCAATTCGGCTGAATCCAAATCTCTTTTTGGTAG
Source organism: Pinus albicaulis (assembly GCA_034641835.2). Lineage (NCBI taxonomy): Eukaryota > Viridiplantae > Streptophyta > Pinopsida > Pinales > Pinaceae > Pinus > Pinus albicaulis. The sequence goes on along the minus strand of CM076574.1, from coordinate 22,682,283 downwards.
AAGCTGGAAAAATAAATCCATGAAAAGAAAACTGATGAGAGCTTGATATGCTACTACCAGAGTGAACATATGAAACAGGATTAAAATCTTGGCCAGGCGTGCATTTTGGAAATGTCTGCGTGTCTATAGGAATTTTTTGAACGGGTTTGTCCATCGTTACATTATGCGTTATTTTAACCTGGGCATACTCTTAAGACCCAAATATTTAGTGGAACTCCTGTTTATTGCCTCCTACTTGATTGAACTACTGAAATCCTAGTGTAGACAATTCCTGTGTATCTGAAGCTATGTTTCTTAATTGCATTGAATGACTTGGGGCTAGAAATTCAAGACTATGTGAGTGCTACTTAGATGTATTTAATACAGAACGGTGTACAAAACCTAAATGATCTGTAGCCATAGCCATCGACAAATTACCAATCAGGGATGATACAGCCTGTAAGTTGTAGGCCGGAGTGGACATTTCCTAACTTGTTTCTACCACAAATTCTTGTCGGCGATTCAAATTAGGTACCAAATTTACATCTTGGCGGAAATGAAGCATAACAACATGTTGCAAAACTTCCTTATCAATAGATTCAGTCTCAGCTGATAGCATTTGTCCCTTCATGCAGGCCTCTTCTGGCTGAACCTGTTCCCTGATGGCAAGTTCAGGGTTAACTCCCTTCATCTTTTGATTCTGTTCAAAAATCTCAACCTGTTCAAACCCCATTGAAAAACAAGTCACTAATAAAAATGCAAGAACAGTTGATAAAACCTCAAGTTGGGGATTCGGCAATGCTGACGAACAATGTTGAGACCACAATGACATCTGACCATGTTCAAACCCCATTGACAAACTAGGCATTGAACAGGACACATAAACGATTATCAAATAGGGTTCAAACATTTATCAAATAGGGTTCAATTGTAATAGAGTTGTTCTTTGAACAAAGTAAGTGACCTTTCTGTAAGACAATTTTCATAGTTTTGCTTGAAGACAATTTATCCCACTCTAGGTTTTTAATTTATCGTTTTGGTAAGAGGCTTGTACTAGGACTCTGTCACACAGAAGATGGCCCAAAAAAGAATTGAAGTGACTTGAATTTTATTATTCTCCAGATTCACAAGAGATTGACTTGCAAGTTCTATTAAGTTTGTGTGTGTGGTTGTCCATTTCAACTTGTGAACATAAAGCCCAAAGTGTATGTGCGTCTTCTGCGTCCTGAAAATCAGGTCTCTGCCTAGAGCCATAAGATTTTGGGATTGTGAAACTTTCATTAAAAAATATCCTCCTCTTAAAATGATCTGTAAACCGAGAAGATAAACTTAAAAAAATTAATCAATGTACATGACTTTTTTAAACAATCGAAGGTCTTGAAGGAGGCAATGCTTGTAGTAGAACAACATGAGTGTGATGTTAATATTTTAGCAGGGCTGCTGCAGGGGATTTTTTTATGTTGTTGTATCGAATATGGGAGTAGGGGAATATTTATAGAATCACTTCCTGGTGCGAGAGGAACATGTTAAAAAATACAAAAATTTAAATAACTTACCTTATATAGATTCTCCCGGCACAGAAAGATTGACGATTGGATTTTATTTCTAGAATTTACGCTTTTGTGATCCATATAAAATTCTAAAAACTCTTCTGGTAATAATCACATGCAAAATAACATTGTCGACGCATTTCGAACCAACAATTGCGGTTCATCATCAAGGCTAGGTGAGAGATCAGATCAAATCAATAAGCTTAAATAGATGTAGAGATGGTTAAACTAGTCGTTAGGAAAACGACTAGTTTGACTTTTTTATAATGTTTTTAATTAAGAACGACTAGTTCCCTTCTATTATTAAACTATTTAATTAATTTATTCACCTAGTTAATAGATTGATAGACTTATTAATTAATTACATATATAAATATTATTTATTTATTTATTTTATTAGTTGATATAAAAATTAATTACCAATTTATTTATTTATTAAAGCGAGAGGCTCAAATAAAAAATAAATAAATAATACAATAAATAAATAGATAATAATCAAAATTTTGAAAAAAAAATAAAAAAAAAATAAATAATAAATAAATAATAATAATAATAAATAAATAAATAAAAATAATAAAATAATAAAATAATAAAATAAAAATAAAGTTAATTAAAAAAATAAATAAATCAAAAATAAAATAAATAAATAGATAATAATCAAACTTTCGAAAAATATAAATAAATAAATAAATAATAATAATAATAATAAATTAATTAATTAATTTAAAAAAATAATAATAAATGAATGAATAAAACTAAATAAAATAATTAAATTAATTAAAAAAATATGAAGTGAAAAAAAAAAGGGGACACTCAGAAACATAACGCGGGTATCCAACACCTGCTGATGTTCCAACCATCATCCCTGTTGAGATTAACGAGTCTTTTTTCGATTTCTAAGGCCTGTCTTAACTTCCGATGATGAAAATGGTCGATCCTGGCAATGACCTTCGCCTCTTCAATGAAAATATGATGGTTAGTATTTTCTGCATGCTCAGCTAGGGCAGACAAGAGGGATCTTCCATGCTTAATGTCAGCAACATGTTCACAAATCCTTTTATTTCTTCAACACATTCACTTTATCTAGATTCTCCCAGCATAGAACTAACTTGAAACAGAAACATCTCCTAGTAAGTGACCTTTCTGTAAATAACTTGAAACAGGAACATCAACAATACTGCCAACTAAGGCCTCAGTGATTTGAGGAGTATATGGCTCTTCTACTGATGCAAAAGTAGAATCCTCTTCATTTAAATTAGGTGTGTGAATCTCCCTATAAGGTGCACGGGCTGCCTCTGTAACAACTGATGGAAACATGTTATGATAGTCTGACACCATATGATGTCCAGAATGATCATCCAAAGGTTTCATAGCAGAATAACCTCTTGCTTCATCTTGGTTCAAATAACCAGCTTCTGTAACAAGGGCGCGAGATTGCTCTTCTTTGGTCTCCGACTCATTTGTTCCTCTTCATAGGTGCTTCAGAAGTTTTGTCCTCCTTCAAATTTCTAAGCAATGAAATGATCTTGCTCAGCAGAAGGGAGGAGAAGGGAGACCAAAATTTTTTCTCATTGCAAAAATTCAAGCTCTTTGAGCATGTGGCATCTTCAACAACGTTGGATGGAGAAACATCTTCTTCCATGTTTGCAGGCGGGAATTGGGAGCAGGGAGGCGGGAAAATTGAAATTAATCTAAAATTAAAATTAAGAATTAAAAATTAAATGGTAATAATAATATTTAAAACAATATATATATAGTATTAAATTAAAAATTTAGTAAGGTATTAAATTGTATATAAATTATGTAATAGGTAAAACTTATAAATTGGTAGTTTTATGAGTATATTTAAAAATTAAAATTATGTGGTTTTTTAATATGGACATAAAAATGTATGATAATATGTCTTTTTTTTAAGTTTGATAATTATTGTTTTTCTTTTCACTAAACTTTCACTAGAATAATTGTCTAGATTTAACATTATGAAAGGTTATGACCAACGCAGTAATTTCTATTGGGCATTTTATCTTTACTAATATTTGCACAACCTTACCAAATTTTGCACACTAGGAATAAATCTCAAGGCCTTTACCAATGGACATGAAAAGGGCCTTAGACTAAGAATATGGGCACCAATATTATTCTTTGCAAGATAAGAATTAGTATGAAAGAAGGTAAAAAAAGACTTTTATTTCTAAAATTAAGCTTTTCATGCTCAAGGGCCATGAATTTGGCATTGAACAACCACATAGATCCTCTCTAAATAATATTAGGAATATATGGGATATCAATTAGATTAGGAATTTTTTCACACCATGTATAGGATTTAAGGAATGCACTATGGGTAGGAGATGTAAACAAGGGGCATTAGGCCTTACAAGAAGCTTGCTAGTGTCAAGGGTAATGAGCTAGACTTAAAAACCATATAGATCTTTTTTAAAGAATCTTTGGTCTCAAGTTGGGATATGGGCACCATAGGATAATTTCTCACCATATATCGGAGTTATTGTCTATGTTATGGTTAGGAGAGGAAAACAATAGTCTTTGTCCCTAAATTAATCTTTCTCATGCTCAATTTCCATGAACAAGACCTCTAACTGGGAACATGGGAATTTAGTATGTTTTTCATAATACGAATGGGTCCCATGGCCTTTACTATGGCTAAAGAAAGACATTAAAGAAACGGGACTTAAGTCTTAAATAATTAGTGCCCATTAAAAAAGCTTCAAACCACCACATAAATTATATTCTCTCAGGGATATTCATTGGCCTCTAGAAGGAATGTGTCCATCATTCAAAGGTTTTTCACACTATGATTGGGTCTTGGAGCCTCATCATTTGACCTTAATGAAATTAGGAGGCTTTCAAATCACATATGACGCTTACAATTCTAGGCTTGGTCAAAATAGGAACGTCATAAGGGGCTTAGGCCTTATTTGAATCTTTAATGATTGTAGTTCTCAAAGAACAACAAATAACATGTATAGGGGATCTTAGGAATCCATGGGGTATCTTTAGTGTCATTGGTATGTTTTACATAGTAAGAATGGGTCTTATTCTTGTACCCTTTGCAAAAAATTGCCTCAATCCCAAAATGAAACTTCTTTGGCTCACATTGCATGAAAAAGACCACAAAGAACTGCAATATAAATCATCTTTGAAGAATCTTAGGCCTCCATATAGGATAAGGGTTCCATTATGAGGTTTTCCACATCATATATGCGAGGAGTTAGGTCTTATATCTTTCCTAAGGAACAAAAAAGGGCCTTATGCCTAAAACAAGTCTTTCTCATATTTAATGTCCATGAACAGAATATTGTAATGGAAATATGGGAACAACGAGTATGTTTTACATTATAATAAAGATGGGTTTTATGGCCTCTATGATGGAAATGGAAGGAAAACAAGATTCTTAGTCCCTAAAAAAAACTTCTTTAGTTCAAGGGACATGAATAAGGCCTCAAACTTCGACCACACATATCCTATCTAAGATATATCTAGCATTTAGGTGTGATATGGGTGCTATTTGAAGATTTTTGTGACATATTTAGGTCTTGGGGCCTTTAAGTTTGGCCTTAATATCATTAGGAGTCCTTTTGCACCACGTATGGCATTTGGGGCCTTAACCATGGCCAAGGAAGGATCATGTTTGAATCTTCCCATGATCAATCTTCTTGAACAAGTATTCTAATTACTACATGGAACATCTCCAGGGGATATTTAACCTATATGGGGGGTATTTGTCACCATGGGTATGGTTTACATGGTAAGAATGGCCCTTGGGGAATGTACTATCTTGAGGGCAGGAGAAAAGAGGGCCTTAGGCCCTAAATAAAGTTACTTGAGTTCAAGGAACATGAATTAACCCCCAAACAATCACATAGATACTCTCTAAGGGATATTGAGATTTCAACTTGGACATGGGAGCCATGGCAGGTTATAATTCTACATAATTAAAGAGCCACAAGAATTGTTATATGTATGGGTTTCTAATAATATTGTGTGCACATTCTAAGGATGTGAATGCATTATTAGAATTCTTGAACATTTTTGCAATGCATGTATCTATAGAATAATATGCCTTTAGAGTAAACTTCTAGATTTATATCAATTGACCATGTATAAATCAAAATATTTTGAATTGAAATTAATGAAATCATTCTCTATGAATCTAGTGCAATAATAAGCCACGTTATGTAACAATGCCACAAAAAACCATAACAAATAATATGTCCAAAATTAAAAATTACTAACATAAATGACTAATTCATATACCTATTGTACTTGTTATTTGATCATATTTTTATTCTTGGATTATAATAGTCATTTACATTAATCATTATTAATTGTGTCACTTCTTATCTAGTCGTATATTTTAATCATAGACTAAATTAGTCATTTAAGTTAGTCGTTTTTATTTTAGTCATTTATTATCTAGTCGTATATTTTATTCCTAGACTAAATTAGACATTTAAGTTAGTCATTTTTAGTTTAGTCACTTATTATCTAGTTGTATATTTTATTCCTAGACTAAATTAGTCATCGAAGTTAGTCATTTTTAGTTTGGTCACTTAAAATTGTTCAAATTTAGTAGTAATTCACGTGAAATAATTGCGGTGACTAACTTTTTTAGTCACCTAGTCACTAATTTCATCGTTTTCTACTAGTTTAATCAACAAACAAGTTCACATATTTGCACCTACTAGAGAGATCCCTCTCCGAATCCAGGAAGACTAGGTCCTTGGATTCCAAAGCTTGGTTTGATGTTACCTTGTCCATTTATATCTCAATCAATTCAGAAAATTACGGGGAGCTAACATAATGGCGATCATGGTGGGACGGAGTTCATAGTAGCCTGACAAACTCTTGTAGACTCATATATATCCCTAGTTTGACTTAAAAACCAACCCATAGCCAAGAGTAGAAACTAATTGCTTCACCATCCTAGCAAGATGATGACTCAACTAGGGGATACTTATTAACCTTAGGGCTGCATAAAGAAACTAAAAAACCAAAAAATACTCCCTATATTGATTTTTATCAAGAATTTGGTGGTGGAACATTGTATAAATGTCTTCAAAATTTCAAAAGGAATGCACCTGGCGACTCCACTAGCCTCCAGTAGGCCTTTTTTCATCTCACTAGTCCCATAGGTTGTTCTAGGATTGTGTCAAATCAGTTCAAAACAGTTTTTAAGGCCTAGTTATACCTTGTGTGAGTAAAGAGATCTGGCTTCATGAAGGATCAATACCAGATCACACCCGGACCCAAATCCTCCTACCGTAGTTGATGACCCATAAAAGATTTTGTGGCAAACTTCTAAAGCTGGAAACACATCCACTGTTAGGACCATTCATAGAGAAAGTTCTTCACCAGAAAGCCTTACAATTTCATAAGATCCTTAGTTTGACTTGCACCATACCAAGAACCTATTCATCGACCAATTCAAAAAGTAGGATTGACCAAGCTGACCTTGAGCCCATAGATTTGCAGCAAAGCTCCACTAGAGAAGCTTCTCCTTCCACTCCACCTAATTTTCAGCTTCTCCATCACATCAGCCCTTTTCATCTCAAATATACGCAAAATGAATCCTCCAGTCCAAGTACCTCAGCTACACCCATCCATACCACCAATGTGCAAAACACCTCACTCCATCCTCCTCCACCTCTCACAAATCCTCCCCTTGTAAATCAACCTTTGTTTCCTTTCCCTCCCATCATGGCAGCCTGGTATGCTCCACTGGCTCTACAACAACCACTATTACCTTTGCCAAATGACTATCAGTCCAAAATCCCTCACTTCTTAGGGACTGAATCCATCACTACTCAAAAAAATGTAGATAGAATTAATGATTCTTTTGACTACATGGAGATAGAAGAAGAAACCATAAAAATGAGGATTTTTGCTCAGAGCCTAGGGGGAGAACCTAAGAAATAGTTTAAATACTTACCTCCCAACAACATTCATGATCTTCCTACTCTATACCAAACCTTTGTGAACAAATAGGAAATCAAGAAGAACCCCCTTCAAATTTTATCCGAGTATAACAATCTTAAGAGAAATCCGGGAGAAAGTGTCCATGACTACTCCACTAGGTTTAACAGTGTTTACAATGCTCTCCCACCTCACATAAAACATCCATAAGGCTTGGCTTTGGTGAAATATCCTGAAATCTTTGATGCTGATATGGCCTACCAACTAAGGGAGAGAGATTACCTAACTCTAGAAGACATGAAAAAGGGGGTTATGAGTGTAGAGGCCAATTTGATTGAGAAAAGGGCTAGGATGAGATGAGAAAAAAAGGGTGACTTATAAAGATGACACAACATCTGCACCCTCCTCTTCTGACACCAAACTTGACTCCATAGTTAGAAAAATGGAGAGGATGATGGAAAAAATCAGTTTGAATGAGAGAACACCTCCAAGGGAAAATCAAGCCAATCTCCCAAACAAGAATAGAAATAAAAATTTAAGACGAGACCCCCCTCAAGTCAGAAAAAGAGAGAGTGACCAACAAATCAGACCCCCTTTCCAAGACAACTATGTTGATGAAAAAGAAAGAGAGTCTGGGCAGTTGGAAGAATACCATGTAAATGTCATAGGTTCGGATGATGAGGATAACACATTCCTTACCAAAGAAGAACAAAGGATGTTTTCTTCAAAACCAGATGAGAAATCATATGAAGATTTTAAAGATTATAGATTAGGATTTTAGAATTCCGTAATGGAAGTCCATAGGCAGTATGACCTTAGGAAAAAAAAGAGTCAAGATATTCCTAAAACAAATCAGCCAAACACTGTTGTTAGAAAAACCTCTGAACTTATCCCTAAAAAGACAGCAGAAAACACAAATACTATGGCTAAGAAAACTGAACTAAACAAGCCAAAGACTAGTCAACATAGTAAAGATTCAAGCTGCCCTAGTACTTCGACTAGTCGCCCTGAAAAAATCCTGCTGTCCAAACCATAAAATCAAAATCAGTAAATTAAAAATGTAGAAAAGTTCATGGCCAAAAATCAATATAACCATACCCCTCACTGAGCTGGTAACCCAAGAGGTATATAGATCCCAGATTTTCAAAGTGTTAAATATAGGGAATGATATCGATACTTTAAACTTAACTGATGATAAACCAGAATTGCTATTTGGTCTTGAAGTAGAGGGAAAATATGAAGAAGGAGTTGTCCCTCCTTTCTATGTAAGTCTGAACATACATGATAAAATTTTGCATAATGCTATGTTATACTCCGGTGCCTCACACAACCTCATGCTAAAGGTTTTGATGGAGAGATTGGGCTCAGAGATCACAAATCCCTACAAATGTTTGTACTCTTTTGATTCCAGTAGGGTCAAGTGTCTAGGCCTAATCAAGGATTTGTGTGTCCATCTGGCAGAAATCCCCGCTAAAAGTATAGTCATTGATATAGTTGTGGCTGACATTCCCCCAAAGTATTCCATGCTTTTATCTATAGCATGGGGGACCAAACTCCAAGGAAGCCTTCAAATGGACATGACTTATGCCACCATCCCAGTCTTCAATCAAACAAGGATATTGTACCGGGAATCCCACATGAAATACATGGTGAGTAACATAGATAGGCCAAATAACACACCGGTTTATTCCATTCACTCATACCTTGACTCCTTCATCCTATACAATGAAAATGACATATATGAAGAAATAAATGACAAGGAGAAAGAACTAAGCCCCTGAGAATAACCAAGCCAATCCTATGACCAAGAAGATGACACCCCAAACTCTAGTAGCCCCGAAGTACAAAACATTGACAAAACTGAAATTGACACCCCTTGGCATATAAGCTTTGATGGCCCTTTTGGTAAGTTTGGTTCAGGAGCAGGGGTTTGGTTAAAAAACATAAATAAAGGCCATTCCTATAGGCTAGACTTCCAATGCACCAACAACGTTGCAGAACATGAGGCTCTCCTTATTGGTTTACACCTACTCAAAGACCTCAAAGCTAAGAAAATCTTGGTTCAAGTAGATTCTAAACTAATCATAAACCAAATTAAGGGAGAATATTCAGCCAAGAACCCTAGGCTAAGGGATTATAGAAATTCTGCCCTAGAACTTCTCAAAACCTTTGAGAAATATGAGCTCACTTTTATCCTTATGGCCCAAAATTGCCTTGCCAATGAGCTTGCCTTTGCTGCCAGCAATTTCTCTTTACCTTATGAAAATAATCAATGCCTTATCAAAATAAAGAACAAGCCTACTATACCGGAAAACTTGAACCATTGGCAAGTGTTTGACAAAGATCACCAAATAGATGATTTTCTGCAATCCAAAAATGACTTTGCAAGCACAAAACAAAGTTTGAGATTTGAAAGAAATAATTCTACTGAAAATAAAACTCCCAAAACAGAGCTTCCCTTTGATGATGATATAAACCACCTTCAAAACTCTTGCGTTGCAGAAGTATTTGATGAATCAGATCAAAGAGAACTTGAAATTCTGTAGTACAAAGATGACACCTTGCCAAGAGGCCTTACACCACTAGAAGAGCTGTTTGATTTTAATGATGTAGCTAAAAACCCCAAGATGGAATCCACTGAAACAAATGTAGAAGAGTGTAACATTGGAGGGATGAAAGAGCCCAAAATGATCAAGTTGTCTAAAACTCTCCCATCTCACACAAAACAGAAATACATTGAGCTTTTTAGAGAATTTAAAGATGTGTTTGCTTTGGGGTATGAAGACTTGAAATCCTATGACACCAAAATTGTCCAACAAAAAATTCCTCTCAAAGAAAATCAAAAACCATTTAAATAAAATTTGAGAAGAATAAACCCCCTCTTGTTACCCTCAGTTGAGAAAGAAATCAAAAAGATGTACGATGTCAGGATCATAGTCCCTGTCCGATACTCAGAATGGGTGTCCAAGCTTGTGTCAGTTAGGAAGAAGACTGGGGAGATTGGGCTTTGTATTGACTTCATAAATTTGAACAAAGCCTCCTTGAAAGAAAATTACCCCTTGCCTAAAATGGATCACATACTCCAAAAAGTAGTTGGCTCACAAAGAATCTTATTACTAGATGGCTTCTCAGGTTATAACCAAGTTCTAGTTTTTCCAAGTGACCAACACAAAAATGCTTTCACTACACCTTGGGGTGCATTCATGTATGTTAAAATGCCATTTGGTTTAATGAATGTAGGGGCTACTTTCCAAAGGGAAATGGACATAGTTTTTTCAGAAGACATAGGTTATTTCATATTCATATATCTTGATGACATCATTGTCTACTCTAAGATGGATGAGGAGCACTTAGTCCACTTGAGAAAAGTCTTTGAAAAATGTAGAAAGTATGGCCTATCCCTAAATCATAAGAAAAATTTGTTTGGCCTATAGGAAGGAAAACTCTTAGGTCACATCATCTTTGAGGAAGGAATCAAGATAGATCCCAAAATAATAGAAGGCATCTTACAAATCAGCCATCCTAGAAACATTAAAGAGTTGTAGTCTTTCATTGGAAAGATTAAATTCCTAAGAAGATTCATCCCTAACCTTGCTGAGCTCCTAAGAAATATCACAAATAGGTTGAAAAAGAAGTTGGAGTGAAGTGGAATATGGAAGAAAAACAATCTTTTGAGCTGGTAAAACAAGCACTTACACAAGCACCAGTCTTAATTAGCCCTGACTTCACCAAGGACTTTTACATTTTCTCCTTTGCCTATGAACATACTGTGGCAACAATATTGTTGCAAAATAACATCATGGGGCAAGAGCAGTCCATAGTTCTCTTCAGAAAAGCCTTGAGGGACGCCCCTCTAAAGTATAACATTATGGAGAAACAAGCCTTTGCCTTAATCAAAGCTTTGAAGGATTTTAGAGCTTATATTTTGCATTCACATATCATAGACTTTGTCCCAAACATAGTTGTCAAAGATATACTTAATCAAGACCCTAATGGTAAAAGGGGCAAGTGGATTGCTACCATCTTAGAATATGATTTAGAAATCAGACCCACTAAATTGATTAAAGGACAAGGACTTGCAAAACTTATGGCTGAATCAAATTTCCAAGCTTTTGACATGAATATGGTTGGTATGTTAGAAGAAACTGAAGAAAGTACAGCACCATACATTGAAGAAATGTTTCTAAATCCACCTTGGTATGCTGATAGTATTTATGTGCTTCTTTATCTCAATGCTCGCCCTTCTTTGTAAAAAACTAAAGCAAGATTCTTAAAACAAAAAACATTAAATTTTTGCATTATAGATGGAGTATTATACTGGAAGAGTTTTGCTGGTTTGTTGCTTAAATTTTTTCTTGAAGATGATGCAGAGAAAAGCATGCATGAATTACATGAGGGAGAATGTGGGGGTCACCTCTATTAGAAGACCACATCCAACAAGATCCTTAGAGCTGGCTACTATTGGCCTACCCTATTTTCCAATACTCACAAACTAGTCATGACTTGCCATAAGTGCCAAATATTTTATGGAAAAAGAAAGATCCTACCTTTACCCTTGCACCCCATCAATGTTGAAGCCCCTTTTCAGTAGTGGGGTTTGGACTTCATAGGAGAGATCCATCCTACTTCATCTACCAAACATAAGTGGATCCTCACTGCCACTGATTATTTCACCAAGTGGATAGAAGCCATCCCTTCTAGAAATTCCACTGACTCAGTCATCATCAAATTCCTTGAAACCAACATCCTATCCAGGTTTGGTTGTCCTAAGAATATCATCACCGATAACGTTGATGCCTTTACATCTAAGAAAATGGTGTACTTTTGCTATAAATATCACATCACCCTCAGTCACTCCATTGCTTATTACCCACAAGGTAATGGACTAGCTGAGTCCTCTAACAAGAGCTTGGTAAACATCATTAAGAAGCTCTTAGAACGAAATAAAAAGCATGGCATAGCAAACTAGTGCATGCACTATGGGCTGATAGACTAACCACCAAGAAATATATTAGTATGTCTCCCTATCAACTAGTGTATGGCATGGATACAGTTTTCCCCACCTCTTTAGGAGTCCCAGTCATGAAGCTTCTTCAAGAATTTCAATCAAAAGAAAATTACATGCAGAGGAGGCTGAACCAAATCATTCATTTGCAACAGTCAAGGAAAGAAGTTTACAAAAGGACACAAGCTATACAGGACAATATCAAGAAAATATTTGATAAGAGAAGCAAAGGAAATGATTTTCGGGTTGGAGACATTGTTCTGAAACGGGATTCAAGAAGGGAAGAAAAGGGAAAACATGGCAAGTTTGAAAATCTATGGAAAGGCCCCTATATCATTGATTCAGTGAGAGGCAACAATGCTTTCTTTTTGCAGGAACTTGATGGAACTAAAATGTTTGGAGGTCCTGTAAATGGGAGGATGATTAAACATTACTTTTTTCAAGAAACTTAGTTTAATTTTCTCATTCATTGTACATACCACTATTTGATGAAAGGATATAAAGAAAAAAACCCTAAAAAATAGAAAAGGGAAAAAGAGGGCAGAAGTTGAAAGAAAGGTACAACCCCATACGTAAAAAATAATGTTACTGAAAGTGTGCATGTCTAAATGCCACTACTTGTTTCTAAAAAGAGAAGTATCATTCAGTTATCCAATCTAAATCATGGCTGAAACATGTTTTAATTTATTTTGCTGATAGGCTAGTGAAAGAAAGAACTTGTCAAAAGACCATATAATCTTGGCTTATCAAATAGGATAGATTAGGATAGAAGGACAATGGCTCTAAAAAGATTAAAACCTGAGCCAAAGAAAGAAAGAAGGATGTTTATTATGATTTCAGATCTTAAGCCTTCAATATTTTGCTTTACTTTTCTGCTAAATAAATTCTATGTGAAACTTATACATAATGCTATAGATCATAGCAAATCAGATTCCTTAATTCTGATTTGTATATGTTTTTCAATTTTTGTTTTTAGGATTAGTGAATAAGGTTTGTCAAACAACTCAATATTGACAAATGAGTAGTCTAGGTAGAGAATAAGAAGAGTTCACTTGCCTAATCTGAACTCTTGGAAGTGATAAGAGTAGAAGTAGATATTTTTTTTTGCTTTCAAAAAGAATAAAATGTCAAGGGTTTGCCAGTTCAAGTGCACCCAAGGAAGAAAAAAATGTTATGAAAGTAGGTTGGGTAGGTAGAGATGATGTTGATGTTAATCATGTTTTTCAGATTACTAAGATCACAACGTCAAGCAAGCATCAGCAAGTGAAAGAGGTAAAAATCTGCCCAATGGATGAGGCACTAGTCTTCATAAGCCAGAAATCTGAAGTTCTGGACATCTCCTGAAAAGGAGCTGCCTTCCCCAAGTGGAGCCACTGTTAGTCATAAATAAATTTTTTTGTGGTGATGACTAAATGATTACCCCAAGATTTCAAGAAACGAAGTTTATAGAACATTGTGAGTTCTATAAATCTCACTGCGTTCATTATCTTCAAGGTAGAATTTCCACTATGTTGTTATCTTATCTATTCATAACTTACCCACTATTCTTGGAAGACCCATCAAGGGCTCAAGCCATTCATTTTTTAACCTAACTTGTCTGCTTGGCTCAAAACCCCTATTTTTTCTTACCTGCACAATTCCCCACCACCACCTAAGCCTGCCAAACATAGTAGATTTGTTGTTCCTCTTTTAGCAACTCTTAAAAACTGAGTGTCTCTGCATAGCCTTTTAGATAGTCAAGTATGTGTGTTGCATCTTAGGCACACAAATACACGAAGCTTGGCATGGATCCTTTCTTACACTTGTAAACCCTAAGTCTAGATCCCAGCCCAAAAAACCAAGTACAAGAAGGCCTCCACTAGATCACCTAGGGTTTCACAAAGTCATAGGATGGATTTGGTGCCTTACGGATTTTGCTTCTTCTTATATATAAAGGAAATACATTCAAAAGAAGGGGACAAGTCACTTTTACTAGATACACCAAAGAGATCAGTCAAGGAACTTTTTTATGCCTGAAGACATGAATCTTGCAATGAGACAGTTGCTCTATGCTCACACCACTGCAAAAGTGGTCAAAAGGACATCAGGTTGGAAAAAATGCAAGGCAATGTAATAAAAATTCTCCTTCATAAACAACAGAAGGGATGTCAAAGGGACCTCCAAAAGAAGCCTCTTGTTTTAGTACCTAAGCATACAAAGGATAAACTATCAACTCCAAAGATTTCTGCAAAAATACCTTGCAGAGTAATCTGAAGCAGAGATAAAAAAAGGGGGGAAGTACCTTTGAAATAGTTCATAAAGTCATTTTGGATAAAAGACACATGCAAGAATAGAGGGAAACATAAACTTTACAAAAGTGGGTTTGTCCTTTTAAATTTATTTTCAAAAAATATATAAAGGGCCCCTTCTAATTTTTCCCCACACCATTTTCCACTTTGCAAGGAAACACAAACCATTGGAGGAGAGTTACAGTGTTTTTTCTAGCAAACTGTGAAAATTGGCCGGTGCTACGTGCTGAAGCTGGTGCTATGCCCCTGGCCTCCGGCGCTACGCACAGAGGCGAGCTGTGCAGTGTAAAGCTACACCACGCTATGCAGTCATAGCACGTCACTACGCACCTGGGTTGGCGCTACATATAGGCCCAAAAAAGACATGGGTGCTCGGGAGACCACCCATTCCACCCGGCGCTACGCTCCGACAGCCCGAGCGGCCCGGCGCTGCACTCCTGGCAGCGGTCTGCAGATTTTGCCAAAGGCCTTCAAAAATTGAATTTTTTAGCCTCTAAAACTTCTGCAAGATAATAAAAGGTTGGTAAAACCCTTTTTCCTCCCGCCAAGAATTATTTGCCTAACATCGAAGAGCTCACCCATAGTCAAAATTTGACCAAACTCTAGACTATGCAAAAATCAATTGTTATGTCTTTGAACTAGGGTTTGTAAGAAAATTTGGTTTTGAGTGCAAAGAGGGGACTGAGTGACTATAAGGATGACCTTCACCACCAAGTACAAGCTTTGAAATTTTTCTTCGCCTTAGCTTTCCTTTTTGCAAAGAGTTGACCTACACCACTTGTTTTACTCCAAAAACCCTCAAGAAAAACCCAAGGTTTCTTCTGTTGTTTTGGACCAGCCATCATGTCAGAGAGAGATAGTCACACCAGTGGTGATGAGAGTCACACTCCCACCAATCCAAAACATCATGGAGGAAAATCTAAGAGATTTGAGCCCCTAGACACCACTCCAATCACTTCCTCGCCTACGATCCTTTCATGCTTCCAGGATGTAGGGTGCTAGAATTTTTGCGAGAAGGTCAAGCAAGTCAACAGTTATCCAGAATTGACTAGATTATTTTCTTGTAGCCTACAAAACCACCAAGTTAATCTAGCAGGGGTCCAATTTGAGCTTTCATCTAAAATCATTTCCAAGGCAACTGGTATACCAAGCATTGGTGAGTTTTGGTTCAAATAAAGGAAGTTGGATTTGGGTTATTATGGGCCTTATTTGAAACCCACCTATCACCAAAATTGTAATTCTATTTTTCCTTTTTCTTATTTTCTAGAGAGGTATGCAGCATTAATCAGGCAGATCATCAGCTTTTTCACATGTGAGGGAAGATACCCCCATCTCTATTCATATCATATCAGGTTGTTGATGCATTTTACCAAAGTCCAGATGATGAACCTACCTTATTACCTTTTTCGGAGTATTCATAAAATGGCCTCCACTTTCAAGAGGAAAAGCTATGACCACCAAATGTCTAGCCTCTTTCATCACTCCTTGATCAAGATGATTGTCCTATACCAGCTAGAGAAACAAGGTATATCTTGGGAGACCTTCATCTCACATGATGTGTTTACAGACCCCTGGGCCTTCATCCAACAGAACTTTCCTTCCACTTAACAACCATCTACTTCCACACATCCATCATCTCCCCATGTGCCTTCTCCACAAATAATTTCACCTATTACCTCCTCCCCTAAATTACCAAGTGAAGGGGCTAACAATCGCCCGAGCAAAGAGAAAATAGGAGGCAACAGTCAAGAAGAAGATGAGATAGATAATGATGGACAAGGAGAGAGAAGTGAAGAAGAATATGATGTAGATGAAGAATAAAATGAAGGAGAGGAAGGTGGCCAAGAAGAAAGCAGCAATGGCCAAGAGTAGCAAGATAATGAAGGAGAAAATAAAGATGAAACTAGTAATGGCAGCCACAAAGATGACATCAGTGAAAGAAGCCACAAGGATGAAAGCAGTGAACACAATGATGAGGAAGAGAAAAACAATGAAGAATAAGACAGTGAAGAAGGAGAACAACCAGATGATGAGGAAAACTATCTAAGTGCCCAAGACAGTCCAAGAAAGAGTCATGATAGTCATGACAACTGTCATGACTGTCTTGACAAAAATCAGTCCATAGAAGACAAAGAGAATTAGAGTGAGGAAGGCACGGAAAATGTAGAGCAGATTGAAGGACAAAATGATGACAACATATCCTTTGAGAATCCCATTATTTCCCCTCTCTCATGCACTTATCACAGAGGGAAAATGGATGTGTTTTCTGCCTCTAAAAGGCAAAGGGCCATCTCCTCACAAAACACCAAAGCATTTGAAAAAGGAAAAGAAAAATTAAAGAGTGTTGAGCAAAGGACACCAGTCAGGAGGAGCAAAAGGATCAAAAAGGCTTCTCAAGGGCCTCTCTTTGTTGATCTAGATAGTGATAATGAGGACCAAGGGATGAGTACAACATTGCTCCTCTTAGAAAAGGATGCCCATCTTCAAGAATGGGAAAAGGATTTTGAAAGGGCACAAAGGGTCATCTACTATTATAAAGAGGAGCACAAAAATTTCAAAGAGGTTAAGAGGGGCCTTGCCTTCTAGAAAAAAATGGTCAAACACTATGCAAACAAGAGCATGCTTGCTAATGCCAAATTGAAGCAAGCCCTCCTAGAGCTAGAAGAGCTAAAAAGGCCCAAAGAGCATGACAACCTCGGGATCTTGGCTGATGCTTCTCAGCAGGTGTCTAAAACCCCTTGAGGGGTCTACACACCAATTTTGAAGAAAATACGGAAACTTCTTGTTTTTTCCAAAATTTGACTCCTAGGAGCGTAGCACCCTAGGCTCTATGCTCTTTTTTTGGGCATCCTAAGCTACTAAAGTTTACATTTTTGGGTTTTTCATGTCACCAAAAATCTACCCACAAAAGTTTAGGTCAATTGGAGCACTTTTTCCCCCTCAAAAGGTCAAAAAACACCTCAAAAATGACATTTTTGCCTCCTTTTTAGGCCTGGCACTGAACGTCGAGAAGTCATGGGAGATTGGGATTTTGAGCAGGTAAATGACATCCATTCAGAAAAAATAAAGTATTTATGGAAATTAGACTCTTCAATATTTCCAGCGAGCCATCATGGTGCCAAATCCAATGCCAGAAAGGGGTCCAAAATTCACCTGCAACACACCCCATTTTTTGCTGATATAACACTACACACAGAGACAACTTTTGGCCAAAAAGTCAACAAAAGACACTAATTAATGACAAATTGGTTTTTTAATATTTTCTTGGGAAAATCACTCCTGATTTGATTTGGGAGTTATGTTTTGGTGTTTTTCATTTATAATCTTATCTCTTATCTGTCTTGGGCCTTGCATGGTCATTAAGCGCATTTATGACATTTATGGCTAAATTAGGGTTTCTGGAAGCCTCTTATGGTTTCCACCTCCTCATTTTCTCCATAAATAGAGCATGAGGCTCTTATGTATTCGTTGGATTTTGATTATTTACGTTGAAGAAAATACATAGTCTCTTGGAGTTTTTTAATGGAAATTTGATGTCTTGGAGCTCATGCATGCCCCGGTTTGCTGGTTGATGGAGAGAGACTTTTTGCAAGATCCATAAGCTTGGTTGATGGTGAAGTGTTTCTTATGTTCATGTTTTTCTAGTTTTCCATTATTTTTTCCATATTGCTATGTTGCAGTAGGACAAAAAATTTAGATTAAGAAATGTTTCCTGATGGCACCTTACTTCTGTTTGTCCTTGACTGCCTGAATGTTTTCTTCTGTTGAGATATGTTAGGGAATCCATCTCTTTCTCTCTAAGAAATTCTTAGCTTGTTCATTTCTTGAATGGTTTAGATCAGTTAGTGTCAAGTATGATTTATGGCTAGCCCTGCATATTGTGGCCACTTAAATAATCTGTCCTTGGAATCTCCTCTTTAAAGCAGCTTTGCCTAGCTTTGTCAATGAAGTCTGTTTGAATCATGCTCTTTTCCTTTACTAGCTAAATTTGTTTCAAATAACCTTCACAACTATAACTTTAGATGTTCATAGTTCTCTCTTCTTCTATGGTTATAACTACTTATGCATCTTAAATGTTTTTCTGCTCTTGATAATGAAATCTATGAAAGTTAAATAAGCTTCTTTCCTTTCTATAATTTCATTTGAATGTTTGTCTTGGATATTCATCTATGTTTAGTTTGAAATCAAAATGATTAGGTTTCACTTATGCCTTTTATTCTCTTTCCATGCTTATGATTTTCTAACTCCCTTAGTCTAAAAAGTTATTAAGGATTCAGTTCTACCCTTCACTAGCTTTTATTCTCAAGTTTAATGTTCATCTCATCATCCACCACAACCTCAAAGACCTACCAACCAAGTTAAAATTGCCCTGCAAATGCTCTTGAAACCATTGATGAACTCATCATGACCTTGTTAGACTCCATTGCCCAATGACTTAAACAATATTCCATGTTTTCTATCTAAATCCATCTGAGCATTATACCCAACCAAAAAAAATCAAAATACCCTGCACTTAACATCTAGCCTAAAATCAACCCTAATCAGCAAACAAGTTCACATATTTGCACTTACTAGAGAGATCCCTCTCCGAATCTAGGAAGGCTAGGTCCTTGGATTCCAAAGCTTGGTTTGATGTTACCCTGTCCATTTGTATCTCAATCAATCTAGCAAATTATGAGGAGCTAACGGGGTGGTTGCCTATGAATCAAGAAAATTAAAAGTGCATGGAAATCGATATTTAGTTTATGATTTAGAGCTGACAACAGTAGTTCATGCATTTTGGGTATGGAGGCACTACTTGCTAGGAAAAAGGTTTGTGTTAAAATTTGACCACAACAGCCTAACTAGCTACTTTAAGCAAGATGATCTAAACTCTTGATAGGAAAGGCAGAATTCCTTTTTAAGTGAGTTTGATAATGATATTGAACATGTAAAAGGTAAAGAAAATGGTGCGGTGGATGCCTTAATTAGAAAACTGTATTGTGTTTATGAACTTTGCTATAACCAGATTGAATGTAAATTTTTGGATCAGATAAAAGAGGAAGCCGGGAAGGATCTTGAATACCATTTTTTATGGAAGCAAGTGGAGGAAGCTAGAAGGCAAGAAAAACATCTTAACTACAGAGTTAGAAAATATAATTTTTAACCTTTAAGGAGAAGATATATATTCTAAATCGAATGGGTTTGAAGGAGCTGATCATGAATGAGTATCACCGGAGTAATTTCTCAAGACACCCAGGATACCAGAAAATGCTAACAACAATTAGAAATGTTTATTTCTGGCCTGGTATGTGAAGAAATATTACAAAATATTTGAACAATTTCTTGGAGTTTCAACATTTTAAGGTGGAGCATCAACATCCAGCCAGATTGTTGCGGCCTATACCAGTACCTGAGTGGAAGTGGGAAGTTATATATTTCGAATTTATTACTGGTTTACCAAGATAAAAAAGGAACAATGACTCCATTATGGTGGTGGTTGATAGGTTGAGAAAGGAAACACATTTCATACATGTACAATCTACCTACAAAACTGTGCAGATAATAGATATTTTTATGAGAGAGATTTTTAGACTTCATGGAATTCCAAAGACTATCATATCATATAGGGATGTGAATTTTACTTCATCATTCTAGAAGACATTATTTATAGGTTTGGGAACCGAAATAAACTTTAGCACTGCTTATCATCCTCAGACGGATGGAAAAACTGAGCGAGTAAACCAAATCTTGGAGGATATGTTGCGCATGTACGTGATGCAGCAGCCAACGAAATGGGAAGAATATTTTCACTTGGTAGAATTTGCCTAGAACAATGGTTATAAGGATTCTCTTAAGATGAGCCCCTTTGAAGCTTTGTATGGATGACAATGTTGTACTCCCATCAATTGGAGCAGCCCCAAGACGAAGTTGATGCTTGGACCAGAGATGCTAGCGGAGATGGAATCAGAAGTAAGAAATATCAGACAAAATCTGAGAGCAGCTCAAGATCAATAGAAGGTGTATGCAGATAAGAAGAGGAATTATCGATAATTTGAAGTGGGTGATTATGTGTATGTAAGGATTAAACCAAAGAGGAGCACACTAAGGTGGATCTCCAGTGCCAAGTTGGCTCCCAGGTTCTGTGGACCCTTTCAGATATTGGAGGGGGTGGGACATGTGGTGTACCGATTGGATTTACCCAACCATATTCGGGTGCAGAATGTGTTCCATGTATCCTTACTAAAATGATACGTGCATGACCTAAAGAATGTAATCCATTGGAAAAACATTCAGGTAGGGTAATATTAAACATCCTATCTTAAATTACTAAGTTTTATGAGAATTTTATTCATATTTTTATTGAATGCAAGTCAAAATGGATGGAAAATTTCTGGTCGAACCTCAACATATACTCGATCAGAGAGTAATCATGCTTCGGAGGTGAGCCATCACCCATGTTAAAGTGCAGTGGAAGAACTTTAGCTCGGATGAGGCTAACTGTGAAGATGAAGAATTTTTTCGTGAGGCTTACCTAGAATTATTTGTTGAGCCGAGATGAAACATGGAGGATGGTGTTTGCTTCCAGGAGGGGAAGTTGTGACAATTGGTTTAAATGTTAACTAGTTGTTATGTTATTTAATTTTAAGTAACTAAACATTTATGTTTCTTGAGAAAAGGATTATTTGATAAACAAAAATAAATTATGTTTTGCTGAAATAAAATTTATTAATGGAATAGTGGTTCCATAAAAAGTTAAAATATTGATGGTAAAAGTATTCCAAGAACTGAGAGTGGTTGAACAAAAAATAGTTGAAGACAATTACCTTTCCTCTGGGGATAAAAAGTGCATACAAGTGAGGAAGAGGGGTTATGTTTTGTGACTGAGGAGGGAGAGAGTGGAGTATTCCTTAGCTGGTAGTGACCAGTGGAAAACACTGAGCATTTCTTATTCCTAGAAAAGAAGTAGTAGGCCAAGGGCCTTAAGGTCTCTTCTGGAAACGATGTCAACCTAATGGACTTAGTGTGGAGCACGAGGGGACATGAGGACGTAATTTCCTCTCTCATGGTAGGGTGGAAAACAGCAACAAAGTCTGGAAAATAGATAAGTACCAATTACTGGAGAACTGGGTACTAGTTATGTTGTCTAGCTATTTGTATTTCTTGTTATAGTCTTGGTTATTTGATTATGAAATGAAGACTTCTCCACATTGGAAGTGTAGAAATGTGTTGTATTTTTGTTTTATTTAATATATTCAGAGGAATTTAGATAAAACATTAAGTATTTAGATTTATGCAAGTTCTGTTTTTTTTCTTTTTCAAGAAAAAAATTGCTATTTACCGAAAACAGATGGAATTAGTGAGGATAACTACTACAAGTATGTTAACACAGAAAACTGTTAACTCAGGGTTTTAGGGTTGAAACTCCAAACACAGAGTTGGTCATTAACTATAATCTATGATATACATGGACACAATGGTCCGGACATCTCATTAAATTGAAAGAAATAAATTATGTACCAATACGAGTTAAAGAGTGTAAAGCTAACTGTAAACCGTAAAATTAATAAAACAAATAAATATCACCTATTTCATGCATAGTATGCACCTAGAACCGAAAAATACCAACATTAAACAAGATTTACAATGATAGTGAATAACCTAACCAAGTTAAGAGAGAAACGAAGATTATACAGGAGCCAAGCTATTCTAACTCGAACAATATTCAAGGTTCGAAAACAAACATTATAAATATAAAAGGGAAAATTGGATAACGTCTTTGCTATTTTAGAATATACCCAAAAGAGAGCAAATCATTTCATCGAACAGAATGAATAGTATTTGTACGAATAGAGGATACCCAAAACAATAATGCATATGTATAAAATTAAAGTATCTCATGGCATTTGAGACGAAATGTAAATTAAATCCTCTAAGTCTAGAGAGTTATCCTCTCTTAAAAATGAACTAGAAATAAAAAGTATTTTAGAAAATTAAGTATAGTCCAAGACAGAGCTACAAATGTTGATAACAGTCACGAGTAGGGTGAAGCTTCCTGAATTTCAAAAATAGAAATTTAACATGACAAAATGAAACCATAAAACTCAAATCTAAGGCTCACGATGCCGTGAGCACCTTCGAGGCCAGAACAAAGGTCCTCTGCAAACAAAGACTCATAAACCTTACGGCGAATATGGGGTACCTGAAGGGCAAGAGAAGAGTCAGGGAACCGACTTTCTGAATCAATAATTCAAAAGGAATTAACCTCAAGGGTCAAGCCAGGGCCATTACTTGCACAAGAAAGAAAGAACTAGAAAAACATTAGCAAGAGATCATAACAACAAAGCTAGAAAAACAGGGAATAGATAAGAAGAAAAGTGGAAGTATTAAATTATTACCTATGTACAAGAATTATTTTGTAGGTTCAAAGGTGAAACTCTGTTGAAAATCCACGGAAGGGAGTCAACCCTCGTAACCGGAGGAGGGTGTATATTTTCTTTAGGAAAAAATACATAACTTAAAATTTTCCTCAACTCACCTACTATTTCGAGGAAGGAACTTGCAGGAGAACCAAAATCTGCTTAAACACAGAGAGGTTGTAGGCCTGGCAAAATAAAGACAGTGACACCATTTTAAAACCCCAAATTAATGCAGAGAATTGAGCGTAATCTCACTTGCGGAAATAAAAATCTTGAAAGGTCTGTGCAACAAAAAATGCGACCTCGTTTTGGACAAGATAAGATTTAAACAGTGGAGGTATCAAGTTACATGTCCGCGTGGTGCCTGGAAAAGCCAAGCGGAGCCGAGCTAAGCAAGGATAAGTCGGTCGGCTGTGACAGGCCGAAAAGTTGCAGAGCAACACGGCAGGGATCGGCAGCAGTGGAAAGGAAACAGTCAGGGTTTGGGGAGGTCAATACACTAAACAGGTACTCCATCAAACTCTACCATAGATCCAGACCTTGTAATTCAACGATGTTAATCCTTACAATTTTCAACCAAGGCTAGAGCGATGTGATGGCATGTACACTACCATTAATCAAAGAGATAAGACCCAAATCTCCAAGTAACCTTTATGCTATGAAATCATTCCAATCAAGATTAATATAAGTTTAACCATAAGTATTCCGTCGTGTCGCAATTGTAATACGGATCTTGTGTACCGTTTGAGATTAATATGAATTTTGTCGAGTATTAGATATGATGCTAAATATCACGCATATGCGACAAGTTTCTACCTTGAAACTTGTGTTAAAATCACCCAACCTTTATTTTGTTATGTCCATGTAAAAATAAGAATTAGGAGCTCGAAAATAGATGCAGTATATAAATGTGATAATTTCATTTAGTCAAGCCTTTGTTAAGGCATTTTTTTTTTTTGTTGGTTGATTTTGATGTACATTACATCATTAAATTGTATAAAAACAAACTAACCAAGAAAATATATATGGGCGACATCAACTCGGAACAATTTTATAACCATAATAACATAGATGAAATAAATTTTCTACGACAAGAGAGTGAAAATATAGAAAGATCCCACGTCATATTAAATTCAATATAAAATTTTTAAATATAATATAAATATAAAAGAAAATAATAAACAATAAATTTCATATAAATATAATTAATTCAATATAAAATTAAATATTAAATTTTAAATAATGAATATCGAATTTAATATTCAACATTAAATTTAAATATGGAATTCAATCCTAAATATTAAATATCTAATTAAAAAACAATATAAAATGAAATGTTAAATATTTAATATGAAAAAGCCAATATTAAATATTGAATATCCAATAATTTATATCTAACATGGAATATTGAATATATAATTTTAAATATTTAAATTTGAAATATTGAGCTTCAAATATTAACCTTATAATTGCGAATATAAAATACTAAACATTAACTCTAAAATATATGATACACTACCAAATATTTTATTAAACTGATAATCGCGAATATAAAATACTAAACATTAACTCTAAAATATATGATACACTACCAAATATTTTATAAAGCGTAGAAAATTAAAAAATTAAATAGAAAAAAGCGAATTTAGAAATATTGAAAACAAAAAAAACTAGAACTTTAAAATGAAAACAAGGAAGGAAAATTAAAAATTATTTAAAAATAAAAAATTAAAACATGACTGAAAATTGTAACATATGATTAAAAGTACAAAAGTATTACATTAGAATGAAATTTTTAAACAAGGCAGAAAAATATTAAAAAAATAAAACTATTATATATTACATTAAAATAATAAAAAAATAAAATAAAAAATAAACCAATTGAAAGTTAAAAATTACATAAAAGGAAAGTATAGTCACATCATTCTTTTATTATATATTACATTAAAAAAATTAAAGAGCGCAGGCTCTTCAAACTCGTTTAGTAGTTGTCCGTCTTGCATCGTTTCCCACTTTGCTCCCCGAATGCTCTAATCCACTCGCTCTACCACTTGCTTTACCACTGATCCGATGGGCCCAAACAGCTAGCAGTAATCTTCTAGCCAGTACCAAAGCAAGTAATGCAGTAATAAACTTAAAAACAGTTAAGAATTAAAAATTGCAGAAAAATAATGTATAGTAGTTACATCCTTCTATAAAATAAGGCAGAAAAAAATATAGCGGTGGGAAAATGAAAATTAAACAAGCAGAGAAATATTAAAATAGGGGAGAAAATTATTAAAAAAAATGAAAATAATTATATATTACGTTAAAAATAAAAAAATTATAATCATAATATAGTTAAAAAAATAAAAATAAAATAAAAATAAAAATGAAAATAAGGAAGAAAAATTAAAAACAAAATAAAAATTAAAAATGAAAAAAAGGCAGAAAATTGAAAATTTATGTCTCTTCATAATTTAAAAATATAAAATAGAAATAATAAGTACATTAAATTAAAATAAAAAATGATAAATTTGATTAAAAATTTTAAAAATTAAAACAATTAAAATTTAAAACAGTTAGTCAAAAAAATTAAAAATTAAAATAATTGGTCAAGTTTTACTAGCACAACTAGTTGAATATGGGCCTAGTCAAAAGATGACCCAAGATCAAACCTCACTGTAAAATTAATATACATAAAAATAAAAATTTATGTTATTTACTTTAACCCTATTATCTTGATTCCTTCTTACTCTAAGTAATGTTAGGGGTTAACATAAACATAGATATTATAATCATAACTATGATTTACATTTTTTTATGAAAAACCATATAAAGTTTCATCATTCAACTCCTAGTCTAATTATCTTAGACCATGATCTTATTCTGATTCACAATCTAATAGTCTATGGTCCTGTCAGCTGTGTTCTGTCAGGTTTAGGAGGTGAGCTCTTTGGGGTACAAACGATATAAGTTTGATTGTATATAATTGTCCTGCCCCTGACATGTATGAAAAGGCTTGAGATTGGAAATTATATGGTGTACTTCGTCAATCTACTCTGCATGGAATTCATTACTCGCTTCTTACACTTGTCAACCCCTCGCCCATTGGATCTGCAGTGTGAAATCCACGGCTGAGATTGTTTGGTATCGGGTTAGGGTATCAACCACCCTTCCAACCCTAACCGCTTTTTTCATTTTTCTCTCGTTAGGCTGGAGGTTCCTGCTCTGCAACCTCTTCGTCGCCATTGCTATGACTGCCTAGTTTCTTGCTTGCACCATTCACAAACTTGCATTACTTGCACCCTATTACCAGGTATAGGGACCATTCTCCAATTGGGGTATTTTTTGAAGTGACAGAGTTGTTTATTCTTCGCTTTGTTCTGTGATTTCAGGCTTCAGTAACTTTTTTTTTCTTATTTCCTTATTATTTTTTTCGTTAAGTTATCCGAGTAGCGGTTCAAGGGTGGCTTCTGATATTTATGATTTTGGCAGTTCAGCGGTGGTAAGATGCTATTGATGTGGCTTCCATGGTTCTGTTCTCTAGATTCTACTTCAACCTCTTCGGCTTCAACATCTCCAGGTAAGCTTAAACATCAACATTCACTGCATATGTTAGGCTTATTGGGTTTTTACTTTGCCATTACTGTGTTTTATTATGTAACTTTTCCTTGGGTATTTCCACGTAGAATTGCGATGTCGATTCACCTCCGGCTTCATGGCGAAGGCAACATATATATCAAGCCCTGTCTTACTACTAGTATTTATCAGTATTTTGCGGTTCATGGTTTGCTTAAGAATATATCCGAACAGATGTTTCGTGCTCATGCAGGTATGGCCTACGGTCTTGCCTTAACAATTCTTGCAAAATTGTCTCCATTTCGTCGATGTAATACTGTCTTACCTATGCTGTCATAGGTACATGGACTCCTAAGCTTGGTGGTTGACCTTAGATGCAAGAAATTTCCTATTTTTCTCTCTGGATTTTATTCCAAACACTCGTAGCAACTGTCTTCTTTTGCTTATAGAATTTAGCTAAACTCTGAGTTTTCTTTTGGAGGTGTAAATAAAATGGGCCTCACCCTAGTTTAACGGTTGAGTTATTTGTTTAAATTTCGCCCATTTTCCGACTCTTATCTTGGTTATAAGTGCAGGATTCTCGGGTCCATCCCGTGAAGGATTTTTCTTAACCCGACAGGGTTTTTTTCTGTGTATAGCTTTGTTCTTTTATGAAGAGACTTCAGTTGTCACCTTGTTTTCGACATAGAGCTTATTTGAAATTAATGTAACTTCTCTCCTTTGATTATATACAGTTACATATTCATCTCTCTGAATCTATGATTGGTTATCTATACTCATTTTCAGTTCTTTTTAGTACCTTTACAGAGATTGATTATTATTGGTTTCCTGCATTTATCTTTATACTTCTCCTTCATGCATGGTGTTATTTTTACTGTTTTCAATATTATAAATTCTGTATATTTTCTGAGTCTTTTTTAGACTTATACTCTTGAGCGTAGGAATGTTTACATATGATTTTGGTTATATATATATATATATATATCCCTCGAACAAAATTTAACATAAATGTTAAGAGGGAATTAATATGCTTTACCTTACTCTGTTTTTTGTTGGTGTATTTTCTATGCTCTAGTTAATAATGTAAACCGATGTCCAGACCATCTTGCTTTCTAAGTTACTTCTGTAACTCTTGTCCGTGTATAGCATAGAATAGTGGAATGAAAACGACCTGTTCTGTCCAGGGTTTTTACTCTAGACTAAACTAAAAAATTTCTTCCTTATTATAGGTTATGTAATATATTTTTTCAGTGTGTTTTCTCCATTTATATTCTATAACCGACCTTCTCTTATACTAAAGAGAGTACCCTATCTCTGAGGATAAAATATAGATGTAAATATTTACCAACAGGTTATTAATCATTCCATCACATAAATATGTAAATCAACAGACATAGATTTCCTACTATTTGACTATAAGCAAAATTCCTTAATAAGATAAGGTAATAATCAACACATTTACTTCTTCTGAGTTTAAAAATTCCTTTCCAATAATTATAAAATAATATATTTGTCTAAAGAGAAATTTCATAGGCAGTTCTCCTAGTTCTTAATTTTCAAGTGGACTGCTTACTTATCTCACTTTGGAGATTGGGGATGATGTTATCACTACCATGAGAGAGGATTTTACGTCCTTTTCTCCCCCCGTGTTCCATACTAGAGTAGGGCTATTTAGCAGTATTATAGCTGAGACCTCAGTACCCCTAGTCCAATACTTTTTTCTTTGTAGAATTCAGGGATGTTGAGTTTCCACTAGTCACCACCGGCTCTGGATTAACTCTCCCCATATCTATCTCATTGTTTTTCCTTCAATCATAGAACCCTTTTTCCTCATTGGGATGCACCTTTTATCCCTAGAGGAAAGGTAATTGTTTTAAATATTTTTTTCCCAACTACTCTCAAATCTTGGAATAATTTATCATCAGTATTTTATGGAAAAAATTCCATAATTAATTTTTGTTCAAAATAGAATAACCATGTTCATTCATTTAATCTCATTTAAAAAAATAAATGTATAATCTCCTTTTTTTTTAAATAAAAAAAATAGTTTTGAATTAATCCAGTTGTCACATCTTCGCCCTATGGATATAAACAACGTCCTTAGTGTTCTCTTCCAAATTAGAAAATAGCTCTAGGTATGCCTCATGCACAAATCCTTCGACTTCCCATGTAGCCTCATCTAGGCCAAAGTGCTTCCATTGCACTTTAACTTGGGTGATGTCTCACTCCCGGAGTGTAATTCATCTCTAATCAAGAATATGTTGAGGCTCTACCAGAAATTCATCGTCCAGTTCGACCTGAATGTTTTGCCAATGTATTACATGCCTCGGATCATGCATATATCGTTTCAGTATTGATACGTGAAACACATTGTGCACCCGAATATGACTGGGTAATGCCAATAGATAGGTGTTGGAACATGGTCCCCTAAAGCTGCGAATTTTGTATATTTTTGGTATTATTTAGTCTAACGTAGGGGTTTTGGGGCGGGTCAAAGCCTCAAATGCATTTTAATGGGTCAAGGGTAGATCAAGAGTTTGAAAACCACGGTTTGCAGACCATTGGAAGCTTAGGCTAAGTTGATATAAATAGATGAACATTTTGAGTCTTAAGATAGGCAAGAATTAAGTCTGATGCTAAGTGCGAATTATTAGATATGTTTTTGGGTCGTTTGGGTAAGGACTCCTATAGGCTGTGTGCGCGAAGATCCTTAGTCCTACTGTGTGCGGACCCTACTGTCTGTGTGCACAGGCTGTGTTTGTATTGTACTGGGTTTTTGGATGCTAATATATGTAGATATAGAATCTCTATGTTATCTGATATAGTGTGTTACTATTGATGCAAACCTTTGGGATCCGTTATAGCTACGAATACAATTGCATTATCGGTTTATGCTATGAATCTGTTTGTGTTATGGTATATCTGTAATCTATTAATGATGCGTTATGATATTGTGTGCTGATAACTGATGATACGCACTCAGATGCGAAGGTATTGACTAGATTTGTGCATGGTAATAGCTCTAATGTATTGTGGATGGTATTGTTAATAAACCTACGAACTCGATAGGCTGCGAACATGGATCTAATTGATTCACCTACTATATCTTAGGGTGCGGAAACCTAGTTTGAGCACCCTCCCATACTGCTTCGGGTGATACTTTGACCTGCGCAAGCAGGTCACTGCTAAAAGGGCCAGTAGTATATAGGTTTGTTGGAAAACCTTAACCTCTGAACCTAGGTCAGGACCCCTCGAGCCAACAAATGGTTCCGTCACGGGGGCCAGGAGAATTTTGAGAGAGGGATCGGGTAATGCCAAGAGAACATTGGAGACATGAGAAGAAATAAATCGAAGAGTGGTTTGAAAAATGGGTTCAAGAATTTGCGGTGAAAGAGAATCGCATCACGAAGATGACGACGGAAAAGTATAAGAATAACTACATTTTCACTGAGGTTTAAGAAATATTCTTTGTAACATTTTTGAATGAGCTTCAGGAGTGGCTAGCAAGGCTCATAGATCTCCAGACGTGCTAGAAGGACAAGCGGGTCATGGAGTGGACTCCAGAGTTGATCCAGTAGTTAGAAAGAACTGATAATACCATCACTCATATGGTAGATCACTGGGTGGATAGTGTGTTGGGACGATTTGTGATGGAATTCATAGTTTATCAGATCATGTCCTATTCAGAAGTAGAGCAAAGGTTCCTCAAAGGGTTCCGAGTTAAGTTTTTGAAAGCACTGGCCTTATTAATAAAAATTTTGCTGTGCGAAAAAAGCATTATGTGCAGCCATACAAAGTGAATGATCTTCAATCAGAGTGAGGGTAAAACACGAAGTGGTAAATACTACATAAATAATCAACAAGGAGATAGATCTATCTACAGCCCATTAAGGGATTTGGCTTATGCATAGCCCTCCAACTACACCACCGTCAAGCCAGCATAGGGGTAAGAACTCACCCGTACCTCCACCTCCATCAGAAGACGAAATGGCCTCGCACATGAAGCTACCTACCTTCAAGGGCATAGGGGATGAAGATATGGATCAATTATGGTTTGTTGCAGAGTTGGTATGGACTGCGCAAAATGTGGCCAGCGATGTTGCGAAAAGGGTGCAGTTGTCCCTTGCCTTTGAAGGAAGAGCCATGTACTGGTATATGGGATACATAGCTCAACATGCGAATGCAGCCATTCCAGAGCTTAAGAATTCCCTAAAATAGCAGTTTCGGAAGCCTAAATCCTACACTCAGATAGTGAATGACCTAAAATATTTTAAACAAGGGCCCTCTGAATTGGTATGGGTGGCTGACCAGTGGCTAAAAAAGGTAATCAGGGAAGGGGAATTTATTTATGCTGACAGACAGCACAAGGAATGGTTCATTTCTATGTTACTACCTCACCTACGTGGACCTATGGGTCAGCAAGCCATTGAATCGCAAGAAAAATCCTTGGAGATTGCTATGAAATTGGAAGTTGTGCCAAGAGATGATACCCAGTTGGGAGTACAACAAATCCAAGGGCAGCTGGAGGCGATGCACATGGATATCCAAAACCTGCGAAAGGACCAAGGGAAAGAAGCTAGCCCAGACATATGGTGCATACAATGTAGGGTATCTGGGCATACCAAGGATCAGTGCCCACTACTGGTAGACTACCTTCAGGTGGAGGGACCCAGTCCATTGCACCTAGGACCAAATGGACCAATGTTATGGTATGATGATTATCACGTAGCCAACCTGCATGATACTAACCACTGCCCCCGTCTGGGTGCGTATGCCCCATAACTGAAGCAACAATGGTGTAGGTTTTTCTGATTAGTAGGACATGATGAGTAGAACTGCCGAACTTATGATCTAATGATAGACTGGGGAAACCTATATAGGGTATAATCGAACCCTTCTTCACCAAGATCCCCCTCAGGCATAGGCATCTCCCCAGCCAGGGGTAGGGGAGGGGGCCGAGATGGAAGTGCAGGAAGGGGAAGAGGACAACTTATCTGCTATAACTGCGGAGAGGTAGGGCATTTTGCAAGGGACCGCCCAAACCATGCAAGGAAATCCTACAGATACTGTAGACAACTGGACCATCTGATTGAAGATTGCCCAATTCTGATAGCAAAAATGCAGGGAAAGCAACATACACCTACGCATAATGTATAAAGGGTTAAGGCAGAACCTCGAGACGAACGAGCAAGCATTGATGTCATAACACGTAGCAGAATGACCACTGGGGGAGCTAAGGAAAAAGCTACAGTTGATCCTCTTATCTGGAAAGTAGCCATCAAGCAAGAAGGTTTGGACCTGCAAAAGGAAAAGGAAAAATTTGTTGCAACTCACCAAGACTTTGCTAAGACCGAGGCATCTACTTCTCAAGCCCCCACAAACCTCAAAGTAGATGATGAGGTCAAACCATTTTTTCAAGCATGTATGAAACTTTTGTGCAACCAACGGGCCGTAGAAAACCTCCAAGCCTTGATAGACAGCTGGGAAGAAAGAACTAATCTACCCCTGGAAGTTAAGGATGTGCACAAAATTTACAAGAATAAGAAACACACTGGTAGGGAAATGTGGCTAACAGTGCAAACTGGTGATTATGAAATGGATTAGGTTATTATGGACCCAGGATCGGATGCAAACGTACTACCCAAGCAAACTTAGCAGCGGATGGGAGAACCTAAGTTGGAATGGTCCACTATCCAGCTACGCACAGCCAATCAACAAAATATCATATCATTGGGAAGACTGTCAAAGATCATGGTAGACATCGCAGGAGTTAAGGTCCGGGCCAACTTTGAGGTGATTTATATTGTAGAAGATGTGGATCCCTATCGTGCGCTCCTAGGGTTGGAAGGAGAATGGTACACGAAGCCGGTGCGCGAAGAAGAGGATGTGGATCATATTTATAAGTTAACTGCGTGGGACAAATATTGGATCAATCCCATGGCCAATGGAGTACTTTACTGGGAAAAGGATAGTGAATGTTTCTTTGACTCCGACGAAGAGATGGAAAATTGGCAGAACTGGTTACATGATGTATCTATGCTGTGATGTCTTAGGATCACAAAGGTCTTCCAATGCATCTCCTTAGAGATAAGAGAACTGCCCTACTTTGATGGTTCTAGAAGTATTAAGGAGTTTTTTCCAACATTTGAAGTTGAGGTTCCAAGAGAGTGAAGGCTATGGGCCCTTAATCTAGCCATGCGCGCAACACCTGCGAGGTGGTGGGACACGCATAAGGGGGTGTTCTAGGATTGTGTAGAGTGTCGGGATATGATGATCTTGCGATTCGAACCTCTGGACGACTTGCGCATAAAGACATTCCTTGGCCCAGGAGACCTCCGTGAGCATTTGTTCACTTGGATGGAAAAATGGTGTGACCGGACTACAGAAGAATGGGTTCACCTATGTATTCATGCCTTGGGACCAATTCCCACCGCATGGTACTTAGATGCGGAGCTACATTAGTGCACCCGCCACTGGGAAACATTAAACGATGAATTTGTAGGAACATTTTGGTTAGCAGGGGGAACGAAGGTGCTCTACGAAGCTCTACAGGATATAGATACCTTTGTATTTTATGGATTACGCCCTTATGCATCACTTGGGGCACCAACATGGGAAACGCAGATGCAAGATACTGTCAACTGCCGCAATATAGCAATAGAAGAATGTGATGAATATCCACGCAATGTCTCCATGCCGAAATCATAGGGGCAGCGCACAACTGTTGGACCCCCACTACAAAATGTTGATGTTACAAAGCCTCTCAAGCCACGAGAAGTCAACATTGGCACAAAAGAGTAGTCTAAGTTGGCTAAAATTGGGGATTACTGGGATGATGATACTGTAGGCAAAGTTGTAGAATTGCTCACAGAATATCAGAACTTATTCTCGACAAATTTTTCGGAGCTCAAGGGGATCACAGGGGACCTAGGGGTCATCCGCATCATGTTAAAACTAGATGCGTGCCCTGTGAAGAAACATCCTTATTGGCTGGATCCTAAGTATAAGAAAAAACTTAAGGAAGAAATCGATAAAATGCTCACCACAGGTATTATCGAACCAGTCGAACAGTCGGACTGGGTAAGTTTGATGGTGGTTTAGGAGGAAAAGATGAAGCGGGGAATATGAATCTATGTGGACTTGCACAAATTGAATGATGCCTACGTATATGATCCCTTTCCCACACCATTCTCAGATGCAATCCTTGATAGCATAGAAGGGCAGGAAGCATACTCATTTACTAACGGGTTCTCAGGCTACCATAAGATTAGAATTTCACCTGAAGAACACAGTAAAACTACGTTCGCTACTAAATGGAGATCCTTTTAGTATACGATCATGCCATTTGGACTCAAGAATGCCCTTTCGATCCTTAGACATATAGGCTACTACAAGAATTTTATTCAAGGATACGTGCTGATCACAGTGCCTATGGAAAAGATGCTTAAGAAGGATGTTTCATTTTTTTGGGATGACGAATATCAAAAAAGCTTCGAGCTACTTAAGGAGAAGATGGTCTCTGTGCCTGTTCTCATATTTCCTGATTAGGCGAAGGTATTCCATGTTCACGTAGATGTGTTAGGAATTTCCCTGGGAGCAGTCCTTACACAACTTGGAGATGGAGACATTGATCACTCGGTTGCATTTGCTAGTAGGAAACTCTCTGGTGCAGAGCACAAATACTCCACCACGGAGCAGGAGGGATTGGCCATGGCCTATGCATTACAGAAGTATCGACACTATATGTTAGGAGGACAATTCAAAATGTTTATAGATCATTAGAATTTGAAGTACCTAGTGAATAATCCTGTGTTGAAGGGGGGGGGGGAGATCTACCGATGGCTTCTACAGTTTTAGGAATACGACTTTGAGATCATTGTCAAGCCGGGGAAGTTGAATGTTGAGCCGGATGACTTTTCCTGAATTGAGAGGGGCGATGAACCGAGCAACTTAGAATAAAAATTTCCTGATGCACAGCGGTTTGCGATTAAGATAGTTGATGAGTACTTCCTCAACATCATTCAGTACCTGACTATAGGCATGGCACCTGTAGAGTATTCGGTACAACAAAAGAAAGAGCTGGTAACCCACGTTGTAGATTTTACCATCATTGCGGGTCATCTATATAAGATGGGAGTTGATGAAGTGCTATGAAGGTATGTTTTGAAGCATGAACGACATGCTATCTTGGTAGAAGCCCATCACGGGGTAGCAGGAGGTCACTACACAGGGAAAGCAATGGTGCACAAGATCTTAAGAGTTGGACTATAGTGGCCTACCCTGCATAATGACTCTCATGACTATTGTAAATTCAGTGATACATGTCAATGAATAGGACAGTCATCACGCAGAGATGAAATTCTCCTGCAACCGCAAATGGCCTTGTAAGCATTTGACAAATGGGCCATCGATTTTGTAGGACCTATCAACTCACCCAGAAAGAAGATAGGTGCACGTTACATTATAACTGCCACTGATTATGTAACCAGGTGGGCTGAAGCACGAGTGGTGAAGGATTGCACTGTAGATACCATTGTGCACTTCATCTTTGAGCATATTCTGAATAGATTTGGATGTCTGAAAATCTTGATGAGCGATATAGGTACGCATTTTGTTAATGAAACAATATAGGCCTTGACGAAGGAATTTCGGTTCCAGCATGCGAAAAGCACTCTGTATCATCCCCAGGAAAACAAAGCGGTTGATGCTTTTAATAAATTCTTGGAGCATACACTGACTAAGGTCTGTAATGCTGATCACAGTGACTGTGATGTGCGCATCCCATCTGTTCTTTTGGCCTACCGAACCACCTGTAAGAAGTTGACAGGGAAAACACCATTTAGGATGGTCTATGGAAAGGAGGCTATTATGCCCATGGAATATATTGTTCCTAGTCTATTCATTGTAGCCTTTACAAATATCGTAGAGGCTGATATCATAGAGGATCATTTAGCACAACTTGTGGCTTTGGAGGAAGACCATTTCATTGCTAATTTCCATCAGCAAGTTCAGAGATAAGGCATGAAATGATCGACATATTCATGAAAAGACCTTTGCGAAGGGCGAATTAGAGCTACTATATGATAGCCAGTTTTCGAAACACCCAGGGAAGTTCTGACAGCACTAGCTAGGGCCCTATGCAGTTAAAGAAATCACAGATGGTGGAGTTGTTCAGTTGGCCACCCTAAATGGCGATATGCTACCTGGCTATGTGAATGGTAGCCAGCTCAAACCGTATCAGATCAAATGAATATATGGCTAGAGTAGCTGTATGAACTGGGGTATGCCCACCAAGGAAGGAAAGCATGGAAGGTGCCATGGTACACGCAGGAAGTGGCTGCAAAATTGGAAGCTTGAATGGGTGCGCCAGAGGCACAGGCATATGCTCAAAACACAGCAAGTGCATTGGCCGTGTAGAATTGTGCTGGCACACAGGAGGTCCACTGGGTTTGCAGGGGTGTGTTGGGTGCACAGGAGGTGTGAAAAATAGCTGCTGGAATAGTAAAATCGGGTAAAAGGCAAAATTTAGTGTTGAAAGGAGCGGGCAGTCAACATTTAATGAGGCGATTTTCGAAGATTTTTTACCGTTTACTTGATGGTAAGTTCAAAGTGAGGTTCACCTAACCATTGATCAATCCCTGCAACTATAAAAGAAGAAGGATAAATCGGACAAGGGTTCCATATGAGTTGAATAGTTTGTATTTGGCATGTTTTTCCTTGACAAGTTTGTGCTGTAAGAGTTTTTGTGCCCATTGCATCCCTTTCGTGTCTAAGCATCCCACACCCTCTTACAGTAGCAACCTGAAGTTCATCTTTCTCAATAGAATGATGACCACTAGTACCGCTGAAGCCTCAGAATCGGTGACCTCGGTGGAACAAGAATACGAGGTAGTAGAAATCGAGCCAGAAGTTGAGGAAGTTATCTTTACGCCGAGCCAAGCAAAGAAGAAGGGGAAATAAAAAGGGTAGGGGTTGGGGAAACACACAAAATGGTTTGGGGTGAAGCCTTGTACTTCCACACAAAATGTAAAGTCCCCATGGGCAGCGCCCCAGGCCTGCTCACCCAACCTAGCAAAGCGACCTCAATCTACTCAGGAAGAGGCTCAAGTAGCCGAACCAATCAATTGGCTACCACCATTAGTTCGGCCGTGCAGGCCCTCCACATGCACGCTGAAGAGTCTTGATGGCCTGCACACCTACATGTAGATGTTGCAGACCCCGGGTGAGGTCCCAATCAATGGTGAACCATTTCGAAGGCTCCATGAGGTGAAATTTGATGATCATGACTTGGCCAATTTGAAGGAATTCCCTGAGTTGGCACCAGAATTATATCTTTACAGAATACAGGAAGACGATGGGATAAATATTGTCCCCATGCATTGAGTACATAGATTGGCAGGGTCCAGGCTCTTAAACCTGCTAATTATGCCCCACTTCGGCCACTACAATATCGCAGACCATTTGGTACGTTAGTTTCTCGCCCTGGTCCACGATGGCTACTTATGGATCCAAGATCAAATCCCCATCGATGTTGCACTCATTCATCGAATTACTGGTCTTCCCATGGAAGGGCTGGACCCTCTGCAGCACGTTGGTAAGAAGTATGAGGGGGAGATCATTGAACACGTGCACAAAACATACCATGTGGAGCAGATCACTCAAGGCTTCATGATCAAATCCATCAACGACTTGCGTACACAGTTGGGTACTTTGTTATTGGCATGCAAGATGATGTGAAAATTCCAGGTGGCCTCCATCCCCGCATATGTAATTCAATTGGCAGGTCGATGCGAGAAAGGGGTTTGCTTTAATTTTTCATAGTTCCCTATGTGAAACTCACATCCCTATCCGATATAACTATTTTTGGGATGCCATGCAACCCAAAAATTTCTCTCATGAAGATATCAGCAATCTGCACCATTTTTTAAGTGGTCTGCATAGGTATAAAGTGGGATGCCTTACTCAGTCTATCAACCACCACCATTAAGGAATAATTATGCCTTTTTGATCCTGGTAGACCAGTAATAAAATATAAAGATATAACCTCCCATTTCCATTCAGGTATAGGTATGGGTTGCAACATTCCTGCTGGATGTTGATGCTCTACCTTACCATGTTGACATTCTAGACATTTTTTTAAAAATTCAACAATATTTTTCCGCATACCGGGCCAGAAATAAACTTTTCGATTGCTGCTAGAATTTTCTAGTATCCCGGGTGTCCACAATAATTATTGCAGTGATATTCATTCAAGATCATCTCTTTCAAACACATCTGATTTGGAATATATAATTTTCCTTTAAAGGTTAAAAGCTGGTCCTGGTTAATTCCATAATCAGATGATTTTTCCTATTTTTCTGTTTCCTCTGTTTTCTGCCATAAGAACCAGTATTCAGGATCTTTCTCAACTTATTCTTTTATCTAATCCTAAAATTTACATTCTAATTGATTAAAGCAGAGTTCATACACAAAATGTAGCTTTATTCTTGAGGCATCAGTCACACAATTTTATTTTCCTTTAACATGTTGAATGCAAAATCAAATTCACTTAAGAACGCATTCCACCTTGCTTGGCGAGCGTTCAAATCAACTTTATTAAAATATTTGGTTAAACTACTGTGATTTGTCTTCAACACAAATCTATTTCCCAATAAGTAGTGCCTCCACACTCTAAGTGCATGCACTACTATTGTCATCTCTAAATCATAAGTTGAATATCATTGTTCATGCTCCTTTAATTTTCTTGACTCATAGGCAACAACCCTTCCCTCTTGGGATAGAATTTATCCTACTCCTTCCTTACAAGTTTCGGTGCATACTTCAAATTCCTTGTTGGGGTCAGCTACCCTCAACACCGGAGCAGTAGTATGTAAGTGTTTTAACAATTCAAAACTAGTCTGACATTCACTGGTCCATCTAAACACTTTTCCCTTTCTTTGCAAGGATGCAATAGGAAAATAAATATACTAGAATCCTTCTATGAAATGGCTATAATATGTAGCCAATCCCATAAAAGAACAAAAATATTCTACGTTCTGGGGTACTCGCCATTCCATGATAGTTTTTATTTTTTCAGGATCCACTGCTATACCTTTAGCATAAATAACATGGCCTAAGTATTATATTTGTTCTTTGAAAAAGTCACATTTACTGAGCTTGGTGTACAGCCGATGTCTCCTCAACATCTACATCACTATCTTTAAGTGATCCTTATGTTCTTCCATGTTTCTTGAATAAATCAAAATTTTGTCAATAAATATAAGAGCAAAATTGTCCAAAAAAGGGTGAAATATGCCATGCATCAGACTCATGAATGTTGCTGGTGCATTGGATAAGTCAAATGGTAATACCACAAACTCATAATTTCCATATCGGGTGTGAAAATTTGTCGTGTAAATATCCTCATATTTGATTCAAAGGTGGTGATATCCAGATCTTAAGTCTATTTTTAAAAATATAGTCGCTCCCTTACCTGATTGAATAGATAATCTATACGTGGCAGCCGATATTTATTTTTGACTGTCAATTTATTGATATACCTATAATCCATGCACATTCACATGGTTCCATCCTTCTTCTTTACTAACAACACTGGTTCTCCCAAAGGAGACACACTTGGTTGGATATACCACTTATCCAATAGTTCTTTTCGTTTCATTTTCAATTCTGTTAACTTGAGTACACTCATCCGGTATGGCGCTGTACCTGGCATTAGTTCAATAGTGAAATCAATGTCTTTTTTTGGGGGTAAACCTGGTACATTTTATGGAAATACATCCATGAAATATTGTACCACGTGTATATTTTCCAGAATAGGGTTCTTTTCCTTAGAGTTAGAAAATCCCACTTGAATGGCAGAAAACTGGCGTCATTTTTTGATGCATTTACTCAACTGAGATGCTATGATGGGATGTAATTGTAAAGGTTTCTTAATTCCTTGTAATTCTTGGTGTGTCCCATAATCTGATCTGAAATATATAAACTTTTCCTTACAATCCAATAGAGACCAACATCTTTCTATCCAGTCCATACCCAATAGTATGTCATAGGATCCCACAGGTAGAATATTAAATTTTACATTTAACTGTTGTTCTCCAATTTCCAAAGAATAGTTTGGAACCTTGGCACAAAATCTTCTCTTTGCCCCAGTAGCTAGCTATACCAGCCAAGGATTTTTGAATTTCTGACTTTGCAAATTGCAATTTTCTACTATTTAGGGGTTTACATAACTTAAACTGGCACTTGGGTCAACCTAAATAGAAACAGTTTGTGAGAATAACTTACCTTCTAATTCTATCATTGTCGGTTGGTAGTTTTCTTGACGATCTTCTAGATCTCCATTAATTCTAGGTATGTTTCGGGCCACATCCCCCACCGTAGAGGCTTCTTGCAAGTTAGTTGTTGTTTCATTTCTTCCCCGCTGAGGGAAATTATTGTAATAGTGTGCCTCGCCACATCCCCAACATTGTAGAGGATGTTTCTGAGTTTTTTCCATGTTTTGGCTTACTGGAAGCCTCTCTGGGTCATTCTTCTGTAGGCCATTTTTTCTTTGATGATTTCTTCCAAACTGCTTACTAAATTTCTTGCAGAATTCTTAAAATTACTAGACCTGGTATTTTTATAATTTGAATTATTTTTTTTCCTTTATTTGGCGGCCAGTTTTGCCTATTTCTCCTTTCGCCTTGGATTGTTGGTAGCAAATTCATGCTTTTCGAATTGCCTCATCCATTTTCCTTGGATTCACAAATTTGATTCATTCCTTCATGAGAGTAGGCAGATTGCTCAAGAAGCGTTGAAATTTAGCCTTATCATCTCTCAGATAACGCACATATCTTAATAAGGATGTGAACTTGTTATGAATTCATCCATTGTCATCTTTCCTAGTCTTAAATCATGAAATTCCCGAGAATTTGCATCATAAAAATGTTGTGTTAAATATTTATCCTTCAAATATTAGTGGAATTCATCCCATGTCACGTTCTGGTCCTTGACACTTCGTAAATTTTTAACTTCCTCCCACCATAGGGTAGCTTTATCCCTCAACTTATAAATGGCCAAACGAGCTTTGAGGTTATTGCTATATTCATAAACCTGAAAGTACTTGTTCATATTAATTAACCAAGCCTCAGCCACTTCTTTGGCTTCCCCATCAAAAGTAGGTTGTTTTATTTTGTGGAACTCACCTTGTAGTTCCATTACAAGTTTCTTTATCTCTTGTTGATAAGACACATTACCAGATTCAATTTCATTATCATTTTTGTTCTTATTTATTTGTTGTGAATGAATCCCTTCTATTCAGTCATTAGTTTGTCGTTGTCGCTCATTTTCTCCCTAAGTGTCCCTTTCAGGACTGGGTTGCACTATTCCTTGATTCTGCTTGTCGAAAAGGCTTTTGAGTATACTCTCATGTTCTTGCATCAATATTTCATTGTCGCCGTATCTTCCTGTAGCTTCTTCACCGTACTCAAGAATACACTCGTTTGATGTTTTTTTTCCTCCAGTAGTATACTAGTCTGTTGGTGCTCATCTACAATCAGTTGTTTCCACATTTTCGGATTTGTTTGCAGTGTAGGTTCCCCTGTATTCTAGGGTAATTGATGCATCGATCCACTTCTCATTATGTCTTTCTACTTTTTGTACACAATTTTACATGCAACGATTATTATTTAAGTGACCAATTTGGGTCCCAGCATATGAACACTGCTCTCATACCACTTGTAACATCAATATACATAAAAATAAAAATAACAA
Source organism: Pinus albicaulis (assembly GCA_034641835.2). NCBI lineage: Eukaryota > Viridiplantae > Streptophyta > Pinopsida > Pinales > Pinaceae > Pinus > Pinus albicaulis. Next base: position 22,640,819 of record CM076574.1, on the reverse strand, counting down.
ATTTATTTTATTTACTTTAACCCTATTATCTTGATTCCTTCTTACTCTAAGTAATGTTAGGCGTTAACAGAAACATAGAGATTATAATCATGATTATGATTTACATTTGTTTATGCAATATAATTCGAATGACTATAGTGATTATGATTTACAAATGTCTATGCAATATTATTCAAATTATTATAAAAAATAACCCATGCATATGTTTATATTCCTACTCATGTAAACCATATAAATTTTTATCATTCGTCTCCTAGTCTAATTAACTTAGACCATGACCTTATTCCGATTCAAAATCTAATAGTGTATGGGCCTGACAACCCTGCTCTGTCAGGTTTATGAACTGAGCTCTTTGCGGTATAAACAATATAATTTTGATTGTATATAATCGTCCTACCCTTGACAGGTATTAAAAGGCTTGAGATTTGAAATTATACGGTGTACTTCTTTAATCTACTCCGCATAGATTTCATTACATGCTTCTTACACTTGTCAACCCCTCGCCCATTGGATCTGGGGTGTGAAATCCATGGCTGAGATTGTTTGGTACCAGGTTAGGGTATCAACCACCCTTCCAAACCTAACCACTTTGTTCATTTTTCTCTCGCGAGGCTAGAGGTGCCTTCTCTGCAACCTCTTCGCTGCCATCAATATGGCTGCCTAGTTTCTTGCTCTCGCCATTTTCAAACTTGCATTACTTGTGCCCTAATACTAGGTATAGGGACCATTCTCCCATCGGGATCTTTTATGAAGTGACAGAGCTTTTTATTCTTCGATTTTTTCTGCGATTTCGGGTTTTAGTAACTATTGTTTACCTATTTCCTTCTCTTTTCTTTCGTTAAGTTCTTCAGGTTGTGGTTCAAGGGTGACATCCGATATTTATGTTTTTGGAAGTTCAGTGGTGGTGAGATGCCGTTGATGGGGCTTCCATGGTTCTATTCATCGAAGTCTACTTCAAACTCTTCAGCTTTAACATCTCCATGTAAGGTTGACCATCAACATTCATCGCATATGTTAGGCTTATTAGGTTTTTACTCTGCTATTACTGTGTTTTATTACGTAACTTTTCCTTGGGTATTTACACGCAAAATTGTGATTTCAGTTCACCTCAGGCTTCATGGAGAAGGTAACATATATATCAAGCCCTGTCTTACTATTAGTATTTATGGGTATTTCTCGGTTCAGGTTTTGGTTAAGAATATATCCTAACATAGGTTTCGTGCTCATGTAGGTATGGCCTCGGTTATTGCCTTAACAATTATTGCAAAACTGTCTTCATTCCGTCCATGTAATGTTAGCTTAACTATGTTTTCACAGGTACATGGACTCCTGAGCTTGGTGGTTGACCTTAGATGCAAGAATTCTACTATTTTGCTCTCTGGATTTTATTCCGAGCATTCGTAACATCTATCGTCTTTTGTTTATATTATTTAGCTCGGCTCTAAGTTTTTTTTTGGAGGTGTAAATACAATGGGCCTCGCCCTAGTTTAATGGTTGAGTTATTTGTTTAAATTCAGCCCATTTTCTAAATATTATCTTGGCTATAAGTACAAGATTATTGGGACCATCCCGTGAAGGATTTTTCTTGACACAACATGGTTTTTATCTGCGTATAGCTTTTTTCTTTTGTGAAGAGACTTGTACTATCACCTTCTTTTTGGCATAAAGTGTATTTGAAATTAATTTAATTTATCTCCTTTGATTATATACAGTTATGTATTCGGATCTTTGAATCTATGATTGTTTATCTATACTCGTTTTCATTTCTTTTCAGTACATTTACAGAGTTTGAATATGATTGGTTTTCGGCATTTATCTTTATACTTCTCCTCCCTACATGGTGTGATTTTTACTATTTTCAATATTATAAATTCTGTATATTTTCTGAGTTTTTCTGAGACTTATACTCTTGAGCATAGGAATGTTTACATATGTTTTTGGTAATATATATATATATATATATATATATATATATATATATATATATATATCCCTGAAACATAATTTAACTTAAATGTTAAGACGAAATTTATATGGTTTGCTTTACTCTCTTTTCTGTTGGTGTATTTTCTATGCTCCAGTTAATAATGTAAACCCATGTCCGGACCATCTTGCCTTCTGAGTTACTTTTGTAACTCTTGTCCGTGTATAGCATAGAGTAGTGGAATGAAAACGACCTCTTCTGTCCAGGGTTTATACTCTTGACTAAACTAACAATTTTCTACTTTATTTCAAGTTATGTAGTATATTTTTTCAGAGTGTTTTCTCCATTTATATTTTATAACCGGCGTTCCCTTATACTAAAGAGAGTACCCTATGTACGAGGATAAAATGTAGATTTAAATCTTTACCAATAGGTTATTAATCATTCCATCACATAAATATGTCAATCAAGAGACATAGATTTCCTGCTAGTGTTACCCGGGCCAAATGCAATCCTTAGGTGATTTTGACAACTTAAATACCCCTATGTGATAGTTTCTCAAACCACTTGATAAACAAAAAATAATTAAAACAATTTAAAATTTAAAATTTAAAATAATTAAAACAAAGCCAGAAAAAGAAATTATTATATAACAAAGAAATAAATAATTAATTTCATTAAAATTACGAATTTAGAAAGTTAGAAAAATATTAGGAAAACATAAAACTATTATTTATTACATTAAAATTAAAAAAAATTAAATACGAAGAAAAAAGAATATAAGCATTGCACATATGGGAAATATGACTGGTTTTAAAGATAGAGAAATAAATTCTTTGTAGGAGGACAATGAAAACACATCTATTGAATTCTAGACCAATACGAAATGTTAAGAAAAATACAGTTAAACTAAAAGTGTGTTAAGCAAGGAGATCCTAGAAGACTTCACTTACAGTAGATCGTTACAACAACATTGTAAAAGAAGTATGAATTTACCGATAACCCAAGGTAAACAATACATATAACCAAGACCACAAATGGCACAAGACAACCATATATTTACATGAGCTAGGCATTCAGTGTTAACCAAAACTTAGAACAATCAAAATGAAACCCTAAAGCCACTGAGGTCTCGGGCCATAAAGGAGAAAGGAAAGTGGGAGTAAATTCATTGGGACCTGCATGGTATACGCAGAGGTGTGTAAGCATCTATGACTCGACAGGCGACTAGAGAATTTTGAGATCCCACCATGACTTGTTTGACTTATGATCAACCAAAAAATAGGGTCGTTGGATGCGGCTGTGACCGACGACAGAGACGCGACCATGTGTCCTAGGCAAAGAACACAAGTGAGTATGGAAATATCCATAGATACATTCGACAGTTGGGCGTTTAAATGTGTTATGCTTAGGGTTCGATAGTTGCATTATTTAAATTAGCGTGTATAAATTAATTAATATGTGTTATTGTTTAAATTAATATGTTTGTAATATTTAAATTAATATGTATTGTTTTAATTTTAAATAAAATTAATTGAAATCAATCATTTTTAGTTAAAATTAAATAAAATTATTTAATTTTAATCAATATCGATTATTTTAATTATTTTATTTTTGATTGACAAGGATTATTATTTTTATTAATATGTATTATTATTTTAATTAACATGTTTTAATTATTATGTTTTAGTTAATATGTATTGCTTTAATCTATGTGTGTTTATATTTTAATTAATATGTGTTATTTAAACTAATATGTTTTGTTTTTATTTTAATTGAAATTAATCAAAATAATTTATTTTTAATTAAAATTAATTATTTTTATTTTTTATTAATATGTGTTATTTTGAATAATAAGTATTATTTTAATTCACATGTATTATTATTTTTATTAATATGTATTATTTTGTTTATTTAAGCTAGTCTAAACTTTATTAATTAGCAAAATATAATTCATTCCATGGTCTCAGCTCAGAGTTTATCCTATTTCTGCTTGCAATTGTATCTAAAATAGCAAAAGAAGGGGCTTTTTTTGACACAGAAACCAACTCATTAATTTTCTAGAGAAGTATGAAACAACTATCCTTTCTAAAATATTAAAGAAAATTGGAAAATCTAAATATGTCAAATATATCCAAAAGAGAGATATGGCAGATAAACCATGATCTTCAGTCCTTGCTGACCTCTTCATTCTGGTCTGCATCAGGTCCTGTCAGTTCTTCCTCTGACACTAGGCATCTGTAGATGCGAGCTATTTCTTCATCCTCCTCCGTGAAGACGTATGGGGCCTTGGGCAGAGCTTCATTCTCACTAACCCTGCTCCAGATTCCTTCAACTGAGTAATGCCAGAGGTTGGGGATGTACATTGAGGAGACTTTAACAGGAAGGCGCTCCAGTTTCTTGGGAGGAGGCGTCAAGGAGCAGGGGATGGTATACTTATGGTATTTCTGCTTAAATCTAGGCGGGGGATGCAGGAGGGGTCAACACTGGTGATGAGGGAAGTTGCAGGATGATTGATGGAGGCGGAGGATATCTCAAAAGGTGAGCCTGTAGGTAGAGTGATGGAGGTAGAGGAGGGCTAGACATTGAAATTGAAATTCTTGAACTTTGAGTCTCGGTTCAGTCAGGCCAGAAGAGCACCCTTGACACTACCACGATATGGCTTTTGTCGCTGGCACGGAGCCATGCAGTCGCAGGCAGAACTATAGCCAAGACTGAAGTGCAGATGGCGAGTAGAGTTGTGAGGGAGAATAGAGACAGAAATGCGAGGGAGAGAAGAGATGAAAATGAGAGGGAGAGGGTGCAGGGGAGACCTTATGGACGTGCCCCTTAAACGAAGAGCCCAGGTGGAGACTATCAAATACATTAATTGCATTAACTATTGTCTCATTCTGCGAGGTGTTCGAAGCCATTCATGGCGCCGCCATTCTAGTCCTAGATACATCATCATTCGCCATGGGAGGGTGTGTCGGTGTGCTGGATGGCACACCAGAGCTATCACTGGGATCCGGGAAATATCTGGTAATATTTTAATTAATATGTATTGTTTTAATTATTTTAATTATAATTATTTTTTCAATATATATGTATTTATTTATTTATTTATTTTTATTTTAATTAATATTTGTTGTTTTATTTGAAATGTTTTACTATTTTAATTAATAATTTTTAGTTTATATGCATTATTTTAACGTGTTTAAATAACCATCGTATGAAGAAGGTCACTTTAGCATTAAGGTTGCACTAGACATTCATGTAAAGTTACTCGTAGGCCAATAACTTCTTCCAGAGCATGCCTAATTTGTGCTTCATCAAAATCCATGTGTTTTTTTCATTGTATTGTTGAGGAGCAGTTGTTGCCCACAAAAAATTTATATAGGAAGACAAATTCCTTAAGGAATTCATGAAGAATTATGTCGATAGGCATTTTATTATGTGGTTCTTTTGTTGGTGACACTATTGAGATTCGTCATCTTAAAAAACTATCCAGAATCTCAACAATTTCGCTCGTTCAACTCTATCCTCTCTCCATCACGTCTCGTTAACGTCATCGTATCTCCGAGGCCATGGAAAATAGTGAACGCTTTCATTTTGAGGGTGCGCGCAAGCCTCCAAGTTCTTCCACTACCCATTTCATTCTCAGGGAGCTCCAGTTTGTTTGGGTTCACAGTCAACAACTACTTAGCTTTCTGTGATTTGCATCTTTCATGAACTTCCTGTCACCTTAAATATTTTATCCCTTTAAATGCTTGAAGATATTCTATTATTTTAACACTAGAGGTAACATACACACATTTAGCAGTTGGACATCTATGGAATTATTTTATCCTCAGAGCTTCTTTCTTTAATGAATAATGAGAGCTCATAATTATACACTACCTTCAATTTGAATTTGTAGATGACCTGACAAAGGGATGGCTTCTGCCAAAGTTTTAGCTTTACATGTTTCAGTAAATGCAACTGAAATTCAGATCCTTGATAATGTTTCTTTGGAGGATTTCAATACGATAGCAATAAATGGAGAGTTAGATGAACTAATGAATAATTCTCTAAATGGAGGATTAGTTCAAGGTCCAAGTGTATCAATTTATAGTCTAGCAAGTGGTGGAAGAAGAGATCTAAGTGGTATATTGTTGGCAATAACACGACCTATGTCCAATGATAATCTTGATCTAGAAGGCAGTAATGTGGAGAAAGTGTTGAAAGAACTATACGTGGGCATGGTTTCATTAAAATGTGGAATCAGTCTCTTCTATTAGGAATAACATATTTCCTTTCATCATGCAGCATGATTTTGTTGAATAAAGTTGTACTATCAAGTTATAATTTGGATGTTATAATATCACTAATGTTATATATGAATCTAGTGTTTGTGGTAATTGTCATTGCTCTAAGTTTATTTGGAGTCATAATGACATAACCACTTTCATGGAAGCTTATTAGTGTCTGGTTTCCTATCAATGCTATATTTTTTGGGATGCTTTTTAAAATCATGTATAGTTTAAAGTACATAAACATGGATATGGTGATGATTTTGAAGAATGTCACAAAAATTATAACCGCTTTGGGAGAGATTTATATTTTCAGTAATCATCACAACAACAAAGTGTAGGTTGCTCTCTTTTTTATGATTATATCTTCAATTTGTGGAGGAGTTACTGATCTTTCCTTTCATGTAGTGTACCGTTATGCTTGGAAAATTCTAAACTGTTTTCTTACAACATATTATTCACTTACATTAGGGAAGGCTTATGGATGTAGCAAAGCATTCAACAAAATTTGAAAACTTGAATGAGGTTTCTATGGTTCTACTCAACAATTTCCATTCATTACCGATGGGAGTTATACTTATATTTATTTTCAATGAATGACAATTTATACTATACCAATAATCAGGTCACCTATGTTTTAGATATTTTCAACATCGAATGGGTTCATGGGCCTTGCCATAAGTTTCACATCAATGTGGTTTTTGTATCAGACTAGTCCTACAACATATATTTTGGTGGGATTACTGAACAAGATTCCTCTCTCTGTAGTTGGAATCATGTTATTCAAAGTACCGACCAGTCTTGAGAATTTGTTAAGTATAATTTTCGGTCTCTTTGTAGGGTTATTTTTGGCAGAAGAAAAAATGTCTAGATGAGCAACCTTGAAAACATGAATTCTTGTAATGTCAATCTTATATGGTTTCAGTAAAATTTTTAATCTTATAAGCATCTCCATTTATTGATGGAATCATTGGTGCTCCAGAAAATTTGATAGAGTGCTCCACATCGATCGAAGGATCTGTCAAGGTTTCCAAGGTCATATTCAGATTGGATATGCACACACCAGCTATTGGTCAGTTGGATAAACTCAACAATCCAAAGCTTAAGAATTTATGGGGTAGGTATAATATCTAACTCATGCACATCAGATCTCGAATTCCCTTCATTATAACTTCACTCCAAAATCCAAAGCATGAGAAATGCAGTTTTTATTGGGCCTGCAAGAGACAATCCTGCAAAAGTCAAGAGAAGATACGAAGGACAAGACCCAATGAGTGATTGAGGGACCTTAAGATGAGCATACACTGCCGAATATTTTTATTTCCCCATGAGAAAGAGAGGGGCTATTCTAAGTCAAAACACCACCCAAATATTTTAACGAGGGTTATTTCTTGTAGCAAGGAGTGGGAATCAGAAATAATTTTCCTAGAATATAAAGAGAGGAGACAAGCCAACGAAGATCGAACATACACAATCATAACATCTTCAACTGAAGAAAATGTGGCATAACCAAATCTATGAAAACAACTAGTTGCATGATCCACATAACAATCACATGATCCAGTTCTCCAAAATTTTCTCATATAATCATGCAACCCCTTAGTGTCGTCATCCCAAGGAATACCAAGCACAACAAGTTTCTTGTCTCTTGCAAACATTGGTTACTAGTAGATACAGCTGTGTGGGTTTTTGTGAGTTCAGAAGTGATTGGACGATATAATGAACTATGGAGTCTCACCCCATATCACACTCTCATTGCATGCTCTTCCCCACTCTCTCTGCTCCTCTCTGCTCTCAAAACCTCACCCCTCATAGGATCTCCAACGGGATTTCTCTCGCCGTGCTTGGAGCTTGTCCTCCTCATCATTCTCTCCTCTCACACTTCGCTCACCTAGGACTTCTCTAAAACTCATTAGTTGTGTGGTTCTTATTTTCCTTATTTCGTCTTTCAAAAAGTAAAAATAATAATGAAGGTGAATGTAAGGTTACCATATGGTTGACCCACAAAAAAAAACTTACCAAACAGAGGTTGATGTAAATGTTAGAATGTGAAGCGCTAAATAAGAAGAGGAAATGCACAAAAAGAATGCTCCAATAAATATCTTTTAAATCATATACAAAGCATGAATCTATTCCTCAACAAACTTTTGAAAAAAATTCTACTAAATCTATACATATATAACCTTTATGTAGAATTATAAATCAACTTAAATCATCATTTAAAAAATTAAAGTACTAAAGTATCTCCATCGGTAAAATATGAAAGAAGAATGAAAATTGAACATAATAATAAAAAATAAACGAAAAACCAAATAGTAGTTCAAATTGAACATGAATTTCTCATTGAATTATTTCCATTGACTTGACAATGGGAAAGATCACTGCCAAAATTGCAGCACCTTCACCAACGAATCGCATCTCTCGTGGCGATACATGAAAAATCTGATGTCTTTGGCATAAGAGCCAAAGCACTGTCAGCAACAATTAATACCATATTTCATAATCAAGCCATGTGGATTGCCACATACCCGACAGATGCGGAAACTACGGCCATATTTCTTGGGATGAGAATTCTAGACTATAGAGTGAGGCATCTTCGATTAAAAAATCACTAAATTTGACCTCGCAAACTCATATTAACTAGTATGAATTTACTCCCTCTTCGCCCATTCGCTCCTTCCACTTCACTCTGATATATTCAAGACTAGAAAATTATTCTATAAATATAATTAGGGGAGAATGCAATGAGTTCTTTGTAATTTTATGTTTACATTGAATAGAAGATAAAAATAAAGACTTACACTAAAGAAAATTGAGATGATGAGATTATTTTTATTGCAAATTTTATTTTTGAGTTGAAGTAGTAGGTGGAGTGTTTTTGCAACTATGTCTTTTTATTTTTTGAAGAACCATTACCTTCATCAAGACTTTTTGGTAACCCACTAGCAATAAATGGGTTATAATAAAAAGAAATTCCATTATGCTCAAATTTACTACTTTTGGGTATTCCTGTGCATCATAGTGGAATTTATCCCCTCTTCCAGAGAGTTCCAAAGTGAAGAGAACTATGTTCATTGTTGTATTCCTATACATTGTAGTACCACATATTTATTAAACAAAAAACTATTGGAAAATAAGGTATGAAATCCTTGATACATTTAATGGGAAGTACATAATCTACAACTTCATCCTTGAGGAAATATTTATTCTTCATGCTCCCAAATTCAAATAGGCATCAAGTTTTCAAAATTTCCATGTTCTTTTTTAAAACAAATTGTTGTCCTTCTCAACCTATCTAATCCTCCAAGTTTCATTTTCTAAACTTTGAAACAAAAATAAGAGCATGTAATCCACTTGTTTCCCATCCAAAATCACAACATGATAAAAATACTCAGGGATTCCTTAAATTGTAGGAGAGAAGGACACAAATTTAATTATTTTAGGCTTTTGAGCACCCCATGAAATTCTCAATTGTTCTTTTTTTTCTCCCCCATCCAAAAAACTACTCATTTTAATCTCTAAGATGTTGTTCAGAGAAAATGGTTGAATATCACAATGATCCCTCCTCAAAGATTGCAATAGTTTAGCCTCTTGATTCCTCATGCCTACCACATTCATATCCATGTTTCCTGCAGTGCTACCTTTGGATCACTCTACGTTCATCTACATTTCTGTTGGTCTGTCTTTGCACCCTTTTGGTGTAGATGCTAGTAATATATATTTTTTAGTTTTTCTAGGGTGTTGGTTGGTTCCTTTTTGTGGGGAATGTTTTTCTCGAATTATATATTTAAATTTTGGAGAAAAGGGTTGAGAGGAGAAGGGAATTGTTGAGTTAGTGTAGACATGTAACCTAAAATGTGTGTAGTTAATGATTGTATTATTATACTTGTCGTAGTATTACAAATTTTGTTTAGTTTTCATTGTGTATTAGTTTGTTTTTTAACAAAAATTTATGCCGCTTTTCCATATTTTAACAATAGGAATTCATTTTTTGTTAATTTTTAATATTATTTAAATTTATTTATTTGTAAAGTCATTGGTCGAGGTCTTATTATGGGTTGTTTAGTGACTTCCATTGCTATTAGTTACTAAATTTTTGTTTTTAGTTTTATTTCTTTTTTATTTTGATTTTATTTCATTTTTCTATTATTTTGATTTTCATAAATAATAGTTTTTTGTCCATATTTTCAATTTCAGATGATATTTTATTATTATTATTTTTTTACAAAAACGGTTATAGTTTTATATTAAAACCTTGGCTTAAATTCCTTAGATCGGATTACAAAATTTGGAACCAAATTCCACCTTTCTCGTCTATTAGAAACTCTCTTACCCAGATGCTAATATGCTGATGCTTCTTACATTTGGTAATAGAATTTATCTCTGAGATTTTCCCTAGCTTGTGGATATAAACAAATTGATGCATCAAAATACAATAATACATGAAGACAAGAAACTAAGGGATCAGATCCCACTCTTCATCCCTATCTCTTATAAGAGTGCCGACAGAGAGAAGAACAGCTTTATTGACTTCCAAATCCATGTCCTTGTTATTTTCCCAGATGACTTATTATTATGTTAAAAACATATTTTACAAAATTAATTATAAAAAATTATATATATCAATAAAAAATAAAACACACACACACACGCACACGTATAAACATATTTATTGAAGTGTATTTATGTTAATAATGTAAACAGTATTAGTTAATCAAATTTCTTAATTTTTGGCGATGACATTTAACAATACAATATTTTATTAGTTGTTTTATTATTTTTGAATGAAATTTTTTGTCTTCATTATTTTTAGTTTAATTAAGCTTTATTTAAGCTAAGAAAAATGTACTACCTACTATGTAGCCCTTTTTTAATTAATGTGTTTTTTTTTATTGATTAAGTAATATATGATATGATTCCCCCCTCCCCTCGACCATGAGGTTATTTACTAGGGTTGGGTCTTGCAATTATGACAGAAAATACTCCCGGTGAAAGTGAGGATTGATAGAAATATGGTAGTAGTGAACTCCAGCAGTGGGAATGGTACTGAGGTTCATGGGAGAAGAGGCAATATTGAAGAGATGATTGGGAATTCACCTAGGAAAATCGTGAAGGAAATTAATGACCAATTGACTATAATGTTAATTCACTTTACTAGCTTGGAAAAAGACCTAGAACTAATGCAGCAAAACATTGAGACTTTGAGCTTGGGAATGATAGAATTAAAGGGTAAAGTTGATAACATAGATATTAAAGTGGAAACTTCCATTGTTGTCGTGCTAAAGGAGGTATTTGGGGTTCACGATGCTCCTGTGGAAATGGTTGTGGAGGAAGATGTGGCTGTGATTTTCGATCCAATGCCTCCTGCTAAGAATATTCAGAGCCTAAGCCTCCCTAATGCAACTCCTAACGCTGAGGATATCAATAGTCATGGGTAGCCTGTTGATGGGCCTCCAAATTAGACATAAATTAAGGCCCATATATCCTTTCTTACACACATAAATGCTATATTAAATCTCTCCTTCTACAATTAATAATGTTTTTAAAGTTTTAATATATTCTTAGGAAGGTCTAGAGATAATTTCATATTTGCGAGCCCTAATATTATTTATTTTTGAAGGATATCATGAGAATATTGTGTTAATTATGAAGATTTAGAGAAGGAGATAATTTAGGGACTTGATACCTACTACAGGAGGATCAATATTGAAGAATAAATGAAAAAAATACCATGAAATCATTAAGAGATTCTAGAAGTCCAATGATTGAGAAAATCTAGGAATGTGTTCTCTGTCATTTACTGCCGACTCCTAGTGTTGGGAGCCAGATCCACTATTTGAGGGATTTTGGAGGGGAAAGCTTCCTCCTTTCATGGAGAATTCTTTCTCGTGATTTTTTATAAGTAAAAATTGGAATTCTAATCTAGGGGCATGGATTGTATAGTATTATTGTGGAGAAAATTTATTTTTTCAGCTCCACTTTCATTTATTGCAGGGATGTACTTGGAATAATTCAAATAATGAAGATTGGTGCCATTTTTAGCTTCCAAGGATTAGTTTCTTACATCGAACTTGGAGTCTCCTTGGACTTGGCCATCCCAGGAGCCTCAGAGCCCTCTTGTAGTATTTATTTATGTTCTTTTCACTTCTTATTCACATGCATCTCTCATTTCTTTTTTGCATATTTTTATATTTAGTATTTTTTTTCCTTGTTATAGGATTGAGTTAAATGATTCAAGTGAGTTCTTTTGTAGTTTGTTTACAGATTCAAAATAATTATTCATCCTTATAATAACTTTTTAAGGCCATATTAATCATTAATCTACTTGGATTTGGTTACTATTTCACAAATATAAGATTTTTAGAAATGCCTTGCAGGGAAACAATAGTAAATTTCTGTTATTTTTTAGACTGGGTTAATGAGATTCATTTGATTTTATTACACTTGGATTAGGTCATAAAAATGTTAAAGGTAATAAAAAAATTCACCCCATTTAATTTTCACTTTATTAGGTTAGGCATTTTATAGATTAACTAGCTCACTAATTCTTGAATTTCCAGATATTAGAGTAGTAATTTTCTCTTATTTTTTAGCACATGTGCACAAGGGTATTTTGGAGTGATTCCACTTGGAATGGAGACATAATACATCATTCTTACTAACTAAATTTTTTCCATCCCATTTTCATTTGATTTAGTAAGTCATTTGGTGAGTTATCGCCAAAATAGAACTTCCTATAGAAAAAATAGAACTTCCTATAGCACTCTTGTAGCACATGTAAAATTGACCAGAATTGCTCCCAAAGCCTTTTTTTGGTCTCTTATGCTTGAATCATGACCCCTAGGATATAAATACATGATTGAGGAAGAATAAAAAACATTTTTGACATTCATATTAACAAAGAATATTATGCCTTTTTATTTGAATTCATGCTCTTAGGATTTCAATTACAAATTGTTGTTCTTTCCTAGGATTAGTTTGTTTTGAAAGAAACACTTCAATTTATACAATTAGTTTAGGATTTGAGTTCATGAAATTCACTCCATTACATCATATCAACAAAGTAAGGACACATTATATGATGCACATATATTGTCGATACCTCTTAAGTTTGTACAAACCCAGAGTTGATAATTAAAGTTGGTAACCTTGTGAGTTGACACATTCTTTTTGCAATACCAAGGCCTATCATTTTTTTGCACAGTTTCTAGGGAGGTGTCAAACTCTACATTATTTTCTTCCCTAGTTGATTCATTTCTTTTCTTTCTACAAAAACAAACAATTTTCATTAGGCATATTTCATTTAAAAAATAGAAAATTGCATTTCATTAGCATTCTTATTCAAAAAATATATATTTAAAAATACTTCTCTAACGACCAACCCCCCATTTGATCACTTGGTGTAGTAAGAACCAAATCACGATCCACTTTCGTAGGTAGAATAAGAATAGGTGGAAGAGAAGGTAGAAGAAATGGTTGGAGATGATGACAATGAAGGAGATCCTCTTGGATTTCCCATTAAATATACTGATGTCAGTATGCATATGAAAAACATCCCTCCATATTTCCTTCCCAACTTCCATGGCATGAGTTCATAGGATCTGGAAACCTTTCTCTTTGAATTTCCAGTACTTTGTAGATCTTATGGATACTTCTCACACACTCAAAAATTGAGATTGTTTCCTACAACATTGAAGGATAGAGCTCTTAAATGGTTCATGTGTTTAGGTACTAATTCAATAATATCATGGAATGATATGCAAAAGATAGTTCTAGAAAAATATAAAGATCATGATCTTAAGGAATAAATCTTTAGAATGAATAAAAAAGAATATGAGAGACCTGAGGATATAATATAGAGGTCATGTATAATGTTAAGAGGGAAAAATTTCATCATTTAGGATTCGACACACTAAAACCCTTACTTAGAACAATTAGGTATGAGTAGATTGATCTCCTTGATCTCATGAGTAGAGGAGATGTATCCCAATTATCTTTTGAAGAAATTTGTGAAACATGCAAGCACATATCAAAAGGAAGGGCAAGAGTAAGTAAATCAACATAAACATTGGTAAGTCAATATGAACTTGGAAATTTGATTGATAACTTTAAAACATAAATTTTTAGCAATGTAAGTGAACAAGTAGAAATGCTAAGAATGCAAAATGGGAAAAAATAAGATGATACTATTTGTGTTATCCATGCAGAATCATATGCTACTAAATATTTCCCATCATTACCAAGGTTGAAGGAATTGTACCAAGAGGACAATGGAGCAATTGAATCACCAAAGAATATATGGTATGTAGCTCCAAGAAGACCATGTCAGCCTAGACAACTTGATATGATGCAAGGACCTACTTCACAATTTCAAGATTATTCACATCCATCTCAAATTAATTGGAACACATTCTTTCCTTGGCAACCTTGGCCATCTCAACCCCAAAACCAGTCTTGGAAACAAGGTTCGAAAGAACCTTATGGTAGAAATCCACAATATCCTCAATATTTTCCTCAATATCCTCCATACCCAACTCCATGCTATCCCTACCATCTACCTCCACCATAACCACAACCTCAACCACATCCATCTCATAGATCCATTCCCACTCAACTCCTGTACCACCATTTCCAAACCCATACAAAGGAGTAAATAAACCCACTTACAATTCTAAGGTACAATAGTTACAAACATATCCTCTTGATATAAATGGTATCCATCTTAGCTCAAGAAGAGTATTGCAAAAAATTGATTCTCTTGATGTCATTGGAGGAAACCATTCAGAAAAAGAACATTCAAATGAGAAGACCAAAGAATCATGGGCTGCACTTGATGAATAGAAGACATCAAAATCAGATATTGAGAAAGTTCCCTCATGTTTACCATGATATCCTCCATGCGTTCAAGAGAATAATAAACAAATATGAAGATTTTAATTTCATGGTAGAATAAGACATGAATAATTATCATGAAGAACAAGCAAACCAAAGGCATCAAATCTATATTGAAATATGGTTCCAGACAATCATCAATTTGTTGCAACACACTCTTCTTCAACAATACTTGTTACAATCTCAGTAAAACAAATTCATCTCTCATATGCAGGTACATGTCAAAGCATGTATTTGAAGTGTACAGATGATTTTATCTTTCAGCTTGATGTGCACATGGATCCATTGAAAGTATTCGTATAATTGAAAGAGATTTTGTTTTTTCAAGTAGAGTAGGACAGAAAAAATTAAAAAAATGGAAAAAGAGAAAAAAAGAAAAAAGAAAAAAAATCAAGTGAAAACCTCTTTTGAGGCATTTAAGATTGGCTCACTGATTGAAAACCTCCATGAGTCAGTTAATGTGTTTAAAACAAAAAAACAGAATAAGAGAAAAAAATATCCTAAGTGAAAACCTCCTTTGCGGTGCCTAGGCAGACCTACTAGTTGAAAACCTCATTGAGGCAGCTAGTAGGCCTAAGAAAAAAGAAAAAAATGAAAAAATGAAAAAAATTCTCCATGTATCTCTCTCTAATGAATGTAGGTGCTCTCCAACCTTTGCAAGCAACAAAAAGGAGTTGGAACCAAAACAGAAAAAAATGGTCAAAAATCTAGTGAAAGAAAGTCAAACTTGGACTTTCTCCTCCTTTTATCAGATGTTCCAAAAAGAAAAAGGTCATGGTAATCCATCACCCTCATCAATTTCCAACATCCACCCATAATTTCCAATCTTCATTCATTTTCTTCGTTGTCCTAAAACACTACAAGAAATCTTATTTTTGCTATAGGAAGTCCTGGTTTTAGTAGAAAATTGTTTTTGTTATATCTCCAAAATTGTCTGTCCATTTTCCAAGATGTTTCATGGGGAGATGCATATATATGATGGTAACATTCTCATGAAATTTCAGCAAATCCTAGTGCACACTTTGTGAGAAATCGATCTCCATCACCTATATCCATTTTTTATTTTTCTCGATACTCGTGCATCCAATGACTCGAGTTTTTTAAGGGGAGGTGCATAACAATGCTGGTAATATTATCAAATAATTTCAGGTCACTCCAGTCTACCATTTGAGATATATGGCTAAAACAAGTCTGCTACAAGGGGGTTGTCCTGAAATACTACAGGAAGTCTTGTAGATGCTATAGGAAGTCATGTAGAAGCTACATGAAGCAGATCTGATTGGAGGAAAGGGTGAAAATATAATTTATTGTTTAGATAAGGTTCAAAGATATTCCCCAACACCACTTCCATCACCTATCCACTACATCTAGCCAAATTCATCCTCAAATTCCACTCTGCCTTACATGAAAAAAAATAGAAAAAGGGATGTTATCAACTTTTCCACCACCTACGCCACTTCTTGATGATTGTAAACTTGTCCCTATACCTCCTATGAATTCCCATCAATCCCATAGGCAGTAATGATGTCTCGAAGAGGAGTTAAATGACTGCTAAAAGAAGAGGAATCCTCTTGTAGCAACATGTGAAATCACATCAACACTCAACATCAATTATTTTTTCATCCATAGAATAGAATATTCAACCACCTTCAGCATCATGAAGCCATTTATAAAGTTTAGAATAACACACTCTCCTTAGGAAGCAGTCCATCCACTCCACCAGCAAAAGATTGAATGCTGGGAAGAAGACTGCAAACAAAAAAAATTATCAGTCAAGGAATCATCATATTATGAAGACTTGTACAAAAGCTAATATGCCACTTCATCAGGCCACTTCATGCCTCAGGTCTAATTTTTGAATTTTGGAAGCAATATTTCTTGCTACACTGGTCCTCAAAATTCATGGTATAACTGTCAAGAAATTGAAATCAAAATTGAAATTCAGTTAGTATAGACAAGAATTATATCAAAATTTAAATTGAAGTTTCTTCATATGATAATTGTTGAAATTTATAACAAATAAATGTGAATTTATTAGATATTCCAAGAATTATATATCAAATGACTCTGGTTGGAAATTTCCTGCATATATATCTAAATTTATTCGATCTAAAAAACAATTAAAATAAAACTTTAATTTAAATAGTTTCTAGTTAAATATTTGAGATTTCAATCCAATTTTCTCCAATATTGAAAAAATTGAATAGAAATAACTTCAACTTATCAAATTTTTATCTAAAAATGAATTAAAGTAAGATTCTTTTCTCGTTGGAAATCTATATCATTTAAACACGAATTTCTCAAATATTGAAAATATTAGATAGAAATAACTTTGAATCGTGGCCTTTTGTCTTTGTAAATCTCAACATCAATGGACCTGCCTTCACAATATTATTTTAGTGATTATGTTTTTCTTTAATTAATGCGAGTAAATAAAAATCAATGAGATCTCCCAACAATAGTAACCCAACTATAGGTTCGAGTCATCAGATGGCACCAAGGGTTAAATTTGACCGTTCTCCCTACTCATCATGGAATTTTTTTATGACGGTGTTTTATTCTTTTAATAGTCCCTACTGGGACTATTGCAATCAAAATGCATCTATTTTTAAAGCCTTTCACATCCATCGATGTGTTTTTGTACTATAACCTATTCTTTGTTAGATATTTTGTCTTTACCACTTTTCTTTTAACCAATCAAATATATCGACTTTTTATTTTGACCAACCAGCAAAATATTCATCTTATTGGCCTCTTAACGAGGCTGAACTTAGGATATCTATAAGTAATAAAGAGAATTTCTAATGCTAGCTCTTCCTTAGCATTTATTCTCATACATTTTATGTTAATAGAATGGAAAAAATTCTGTTGCTACTACGACTTCGGAAGTAACAGTATACTCCTTTCTGACATGTCTATTATTTGTAAGCACATTTCTAGAATATATGTAAACACTTATAAACAACATTTCTGACATGTGTAAACACTTTTTCATGTCTATTGTATGCGTTGCCATGTGCTTACCTTCGCATGTTCTAGGTCTCAATCTATTGTTTCTGGAGGATCTATTGTTGCTAGTGATGGATAAAGAGGTTAAACCACAAGATCTGTTGCTGGTGGGGGATCTACTATTGTTGGTGCTTGATAAAGAGGTTAAACCACAATAGGTGCTTCAACTAGCTTTGACTTTGGCACTGGATCTCTACCACAACGAGCACCAGACTTTGAATCACGACTATGAAAGAGAGAATCTAGATCTAGCTCACCACGAAGGTTAACATCTTGATCACTATATATGGATATCTATCTATGATACTATGATATGGATATGGATGAATCTTGCTCATAGAGGTCTGGATTTTAATCTTGATCATGAAATTTTGAATCTCAATAATCAGAGTCTCATGCTGACGGGAAACTTCTATATAGATATAGCATGGCCAGTTCTTCTTATGCTCCTGCCTTTTTTACTGCGTAGGGTGCTTTCCCTCAGTCATACTTACTTCCCCACACACATCACACCCACATCATCCTCACCAATTAATATGTGACTCAAAATTATAATATTTATGATCTTATTGTTTTGGGTTCAAATATTTGTAATGGGGATTGTTTTTACTGCACCGAGAATTGTACAACCCAAGTGGTGCAGATGCTTAGAGATTTGTTTTTTTTAGTTTTTTCACTTGAATGCATATCGTATAATATGAACAATGTGAACACTTTTCCCACACATAGCTAGATTATTTTACTCTTCATGACTCTATAAAGAGTTTGATCAGTCGGTTGGATAGTTGCTATAGCTTCTTGCTGTTGATATTGTTGTTGTACATTTTACATTGTTGATACAAAATTTCGGGTTGATTTTCTGCCCAAATCATCATGTCAACATATGGGCAATGAATTTGTGGTTTGTGGTTGAGTTTTCTAAGTTAAAATTTCTGCAAGTGCAAACAGTCAAGACTGTGTCTGATTGAAATCTAGTACAGTAGTTTGTGTTATGGATTTGTTAATTCTATAGTCCACTTTATTACAGATAAAAAAAAACTAGTGTGAACCATCAAAGGATTTTTTATTACGGAAAGCTCAGGACAACACTACCTATTCCTATGCCTAAATTATGTAAGAAAAATTTAAAATTTATGCTTTCTGAATCAAGAAAACCTGTAGTATTTGCTTATAGGTATCGTAATAGTGTTATTTTGAAATTATTTCATTGAATTTCATCTATGCGAAAGGAATCTTGTATCTGAAATTCCTCTGAAAGCATCATATTATTTGTGTATAATGTAAACATGAATGAGAAATTATTTAATGCCTTAACCACAGTACTCATTCCAGGTTTGTCTGCTAGACTTCTAGAAGTTTGGAGACATCAAGGTTGATTCTAGCGTATCATATTTTTGCAGCAATTCCCTGCACGTCCTTTTGTTGTGATATCTATCCTTCCAAAAAATGCATCATTTTAAAGTTTTTTTGAAAGCCTATGGGTTAATCTTTCTTATAGTTTCTGAATACTTCTTTCGAAGAGAAAAAATATGAAAAAAGGATATATTTTTTAAATATACATGGAAAAGTTCCTGCCAATTTCACACTCCAAGGCGACTAATCTCTTTGCTTCTAAAACAAACACATCTAAAAAGATTTCTCATAACATGTCTAGTAATATAATGTCTCTATTAATAGAATGGATGCAAATGTTTATAATGTGTATGTTAATACCATCATTCGTTGGCAAATCCAACAAAAGCATATATAGTTCCAGTTGCATTTAACCAAGTAAATGAAAGAGAAAATAATTAATTATGTTTCCATAAAATCCCTCTAATTAGCTAAAGGATCAATTCTCTTACCATGGAACTTTGCCTTCTCGAAACATAGCCTAGACAGCCAAAATAAAGTATCAATTTTACATCGGTACGGTAGGCAAGAATCCTTGTAAGAAAGAAGTATTAGATTGATTTGAGTAATAATCAGAGATCATAAAACTAGTTCGTTCTATATATGTATTTATCTCTATCATGAAACCAATCAGGAAATGAACCTCCCTTTCTTATTATCTAGCTTTTGTGAGAATTTATAGCTTTCTCGTTCAATAACACTATTGAAAATAATGAACTGGCATGTGGCATATGTTATTAAATGTTGTAATGTGGAATCAAGGTGTGTAAGATCAACAACAGATCTCATGTAATTTTTCGACAATGCCTCTCCTCTTGCTTTAGACTTCTCAATGAACCCTATGTTGCAGCGATATGCATCCATGAGGGTAGGGACTTGCTTCCTTTGCAACCCCTCTTGTTTATTTCAGCTTCCAGCTTCTTTGCTAGAATATAAAGAGTAGTGCAAAGGGCTGAGTGAACATCATTGTTTTGGATAAATATTCTTAAGATAACCCTTAGTTAAGTTCCTTTCAATATCTTTTTTCTTGTGACGTTACAGTTTGGTAATAACATTCATGAGAGGAATTTTTTTATTTTATTTTAAAAATTTGTAGTTAGGAATATAAAATATATTCTAAATTTATTTCTGAGTGAATAGAAACGATGATGATGATTAAGTGAGTATAGAAGCAACTCACATAAAAGTTTTGGAAATGTCAGATTTCCCAACACTTTTCTTTCTCACTCCTTCTCATCGAATCTGTTGAATTTTCTGCATTTTTGAAATATTTCTTTTGATACTGAATTTCAAAGAAAAAACCTTTATTAAAAATTGTTTTGGTTAGAAAACTTTGATGTCAATGGAAATAAGGAAAGTTATTTTATTCTTATTTTTTGAATTGTTTATATTTCTCTTTTGTGTTTAATTTTAAAAAAAAAACCTTCGCTTTTAATTTAATTTTTTTAAGTCCATGTGGTCTTGGATAGATGGTGATTGGGTGTTCTGTTAAGGAAATCCTTTATGTGAGGCCATTGGTTCAATTCCCCGCCTCGATCAGGAAGATATATTTAGCCATGGTAAAAGTAAATATTAAAATTCATGTGAAGGGAAATTTGAAAATAAAATCATCATAAAAAAATTGCGATGTGTGAAAATAATTTTATTTTAAATGATTTTTTTTTGTTTTTTTATTTTTTAAAGATTTGTTTTGGTTTTTTTATTTTTTTATTTGGGTTTTTAATTTAAAATTTAACTTTATAAATTTCCTTTTGCAAATTTTAATAAAATAGAAAATTGTTTTTTTTAATTATTTCTCTTAAGAAAATTAATATATTTCTTAACCTAGTTATTTTAGATATAAATTAGTAAAAAAATAATAAAAATACTCAAGAAATATTACTTTTACATTTAGAATCTTTCTCTTTTTTATGGTATTAATGGTTAAGGCCGTAATTTCAATTAATCTATAATTTTAATCTCAAAAATAAAAGTGGTGTTGTTAGTATGACTTTTCCATTTTGGAGTCAAACAACTCAACAATTTTAACCAATAGTGGTGTTGTTAGTATGACTTTTCCATTTTGGAGTCAAACAACTCAACAATTTTAACCAATAGATCAAAAGGATGTGCTACTTGTAGCACAACATTTTTATTTAGAGGTAAAAATAACCACCAAAAGTAGCCTCTGAAAAATGAGAACTTGATAATGTTCTAGTTAAGTTGGTATCTTTGTTAAAGTATCATACAGTTTTTCTTCTTTACATTTCTTTATCTTTTCTCCAGTTAATTCTTCATGCCTCATTAATGATGGAAATTTCATTGGTTGTACATCACCCACATAGAGATTGGGATACCAGGAATAAGGGTTAGAAGGCACAAGGTTGTGGAGGTAAAATTCACACAATCTCACATTTTCCTCCATGTTGTTGGTCTAATAACCTTCCACTAATGCTCTATGTGTTTCAATATTGAATTCACCTAGTTGTGCTAACTAGGTGATATGATATCTACACCATTTTTGTTTTACAAATAAGGTATAATTCTTGGTCGGTTGTCTATATTTTAGTTTTTCTTAGGATCATTGAGCCATTGTTCTCAAGGAAGCTTCCAAACTCTAATTTTTTCCTCTTTGGCAATTATTTCTCCTCTACGCTTCCCTAATTCCTTCCTTAAAGACTGGTTTTTTTGTAAGTTTCTCTCTACATTCTGCCACCTATAATTTCAAAATAAACTTTTTTTCCATTAAGTACAAAATTTTATCCTATGTTTTTCATGTGTCTCCCTTACCCTACTTTGTAGCTATTCTTTTCCATTTATGAGCCTCTATTTTTGCCTTTCCTAATTCTAGCAAGGTATGGTGTAAGAGGAAGACTCCTTTTGAATATCCTTGTCTTGATGTCCCTTCTGCATTTGGTGTTTCTTGTGCTACCCTATGTACATTATCTTGTTAAGATGCATTCTCCCCTCTTTGAGGATTTCCACTAGGGATAGGTGAACTATCAATCTGGACACCAATGATAGAGAAGGAAATTATCAGTTTGGGGGCATTTTTGGGATCTAGGTTCACTTTTTTCTATAAACATAGTTACCTAGCTACAAAATTGGTGTCTTCACCCTTGGCTTTGGAGGTGTCCTCAACTTAATTAATGCTACATCTACTTCTTTTTCTGTAGCTTTTAATTTAAATTTATTCTACTTAGGTTGAGACTTTGAGGGACTTGGGTTGTTAATCTTGTGCCTCCTTTTCTGGGTACATTAGAGGACTTTGGGGTCTAAAATGAGCCTCGTAAGAAAAATGTACAACCAAAATAAACATCATAATAACGAATAGGATTCAAGTTGATGATGTCAACCATGGGGGATGATTCACTATTTTTCAACTTGTATTTTCAACTTATCTCCCTAAGGTTTTAATAAAATTTCTTGAGGGTGTACTCGTTGGATGCAAAATTCATTTCATCTTCCAAGGAGTACCCATGTTGCATACTTTCGATGTACCCTGCTACACGAAAAATGAGAAATACATGAAAATGTTGATTTCAATAATGTTTTTTCATTTATTTCTCATTTTTTGTGTAGCCAGGTCCATAAAAAGTATGAAACATGGTTACTACTTGGACGAGGAATCAATTTCTGCATCCAAAAAGTGTTCCATCTCTAAATTTGAGCAAACCCATAGGATATAAGCTGAAAATACGAGTTGAAAAAACAATTTTTTTCTTTTTTCCCACTAAAATTTGATGATGTCATCTAATCTTATTTTATTATTTCCACTATTATTTTATAATTTCCTTAGGAAGCCCATTTTAGACCTGAAATTTACCCTAATGAATGCATGAAGATGAGTTACACTTTTGGGCCAAATGTGGCGATAAAATTTCAAAATTTTACTCTTTTATCGAATTGAAGTCCTCAAAATTTATATAAGAATTGTGAATTTTGATTGAGAGTAAAAGGAAAATTTGTGGAGAATTAAGTTTTTTTCTTAATTATATTTGTTACAAAAAAAATTAGTGTCATGTAATTTGTCAATTTTCCATTAAATGTAATGTTTTTCCTTGCAAATTTTCACACATATTAAGAGGTATGCTTGTGCTCACATAGCATAACTTAGTATAAAATGTGTAAGATATATATATATATATATATATATATATATATATATATATATATATATATATGAGCATGATATACATGGAGAGATCTATATTTTTAATATTTAAAATATATTTTCTATGAAAAAATATATTTTTATTATTTTTTGAAGTTTGTGAAGTAATATTTCAATTTCATTTTTCAACATATGTGTTCACGTAAGTTTTTTTCAACTATTTAAATGAGTTGAAAAACCAAGAGTATCCTTTTGAAAAAGACTTGTAAATAAATATAGTAGTATTTTTTGAAAAAAAATTGTTGTGTATATTTTATGTTATTGATGTTTTATTCAACCCTTCTGAAATTGTCCAAAAAAAATTCACACATTAGGTTTAAATTAAATTAGATGATAAATATCATATGAATTCGAAAATGTCAAACTTATCTATCATTGGATAGAGGATTCCTTCACGAATCCAACATGATCAACTCTGCCACTTAAGGACAAATGTTTCCCTAAGTCTGCTAGGGTACAAAATGGTGTTGTATAAAAGTATATAGAAAGCGTGTTAAAATTGTAATTTTTAGTACCTAAGGAGCTCAATCGAGCACTTAAATTATAAATTCAAATAGCTTGATCTAGATTTAAGAAACCCTCAATCAAGCTATCAGGCTCGATCGAGTCTTTGTAAAAATAAAGTTTTTTGAACTTTAAGGAGGCTTTGTTTTTAAGTAAATGATCCTTATGTGAACCTCATATATTTAGAATCAAGAAATATCTAAACTTTAATCCATTAACAATTTAACCAAGTTGATATGATATCATTTTACTTAAAATGGAAATTCAACTAGATCTAGTTTATGAACAACATTGGAAAAAAAGTATGTTAATAATAAATTCCATGTGTCGGTTTGATATAAAACATAGAAAGAGTTACACACATGCTTGATATATATATATATATATATATAACCTCAAAAAAAATAAAATTTAATAAAAGTGATTTCAATCATAAGGATGTGATTGAAATACTTGGATATATAAATATATTTAGGAAAGTTGATAACGTTATATTAAATTATAGAAATGTTATCATATATTATTTTTTGACATATATTAAATGCCAATGCGATTGACTTATTTTGTTTTATGACTAAGCTCGTGTAGATAGTATCAAAATAAATAATATTGAATAAAACTTATTTCAATCCTATTTGTGTTTTTTAATTGAACCTTGAGATTAGAAATTTATTGAAAAACTTCAAAAAAATTCACCATGCAATGGTATATAGGTGGGTCACAAAAATTTCTATATGTAGATTTTTTATTATAATATGGATTACTTTATAATTCAAAGAATATCTTTTCAAAATTGAATCATAATAACATGCATGTTGATTGCACTAAAAGACACCTTCTACAATCCAATATGAATCATATTTGTAATTCTTTCCATGCTCAATATTAAATTGATACATGATAAATTTTAGCTCATTTTAAGTATAAAAATTACTTGTATCATAGTAATATTGTACTTATATCATGTTATGACTAAGCTATTGTAGATGAACTCAAAAGAAATAAAATTGAATAAAACTTGTTTGTTGTTTACAACAAATATTTTAAAATTGAATAAAACTTATTTGTTGTTTACAACAAATCTCTTAAAATTGAATAAAATTTGTTTTAAACCTATTTTTTTTTCTTAATTGAACATTGAGATAAGGAATTGATTGAAACATATTTAAAAGAGTTGATCATGCAATGGTATATGGGTGGGTCACAAAATTTTCCATATATGGATTTTTTAAATTATAATATTAATGAATTTATAATTAAAATAATCTATTTTAAAATAAGTGTAATAACATACTTGTTGATTCCACTAAAAGAAATTTTCTACAAGTCAATATGAAGAATATTAGTAATTATTTCCATACTCGATATTAAATTGATACATGATATAATTTAGTTCATTTTAAGTATCAAAGTGACTTGCATGATAGTAATATTGTACTTATATCATTTTATGACTGATCTCTTCTAGATGACCTCAAAAGAAATAAAATTGAATAAAAGGTATTTGTTGTTTACAAGGCATATTTTAAAATTGAACAAAATTCATTTCAATTTCATTTTTGTTTTTCAATTAAACCTTGAGATAACCAAGTAAAGTCAGAAAATTTCATGTTAAACTATATATAAAATTATAGAAACATAGATCATTAAATTTTTTTTTTGGTATATTAAATTCCAATACATATGACTTAAATATGATGTTATCACTAAGCTCTTGTTGATGACCTCAAAAGAAATAAAATTGAATAAAACTTATTTGTTGTCTATTAGACATATTTTAAAATTAAATTTAAAACTTATTTCAATCCTATTTGTGTTTTTTAATTCAACCATGATATATTATAATTCATTTTAAGTATTAAAGTGACTTGCATCATAGCAAGATTGTACTTATTTTCTTAGTCTATGAAACTAGAAAATAAAATTGTTATATTTTTTAATAAAAGTTATACTATATAGAAACTAATTTAAACTAATGAAATAATTAACATATCCATAAACTGAAATTTAACGAACATCCATAAAAAATTTAATAAAATTCCATAAACTAAAATCATGAGTGTATCAATAAACTGTCCATATGAAAATATATACAAATTACAAATGTTACATGAACATCCATAAACTATCCATGTATAAAAATATACAAATTTTGTATCACATGTGAATATTCCCAATGAAATGGGCCTGCAAATATACAAACTATCCCACTAAGTACCACCAAATTTCTTATGTGAGTTTCATTGTGCGGCGTAATCGTCCATCATCTGGTACTGTAATATGACACATTCAAATTCAAACTAATTAGATAATTATTTGTACACAATAAAAAATTTGGAAATCAATGATTTTGAACCACATTTAATTACATATATTAATCTATTAACCTCACTCAAGTCCAAATGCAAGTCATCTACGATGGGGCTTTGAATCTAGGTTTGGTGTTCCCTTTCCTATGGCTCAAATATTAGGGCCTGCATCGATGGATTGACATCGTCAATTCCTATGTACCCAACATCCCACTCATGTGTCCGCATAACTATGACATCGACAACACTCTCCATATAGGCCTATGTACATAATGGCAAAGACAAATTATAATTAGTATGTGAATTAATTAGTGTTCATGTAACTTAAAAAAAGAAAATGTTGAAAAATTAGGAATAGAAATTTTACCTAAATTGTTGGTGCATGTGGTTGTACATAGTGACAGTCCTCCACATGAGTGTTATGAGGTGGAGGTGTAGGTGGAGGAGAATCCATGGAAACATGCACTTGTGGAGGCTAGTCTAGTTAACCAACTATCCCCTCTACTTGGGTTGTGTTTACATGTTATAATAAACTTATTAATATAAATGAAATATAATTTGAATTAAATTTATATGAATACTTATGTATATTTTGATGATAAGAGTCAAAATTTGCGTATATATGTACCTGGTTTGTGGCTCGCAAGCTGTGCACCCTCCAAGTGTCAGGGATGGCATCATGACACATACATGCATATGACAGAAGCTGGTCAATGGGTAGACTCACGAGATCTGAATACTCATATAATTTAAATGGTGGGTAACAAGGAAATGGTGTTGCGTTTTTAATCTCTCCATGCAATGCAACATGTGCACTAGCCAATGTTGTATGCATGTTATCTGCAATAATGTTCCTAATCTTAGTATGGGGTTGTGATGGCTCCTATAGCTCCATTAGAAATACCATTATCCAAGGCAGTAGTGGCAAAAATATGTTAGGTGGTGGTACATGCATAGGGTCCCTACAAGCCACATCACGATTATATGTATGTTCCAAGCTGAATCCATAAAATTCAGATCCAATGTTGGTGTAATTTTACCTCATATGTAACACAAAATCTGCATATATATGTTTTTCAAAGTAAAGGAGAACTTGGCATGGTGGGTGAACTATCCCCAAGCTCCAATGAATCGATCATAAACAACAAGGGTCGCATCAACATTTTTAAAATATCTTAGTGGACTCAAAATTTGATGTCTAGTACGGTGTTGTAGAGGGATTTCAAACAACTCTCCATGAACATCAATGTCCTTGGTGTTATCTTTCATAGCTTCCCCTGTATGTGGGCATCTAACCTCCTGCCTCCTAATCCTCTGTATGGAATGTAGGAAGCGAGTCTATGGGCCCGCCCTCTGATATGTCTCGATCGACCTATCGATGTTATCTAACATCAAAGACAAAATACACCGAGTAGCCAAAATAGCATATATTTTACCCAACTCTTATGTGATCCATGTATGCTAAGTCGTAACATCCTCCAGTGTGATAATGGTTATAGTATTGTCCCATGGAGGGATCAACACTGCACTGTGATCCTCATCTTCACCCTGCTCAAGGTATGCAAATCATAAACATAATTTAGCATACATATACAAAACTAGAAGCATAATAACATATGCATTAAATTCAAACATATCAATTAAAGATGATTTAAAGACAATTTCAATACATAAACACATAAATTTTAAAGAGGATTTAGAAATTCACATGTAGCAGGTGAATATGGACCACTATTTGTAACATGATCGTCAACATAGACAAACATACTGCCTTTGACACTCCAATTAGTGTCGAAGCCATGATCTACATGTGAAACACACACTTTGGTTGCATTACGTGATCTATCATGAGTCTGACCATGTATAGCACGTTCCCCCACACTCCAATGTCCTGCAGTTTGGGGGCATATAGTAGATGGATCTACATATTACATATAAACATATAAACTAATCCAAAAGAAAATTGAATAAACTATTACATATAATACACAACTATTTCATATGATACATATAAACTAATCCAAGAAAAAATTGTTGACCTAGAAAGAATTTTGACAGGAAAACCATTTCTAAACTCAAGTATAATAATATAGCATGAATTCATAAACTTTAGAGTCCCTTTTTTGATAATTTATCAACCAAAGTATTGAGTTCCATATAAATACAATTGAAAGAAGTGATTAAATCTACCTTCACACATTTTCCCATTTCTAAATAATGAATTTTATTCATAGAGCATAAATATGTAAATATATATCTAGAAAATTGAAATAACCCTATTTGAAAAGCTAATAAAATTTAATGTCAACCAAATACTCCATTAGAATGTAATTTTTTATAATGTTTGACTTTGGCACATGGCATGTACTAGGTGCAAGCATATGAACACGATGTTTCTAGTTCAACACACTACATAATGAAACAATATGGTACAAATTAGAAAAGAGTCAAAATTATTTTATTCACTTCAAATGCACTTTTCACCATGGATTAAATATATCTATCAATGATGCATTCCTGAAACTTGAACACTTTATATATATATATATATATATATATATATATATTTTTTGTTAAATATTTATATTATGTTAAATGCTATAATTATACTTATATTATGTTATAGTTATGCTACATGTTACACTATAACCATGTTGTGTTATACATAATTTATATTTATTTATAGTCATGTTAAATAAACAAAAATATAATTAAAAATATTTAATTATATATAAAGAGAGAGAGAGTGTACGAGTTTTATGTTATATATATATATCGTGAATTATAATTATAGTTATGTTACCTATTTTTCTACAGGGTTTCTTATTTTTTTATTGTAGAGTGAAGGTGTAAATAGCCATATCTTTTTGTTAGGGTCACTTATCATGAGTGACTTAAGTGAAGCATTTTTGGTTAAATTCCCAAAATCTTTAGAGTAATAATTTTATACATTAAAAATGCAAGACAAACAACTAAAAATTACAAGGGATCTCTCTCTCTCTCTCTCTCTCTCTCTCTCTCTCTCTCTCTATATATATATATATATATATATATATAATCTCTTGCTATATCCATGGTTAAGGTTGATTAAATCCATAGTTAAGGTGGATTTATATTGGTATATTTTTTTTTTGTGAAATGTCACATTTCCAATTTATTAGTTAATATGCATATAGAAAATATGGTTAAATAAACATTATAAACTATTACATAATGAGTAATAAAGATGTAACTTAATAGTCAATAATTGGCATTAACATAAATTATTCAAGTTATATTTTCATGAGGTTTTCTATTATAAAGTGTGGAAGAATTTTATTGAAAGGGGTAAATGTCACTAAAATGCATGGAGATGGCTCGGGAATATTTAAACCTACCACTTTATCATATTACAATTTGTAAAGAGTCCATTTTTCCTTTGAAATAAAATGTGTTTATAGAAGAAAGGACCCAACACTTTACAAAGCACATAGTTGAATTTTATAGTTCATTAGTAGATCTATACTTCATCATATGTTGAATGTAGTTTTGTTTTTTTATATATCATGAAATCTAGACCCATAACGTTAATTTCAAGTGTGGAAACAATTAATAATTAAATCTACATGAAAATATTTTAAAAACTATTATTATAAACAAAGAGTTGTGATAATGTATGTTTTAAAATTTCCATAATAAAACATATATGACAATTTTAAACAATAATTTTTTATTATGATTAATTCTTTCATTTTTTACATTTTGTTTTTATCTCATTGTTTTAAAATCCATATTGTTAGTTGTTAAAATAGCTATTAATGATTGATATTGGAGCAACGCTGGGCTAAATCATTAATGGACCTATTTTGGTAAATATAGAGGATGAAATAAGAGTGTTGTTACAGTTTTGCAACTCCACCTTGTTGTTATAATGTTGCAAATGCATCATTGCTTTTATAGTGCTAAAGCTCCACCATTGTTGTTACAATGTTGTGACTCCACCATTGTTGTTATAGTGCTGCAACTCCATTATTATTTTTATAGTGTTGTGACTCTTCCATTGTTTTTATGGTGTTGTGAATCCATCATTGTTCTTACAATGCTATAACTTTGCCATTGTTATTGCAATGTTACGACTCTTCCTTGTTGTTAAATTTCATGACTCCATCATTGTTGTTATGGTGTTTTGACCCTTTCATTGTAACTATAGTGTACCAACATTTCTAAAACACTATGTAACATTGCTTTTTATGATTCCATGTGTCTTTTTTAACTTCGTGGCAAACTGGTGGGACACCTATTTAAGGAAATACTGATGGGTTGGGAAAAAATGACAAAGATCAACCACTACAATTGTCCAACTTACAAACTGTTATTTAAAAGTAAGGATGGATAGAGGATAAAAGGAAAATAAAAGAAAAGGAGGAGGACTACCAAAGGACATGGGATGTTGAAAAGTTGGAAAGGAATGGAGGAATAGAAAGAAGACGAAGAATTTGTTTCATTTGGTGGCGACCAACAATATGTATGTAGATTCATAGTGCATAGTAGGAGTGTACACATACTGTAAGAATAAATTTATGTGTATATGAATAAGAAATGGAAAAATTGCTATTATCTCTTATCTTATTTCATATAAATCTTAATTCATCATTCTTTTTCTTAGTGTTTAAATTTTGTTGATGATAGCATACAAGTAGTTGTGTACTTAATGGGGTTCTTGTAGTTGGTTGTGTAAATGATTTTAGGGTCATTGCATCAATGATTTACAATACTATTCTATTAATTATGGAATATTCAACTTATGTGATGAATGTGAGGAAAATTTAATTGATATTCCATTACGAAAAAATTTCCCAAGTTAAACATGACACTCATTTTTCTAGATGATAATAAGATGGAAAGGGAGTTTCCACAAGATTATACTTTTCATGTGTCATCAAAAATACTATATCGTACTGACATGTCTTGAAAACCCAATACAATCATCTTCAACGATATAGCTTGTGAGAGTGCTTACTTCACCAAAGGTCATATTGCATTATCACCACATATATGCAAATTCAACCTAGCATATAGCACTTCAAGATCAATAAAAAAACACTTATATATAGACACACACATACACACATAGAATTTTTTTGTATTACACAATTTTATTAAAATGACATAAAATTTCAAATAGAAAAAATTGGCACCTCGTTTCCATACATGGAAGTAGGGAATATTATTCCCTAATTATAAAATGGATTTCATTGGTCACTCATTGAACACTTTCACCCTCAACATGATTATTTTCATCCTGGAAGTTTATATTTCTCCTGTTACAAGAAAAAGTAGCTCAAGTTTTTTACCTTTTTAATGTGCTTCATCTCTTTAGGGATTGTAGAAAGAAATATCATTGTCATAAGAAATTTTCCATGATGAATTATCAGAATTATAGACTAACACTTTATAATTCAAGTCAAGAAAACTCATTGTAGATGATATAATCAATAACAAGGATGTTTTCCTCCTTTGAAATCATAACCTCTTTCTTATACCACCTTGAAAATTACAAAATTCAAACCATGGAATTTAAAAAAAAATGCATAAAATCAATTCTAATCATGATACATAAAAATTAATAATCTCATTGCGAATGTCTCAAGTAATGATGCACGTTCACTAGTAGGTGGAGCATAACCTAATCAAAGGAAACATCTATTGTTGCAACCAATTGAATCCCATCATGGTATGATGATCATGGGGTTACATGGGGGCTATCTGGAGAAGAAATTGAGGATGAAATACTAGTAGTGACAAGGAGGGGTACTATTGGATGGTCTATGGATGCAACATTTTTGGGTGGATGGAATGGAAAATGTGGTGGAGGTCGGGGTGGGTGGCAATTAAACCCTATAGTATGTAGCAAGAATGGAAATTTTGTGATGGAGGTAATTTGGATCCTAAAAAGTAAGGAAATATGACAATAGTGAGGGAAAAATGTCTTTATATATATATATATATATATATATATATATATATATAGAGAGAGAGAGAGAGAGAGAGAGAGAGAGAGAGAGAGTAACCCTATCCATAAGAATCTATTGTCCTGAGATTCATCAACTCATAGGATGTTTGTATATTGGTACATCTATGAAGTTCACATAAGCCTCCATGTGGCCTCTCCTAGTTGAATCATGTTGTAGAATCTGATGGTTGAAACCCTCCTACAACATCTCTTGCTAGTTATTATGGTATAGGTTTTAATAATGTTTTTTTTAGATCTAGGGGAATCGGTAACTGCTGGGGCTTTTCGTGACTTAGGCCCAGGTTCAAATCCAACTAGTTGCCACTATAAACCTAGACTAGGTGCAACAACCTGCAAGCTGCACTGTAACATTTAACTTATGCCTCAAGAAGAGCCGAGACATCCGTTATGGGGATTTCCTACACTTCTAACAAAGACACAACAAACATATGTCTTCACAAAGGTTTTAGGTATATGTTTTAATAATGTTATCCACTACTATATGATGTTTGGAAAGGGGGTTTGACCTTCATCTAGGTGAATAAGGTCCTAGACTTGCTAGCTTGTGCCTAACATTTTCTATATATTTTGTAGACCCAAAACTTACCCCTAAAATTATCCCATGTCTAAGTAGTCAACATGGAGTCTTAGCCTGAACTCTGCCAATAATTTCCTCAAGAAATATATATGTACCTCCCTATTATAAAAGGGAGGTTTATAAAAAAACATAAATTACCTACCCATTCAATGGTCTCGGAATGCTTAGTAGGTCTTGTTACCAAGATTAATCCATCTTGCGGAAAAGAATGATCTCCCTAGTACTCCAACGAGTAACTAGAAACAAAGGTCCATTTGAGTATCCCTTTCTCTAGATTATTTGTATTTTAAGAACATTATAACAGTAAAGTAGAGAGGACATGATCCTACCTTTAAATCCAAATGTGTGATGTAGTCCTTTATCCGTTGCTTCAAACTAGTTCTCCAATGATGAGTAGAACTTGCAATCACAAACAAGACAAATAATCAAAGCATTTGCAATATATAATAATAAAAAATACTAATCCAACTTAGTGATCAAGGAATCTAAGTATTGGCATCATTGCCATGAATTTAGAAACAAGAGAATCAAAAAAAGAGATCCATATGTATTATCATAAATTAGAAAGAGAAATATTACAACCCAATGTCTTGATGTTGTATAGATTACTCCCGAGGTTTGAGCAATCGTTCTCCTTTAGTCTGGTAAGTCTTCCTCTCCAGAATGACTAGCATGAAGTCACGGGCACAAAAGTTTGATCTTCATTGTGCCAAAGACAGCTCACTAGTATAGAAATTATGCACTCTATGAACTCTCTCTAGCTTAGAAACTATACAAATTAATCTCTATTCACATTAGTATCTCAAGTATCTACCCTTGAACCGAAAACTTAAGTTCAATATATAGGGAGATTGAAGTAGTTTTAGATCCATTAAGTGAGGGATGGATTCCTCCCATGAAGGGGTTTGAGTTCCTTGGACCAAGGCATAAGCTCCATGAGTGGAGGGATAAAGCTCAAACTTGCATGACTCTAGAGGCTTCCAGTTGGGAGAATATTCGACCAACTAGCCTTCTAGAAGTTACTTTTTATTTTAACTTGCTTTTCACGAGGGTGCATAGGTTTTAGTGGTGAACAGAGCGGCGATCGCCGCAACTAATGGAAGGATCATCAACGCATGCATAGGAAAAGGCTAGAAAAACTGTGCACACAATCTTTGAAGGGTTTTACAGAGATTTTCTCCAATTTCGAAGACTTGATTCAGGAACATGAGTGTTTTTGACCTCTAAGGGAACATCATATGGATGATGATAGACCCATATGAACAATCAAACATCATGGTGACAAAATGACATGTAACAGGTGTCTAAGTCCATAAAAATGTGTCTCTTGTTGACTACTATCTACTCGTTGTTTCTAGGGTCAATGAACAATGATAGAAAATCTTATTAGCTAATGTTCAAGTCTCTAATTTGGTATTTAATTAGATCATTTTTATAGTATTCACACATTCTAGCCTCTTAACAGAAAATATTAGTTAATATTATTAGTTATTAGTTTTATTGACTTGGCACTTTATTTAGACCAAAGAAGGATTCTATGGTTCAATGGAATTTTAAAAATGCATCGTGCAATCGAAAATGAGGAAAAAAATAGCCATAAACATATAAAAAATACAACACATCAGGAACATGTGCGCATTCCTAAGAATGCATTTCCTATGAATATGTGAATGTTCTTAGCCATGCCTACCTGATGCCCCAGCTAGTATCTTGGTTAGTGTTTCAGGGTTTGTTGAGTCTTCATGTCTAAGAACATGCCAAATGTTCCTAGTAATGTGCACATGCTCATGTGGATGCACATTTGTAACAACCCCATTACCCCTTTTAGGGTCATCATTACCATGCGAGAACCCTTCCTTTAACACCATCATTTTATCTATTAAATTCCATACTCAATTAATTTTACAAATGTCCAATTTGCAAAAAATAATGTACTTTAGTAAGAAATCTACAAAAATATGAAATAAACCCAATATTATTCTAAAATATTAAAAATGTTCTAATATAGGAAAATAAATATTAAAAATTTAAAATTTTTTATAATTAATATAAATTATTTACATTACCAAATCATATTTATAATTTAATATAATCATTAAACATCATATAATACCAAATATTAATTTAAACAAAAAAAACAAAAAAAATGCTTTTTCTCCTCGTGATTTTTTCATTATTTCTCTTATTTTGTATCATAAATAAAAATGCCGTAGTCTAACTAGCCATAGGAATCACCCTGAAAATCATGAAAATTCCGATAAGATTTCCAGAAAATCCGGCAGGAATTTTTCTAAATCCATATTATAACTATCAAAGTTTAATATTTTGGGTGTCCTACAGGTTTTTGATGATGCTGAATCCATTTCCAATGTCAAAATCAAGATTCAAACACTGTTTCTGCAAGATTTTTTAAATTTTTTTGGCCTGGATTCCAGCCAATTTTGACCGTCCAGGCAATTCCTCCGGCTCGTTAGACGATTCCAATAAAAATCTAACCACATTAATGTCAATTCCTAAAATCTTGTAAACTTTAATTTATTTCAATTTATAGTTAAAAATTTAACCAATTTCTAATCTTTTTTTAACTAATATTACTATTAAAAATATCTATTATATCATATTAATTCTTAATCCATTTATCAATATATTATTTAAAATATCAACCCTATTTATTTTATTTATTATTTTCAACTTATTAGGATTATTTAAAATACCCATTATGCCACTCTTTATTCTAAAATATCAACTATACCATTCTTAATACTTGTTCTTTCCAACTTGTACCTTGCTAAAAATCAAATTATATGACTGCCAATTCCCTTTCTCTAAAACTTGTTTTCAATTTATATAACAGATCCACATATAAAACTATAACGATAATTATTCCTATTTCTTTACTTTTTCCAAACTTCATCTGTGAGCCCATGATAATGATATGTCACATATAAAGAATATTCTAAACATGATGTTTACCGTAACACATTATAAAACATAGTTTTTAGATGTGAATTTTGTTGGCATCTTTCGAATTGCGTGGAGTGATGTTACCGTAAGAAAATATTTGATGAGTTTGAAGACGAAGGAGGATTGGATAAACGTGAACCCCACAAACTGCATCTGCAATCCCTTTATACCGAAAGCAAATGGAATCTCTAACGAAAGTATTTGACGCAAATATGAAAATAAAACCTTGAAAATTCCACCAACAAAAACGTCGTGAAATCGTATAGTTACAGTAATTGAAAGGGGAGATCGCCCCCATGATCTGGGCGATCTTTTTTATCTGCGTGTAAAGTATTGAGGAGCTGTGAGACCATTAGTGTATACACGAAGTTGACTGGGCAAGCCTAATTCATAAACTCTGAGTCTCTTTGTCTACTGGTCTGGTCTGGTCTGACTCACATATAGACAATGGTAAGCAAATATTTCTCCCTAACTTTATGAAAGTTTGGGCCAATCAATCCACTTGGAGAGACGTGATTTTGTAAGACACACATTTCTCATATTGAATTATAAAGTATAGTATTATGGTTAGCATTTCATATCTTTAAGTTGGTTTTAGAATTATTATATAATGTATTTTATTGGTATTATAATTTATCATAATTTAATCTAATATTTAGTTAATTAATAGGGTAGAAATAATAAATTTATTATATAATTGTGAATGTAAGATAAATTTATATTAATTTAGTTTTTAAATAATTAGGTTAATAATTTTATATAAATAATTTACCTAGATGTATGTGGATAGGTTGAGATTAGAGATAATTAAGGCATTCATGATAAGCTACTTTAGAAAAATAATGGTGAGAGGATGGCAGCTTATTTTACTTGTCATATTCACTACTCAATGTGGGGTGTTTGTTTGGGGAACAAAGCATCTGCAATCAATATTGCATTGGAAAGAGATACAAGGGTTAATTGTGTGGGGGGTCCTTCAATCGACCTTTTGTAGTGTTGAGAGATATGTGAAGTTGAGTAGTGACACTGAAGGAAACTTACGTCTAGTGGCCATGGATCATGAGTAGGGTCGGCCCATGTGAGGAGGTAGACTAATAGGTTGTCAACCTTAGCCTCCATGGCACATATCAAAAGTTGTTAGATTTGATTAGGACCTTAGGATTCGTATCAAACTGATGGTTGTTGAAATGGAAGCAGAAGAAATTGGAAATATAGGCGATAATCATTGGGCGCTATGAAATTTGTTTGGAAGGCATCTTAGAGACAAGGAAGACGCTTTGAGGGTGGCAGAGAACATCATCATTGACTTAGACTTCCACCTTGCCTAAGAAAGGTTTGCTCCACTTTCTAGGATGGAGCGCTGAGAATCTAGATCTCCCCACCTCTCTCGCCTCCTATGACTTCTAATTCTTTGGAAAACTTGGGCTCTCCCTCTTTGTGTCCCATGAACTTGGTTCTTCATGATGCTTAACCTCTCAGTCCCAAGAAGTTGGAGCTAAGACAAGGGGAGGAGAGGACCACATACAAATTGGGAATGTTAAATAATAATGGGAAGGAGGGAGCAACTAGTAGCAAGGCACATGCCAAGGGGAGAGACACTGCAACAAATTGTAGTTACTTTCTTTGGAGGAATGAAAGTT
This sequence comes from Pinus albicaulis, assembly GCA_034641835.2. Taxonomy (NCBI): domain Eukaryota; kingdom Viridiplantae; phylum Streptophyta; class Pinopsida; order Pinales; family Pinaceae; genus Pinus; species Pinus albicaulis. Next base: position 22,603,171 of record CM076574.1, on the reverse strand, counting down.
GAATAAGAAAGACTAAAATGGTTATTGAAAGGCTAGGATAACACCTTCAACTAAATTCTAGCATGTACAAAAGCACCCTCAAGAACCAAGAAATATTTCCTCAATTTCCTTAGTTTTTTTGGCATACTAACTCTATTTTCAATGTTGAATTTTTTCTACAAATAAAACCATTAGGTTTCCCAATCTTGGGCAAATGGTCTTCTCTAAGAAAAGAAAATTTTTTAACATATTTAATACAAACAAATTTCATAGACAAACTTACATGCTTGTACACTCTATAAATAATCAATAATCTAATACATTCTAACTAAAAAAAATGTTATTTATTTAAATATATTAATGAAATGATATCAAATATAATATTTTTATTTTTATAATTTTGAATTTTTTTTCTAAAATTATTAAAAAACATTATTATTATTATTATTCCATGTTCTTATAATTTTGAATTGTTACATTTTGCATGTCACTCTTTCACCGAGATGGAGTTTAAATTTTATTTATTAATATTTATATTAAATTTTAAAATAAAATAAATATTTTTTTATAATTTTATTATTAATAAATTTTATTTTTAAAATTTAAAATTATTATTGAAGAAGTTTATTTTTAAAATATGCATTTAAATTTTTTTTATATGTATATAAATAATTAATATTAAAAATATTGAGAAAAGATAATTAATACTAAAATTATTAGATATCATTTTTTGGGATTCAAGTGCTTTGAGTAAGTCATTCATCTATGACCATTTCCATGAGATCTAGTCTTAATTGACTAATTTTTCATGATTTTTTTAATAGTCCACAGGGGTGAAGAAGTGAGATTGAAACTAGTGAAATTAATCACATAACGTGAATCGTCACTCCCATAAAATAAAAAATATTGTTATTAAAATTTATTTTAAAAAATATATATTAAAAAAATTGTTGTTTCCGAATTTAAAAAATTCATATTAAAAAATAATCTTCCCACATAAATGATAAATATTCATGTCTTATAATTACGGGGCCCACAAAAATATTATGATTAGTTTAAGGTATAAAAGTAAATATAATGTTTTTTTTTATAAAGTATAGGTAAAAAAATTGAAATATTAAAATAATAATAATATAAAATATAATTTTTATTTCAGATTTTTATTTATATTATTATCTCTCTTTTTAATTTAATTATGTTTTTTTTTTTTTTTTTTTCGGTTCATGACCTGGTTTAAATTTAAAACTTTAAAGAACATGGTAGAACATGGTACTTGATTATCAAGGTAATCACAATTAAATTACTCTTTTAAGATTTTAATTTAATACAAGTTAACATGTATATTGTTTTTTTTTATAATTATCTTAGGTAAATAATTGTATATAATGTTTTTTTTAATACATTAATTTTTTTATATAATTATTTTAAAGTAAATATATGATGATGATTATTAATGTCCAGTATCTCTTACCTGGAAATTCAATTGGTGACCATAGTTGTATGGAGTCTTTGTAAAATTTGAAGGTTGAGGTTCAACCGCCCCCACCTCCTCAAAGTTTGAAAGTTGAGGTTCAACCCTCTCACCAATAGTATTGGATGGGTCATGTGTAAGGGTGTGGATGGGTTCACCTAGAGGTTATAATGGTAATGGTTGTGTCATGCGAGTATGAATCTAACCAAGTTGTTGATTCCTCTAGACAAAATAAAAAAGAGTTCACTCAAACATATATGACCTACAAGCTACAACCTTAAGAAGAAAAGATGTTAATAAAAATTCTTTAGCATTTTATTTCTATGGTCAAAAGGAAGTGAGAGAAGCATTCCAAGATCACCATAGTTTTGCTAACTTAAAAGGTAAAAAAGTTTGGTAGTGTGACAAATATTTTGAAAATTAGATCAAATGTGAGTACTGATGGACAATATAAGAGAAAGTTATTTTCATCTTCAACCCTCTTAGGATCACACATGTGGAAAACTCTTTCATCCCATGGAATTTCGGGATTGTCCTATGCCCACTTCTACTATGAAGCTCATGTGAATAGTTCTTATCTTAGTGATGTTCATTTTATTTTTAACACTAGTCAAGTCAAATAGATAATTTTTGTTTTTGAGATTATGTTTAATCACCTCCTTATATAATTTTAGTTTATTTTTTCCCTCTAACTCTTTACTTCCCCACAATTTCTCCTCAAATTTTGAAGTAATAATAATTTTAATACTATCCATATTCTAAAAGACGATCTCCTACTTTATTCATCAATGGTCCAACCATGACTGGCGAACCTTATGCCACCCTCACTTGAGTTGAAACTGGGGTGTTTAAGTTAGAGCTAGAATAAATTGTAGGACACCTCTTGGAATCCATGTTGTATAACTTCTTCTACATACGATACCTAGTCATAACCATGATTTTGAGTAGGGAGTATTTCCTTAATCTTCAGGTTTTAGGTTATAAATTTCTTTTGGATTTGTTCAATCTTCCTCCAAAACTCTCTAGATATACTACATCACCAAACCTCACATCCATATAAAATAAAAGGAGTGACGAGAGTCTCAAAGATTTTTTTTTTATTTTTTATTATCCCATAGGCAAATATTTTCTTACTTACAATTGTTTTCAAGGCCATAGTAAGTTTTTCAAGCTTTAGTTAAGTCCTTTTCTCAATATTGTAATTTCAGGCAAGCTAATAGATGTTAATTCCTAAATATTTGTACGAAGGAACTTCCTCCAACAAGGAGTTGTTATAAATTAAAGTATAGTAGTTTATTGTTTTGGATTTCATTATTACGAATTTAGTTTTGTTGGTATTAACAATCATACCCTTATTGGAGAATAAAACTCGGATGATTCTCAGTTTCTTGCTAAAACCATAATGTTTCCTTGCCAAAAGAACAATATAATTACAATAAATAGCAAGTTTTATGACCACATGAGTGAGTGTGGATCCAACACAACCTTCATCTTCCAAAAACTCTTGTATCTTATCAATGTATATGCCAAAATGGGTAGGGGATAAGCAACACCTTTGCTTGACTCCAATATTGCTTTTAAATTTTTCTCGTCAACACTTAGTGGTTGTAATCTTGGAAATAACGTTATGATACAACCTTGACATAATGATCCTCAACTCGAGAGAAACCATTATCTCTTGTATCCTCTTCAATAGCTTTACTCTGTTAAACACACACATGGTGTAGGAGAAAATAAATACACACAAAGGGAAAGATAAGCATTAGTTACATATATTATTCACCATAGATGTACATTTATAATATAATGGTGTGACTCTTGGATTCATCTTCCAAGGTCACTTGGACTCCTTTGTGACTCTTCTCCTTCCACACCTACCCATAGAGGATTAGGTGTTCAACATTCCCCCCCTTAATCCGAAGGTGTATGTGTGAGTCCAAGAAGAGATTTGTAATACAAATCTGCATAGTGTGCATCGCAGCACTTAGGTTGAATCAGCTCTCTGAAATGTTGGCATAAAGAGGTGGTTTAAGTGTGACCACCAACATTGGAACACAATTCTTATTGTAGTTCCCGAGACTCTTCCAAATTTGGCAAGAAGCTGAGGGCTTCTGCTAGAGGAAGTGTCTCTCATATTTGAAGAGGGAGACCTTCAACCTAAAAGAAGGGAAGTCTACAACCTGTGATGGTTTAAGGATGACCACCAAAACTGGAATGCTTAATGCATTTCCTGGAACTCTTCCAAAGCTGGCAAGAAGCTGAAGTCGTTTGCTAGAGGAAGTGTTCTCAAAGAGGAAGAATATCAACCTCACATGGATGGTTTAAGGCTTTCCACCAACCAAGGGCATGCTCATGGGCATATATGTCTCCGGCTACAACTTTGAATTTGGAACGACAGGTTGTGGCTCACGCTCACTTGAACTGCTGTGTCTCTGGCTACAACTATGAATTTGGAATGACGAATTGTGGCTCAGGCTCACTTGAACTGGTATTTCTTTAGCTACAACTTTGAATATGGAATGACGAATTATGGCTCAGGCTCGCTTAATGTGGCATCGAAGCTTGTAGATGACCACCATTTCCCCCCTGCCAGGTCCAAGGTGAGACGATGGCAAAAACTCAACTACAAGATTGTTCAATATTCGAGAACAAGTTATGACATGCAACTTAAACATCTTCTTGCTTGTTGATGCCCATTTTCAAGAAGCGATCCATCTAAGATGAATCTTTGTTCTTACAGGAGGCTTGTTTCTAAAGCATCTGTGTGAAGAATGGGTGTGTCGACCATAGTGCTTGCTTGGGTGAAGATCAAAATTGTGATTTTTGATATGGCCAACGCGGTCATAGTGTTGGCATTTTACAATTTGTTGTTGTTGTTGATGTGGAAGAGCAGCAGGATGTGGAATAGCTAAAGGTAAACTGTCATGAAGAAATCCAGAACTCTAAAATTTGATGGGCTTGGAGTAGTCCAGAATATGAAAGGACAACTCCTTGTCATATCAAAGACCTGTTCTGTGCTTGTTGTGGACAAGTTGTTCCCAGGGTCTGATGATGGGCTTGGGAGTTGTTGGCTGCATTTCTGCATCTTTGTGCACATCTGCTCCTGAAATGGGTACTGAATGTGGACCAACCTCAACTTTATATTCTTGCTGCTGATGGGAGTCCCTCTCAATTTTATGAATAGAAACAAGTTCAGAATGATGATTCTTTTGCTGAAGCTAAAACTCCAACTGCAAAAACTCAATCTTGTCTTGTGCATTGTTCAAGCAAGTTTGAATATCAAAGAGAATGTCTTTATTGATTCGGTTGTGTCATCCAGTAGATTGTATCAAATTTTCCAAGAACTGTAATACTTCATAAAACTTGGTCACTTTCCAAACAACTCGAGCTGAAGATATAAAGGGTGTTGGCTTCAACCAATAATGCACCCATTTAAAATGCCCTTCAGAAGGAAACAAGTGACTTCAAACAACTTTTAATCTTTCTTGAACTTCCAAGTATGGAATTATGTTGACCGGATAAATCAATCTTGCAAACAAGATCGATCTCCCTAGTACCAAAAGGTAATCTAGCAACAAAAAACCAAATAAACCTATCTTTCTCTAGACATATGTGATTTACAAAAGAATACTATAAAGGTGTTAAGGTCTTACTGTAGATCCAATGCTTGTTCGAAGTAGTTGTCCCTCGGTCACTTGAAGGAGTTATCTTTATAGACCTGCAGTCACAAACAAGAAAACATTAAATAGCAACTGTATATTAAATATTATAAATCATGCCTATCATAGTGATCAAAGAATATATGAAATAAACAGTTTATTGAGAAAAATGAATTCATTTGTATTAACTTTGAATAAGGAAAACCTTACAACGTTAGCCTTGATGTTGAACAGGCCTTCCCGAGGTTCGAAGCAGGAATCTTTTCTAATCTGAAAAGCCTTGCACTCTTCCAACAGAAAAAAATAGAGGTATGTGATATTTCCTCACAAAATCTCAGTTAAATGAGTCTGAATCCCAACAACACTTTACCTCAAATAATTCTAAATCTTGAACTCCCCTTGAGGCTACCTAATGCCTCTTTTTATAGTGAAAACGAGGAGGTTTCAGTTCAAACTATGAAGGGATAGAATCCTCCTTCAAAGCGATAAGCTCCTCACATCAAGGGGTTAGCTCCTTAAGGCAAGGGATACATGAACCTCAAAAGAGTGGTTCTGCCACCGCAAGATTTTTTCCAGAGGCTTCTAGAAATTACTGAAGGTGAGATTTTGAGTTTACTTGCACCTTTTTAATATTTTACATGGGTCCGCACCCTTAGGTGCACCTTTTTCAAGTACACAGGAGTCATGAACATTAGGTGCAGGACCGCAGGCAAGACAAAGAGAAAGTGTGATACCAGAGTTAAAGAGATTTTTGAGAACTTTTCTCTTATTTTTAAGGACATGAGGAACTAATGTGTTATACTTGCAAAGGAGGAAGTATGAGTGATAATGAGCTCATACAGATAGCATAATGTCAAGAGGACAATTTTCAGTGCAACAGATTGCCCCCTAAAGTGCAAAGTCTGGAATAGATGAAGATGAAGTCTGTCATATATGAAGAGTGAAGTACTTTATCATTTCAAAGATCATCCTGTGGACACCCCAGTCGGAACCTGTAAAAACATTCAATGTAAAATATATATATGTAAACATATCATCGCTGAGGTAGGAATTCCCATACTCAGATCAAAAATAACTAGAAAATTGATCTAAACTGTTCTAATACAGGAATGATTTTCAATACATCAATAGTATAGACATGTGCAGACACAGTATGGAAGCAACCATCTGTTTATGAATAGTCCACTGTATAAATGAATAACTAAATTCCTCGCAGCTTGGATGGTAGAAACTAGATCCAGGGTCTTGTTTCCGTTTCTTGGAACAGTACGATTCTATCCATGTGAATAAATGTGTTGAAGTCGAACATGGTAGAAACCACTTGATTACCAGCCAATGATGTAGACTGTTAACAAGTGTGAGAGCAACCACCAGTAATGTCAATGGCCCTCAAAGTACTCAGTACAATCCATGAAATATGAATGAATGAGCTGAAGTTGAACATGTCACAGATTCATTCGATCGAAGGTCAATGATGCAACCTGTCATCGAAGGTGAGAAACCTACCATTGAGTCATGTTGATTTCAAGGTACTGACGATTTATAAATCGAATTCCTAGATAATGAGTTTTCGTCAATAGGAAGTGATCCGTCGTAGGCAAGCCCACAACACAAAATCATAGATCAAGTTTTGAAGAAATATATTGGCAAGGACTGACTCAGGGATGGTCAAAATGGATGACAGATATTTTGCAGATGAATGGTTTGTTTGAACTGTCCTCTTGAACATGTAACGACACTGTAGATGGTTTGGTGACAATTTACCCAAAGCTAATCCTTAGAAACCAGCTGAAGACTTTCAAAATGGTTTGATTAACTGTTAGGCAAAGGATTTCCCAACCTAGGTGAACAAAAGTGTCAGGTTCAAGAGTGGTTTAACGGCTTTTCGAATAATCAAAATACAACAAACAGGTTCATTTTTATCTCTTTTCCCCCACCATTTCTGGAAGGTACCTCTTTATTTTTGACAAGCTTGAGGAGGATAACATTTGCTTCTTTATAAGCTCATCCTTCGAATGAGTCCAACTTAGTTTAAGGTTCAAACCTTAAGAAGGAGTGGTTCATTCCTGTTTAAAATTGAACAGGTCCTCTACTGTTAAATTTTAACGAGTCCAGTATAGGAGAAACTTGGTGTTTTTTCAATTTTAGGGAGTGAGAAGAAAAAACTTAAGAAGACTCCATGGGTGTAATTTTTCGTAAATATAGTCTCTCGAGCCTGAAAAAGGATAAAATAATGCAGGAGAGAACTCTGTTGACCATAATTAGTCAACGCATACCTTTTTCGTAAATAGTCCATTTCAGTCCATAAAATGGGTAAACTTATACTGAAAGGATGATCGTTCATTTGTTTTAATGAGTTCGAATAATCAAGTGCTCGACAATATTTTCAATTTTTGAGAGTCTGAAAAGAGCTTAAAAGAGGACTCCAAGTTTTTGCTTTTTCGTAAATTTTTGAAAGAGTCCGAAAAAGTGATAAAAGTATGCTCTTTGTTGAAAAACGATCAATCTTCCTGAGAAATCCAATTTTCTGCACAGAAACTCGAAACATTACACATACCTGTTTAAGATAAATAAAAATGTTTCCAAAAATTACCTTTTTAAAGTGAAAAATAAACGAATTAAAAATTCATTTATTCGAAAAAACTTATAAAAAGGGATTTTCTAACTTCATTTTTATTGTTTGAGTTCAGAGTGAAAAGTGAGAGCTTTTGGGTAAAAAATTTCATGCGAAGATTCTGGAAAATTTGTTCGGTGAAATCGAGAACTGTCAGCTCCAAGTAATCCACGTCCTCCTTATCTTGCATTTCATCCATTTACATTTCATTTTTAGGCTTTAAATTTCATTTTTTAAGGAAAAATAGGTTGAAAAAATCGCTTGCGGGGGTCCGCAGGTGCAACACGTGGGCCCTACGGACCCCGACTCTTTCTACATAGAAAAAAGTCCTGGGTCCGCACTTGTTTCACAGCGCCCGTGCGTACCTACGCACTATGTATGAAAATAGGGTGCAGACCCCATGCAATGAAATTTCAAACTTAAATTTCTCAATTTCTGCCTAAAATTTTTCAAAAAAACTTGTTCTAATATGTCTTTTTATGCATTGTAGGACATTCAAAATTCTTATTTGGAGAGCATGCGAGAATGAAGACATAGATGATGCCTCAATGAATCATTTTCCTAAAATGTAGGCATTGAGAGCATGCGGTTTATACAAATTCTGGGCCATTTAGGGCATGAGGGCACAGGTAGACCTCCTGACATGGCTAGTGAACAGATGGAACGTACAGGACCAGTGTTTTTTATTGGCGGTCACCGGCTCAAAATTGAGCGGAGGATATATATTTCTTAACTGGTTTGTCTAAGAGGGGTGAACAAATTTCTCTGTTTGGGACTAGGCCAGGTGGCCAGTCTATCACTAGTCTTCGACTAGAGTTCTGTAATGATAGGGTAGACCCCAAGGACAAATGGATTGACATAAAAAATATCATCCATCCTTACTTAAATTTGTTGCATTTACTGTTACTAGACTATGTAGGAGTGCAGCGTTTCATGTGGCTACCGGCTCCTAGATGCGCATTGTTGTAGACTGTTTTCGAGGCACCATTTTCAACTGGTACGAAGCTGTGTTGGCCAATCTAAAAGGCCAAATAACTAGAGAAAAGAATGGAAAGCTAAAAAACTTTGGATATGGATCCATTGTAGTCACCTTTTCTCTAGAGAGGATCCCCATGTTAGCTCCGTAGAACATTCTTGTTGATGCTGGTCGACCTCGAGAACCTAGGATGGTTCATTGGGTTGCATTGATGGCCCATCACACTGAGGGCGTCGAGATTGTTTGATTTTCTTCTTCATATTTTTGTTGGCTGGAATGCAAAATTTTTGTTATAGAGGACTTTCCATACGCCAGGATAGATTCTGCGGTGACCGAGAGATGGCTCTCCCAGCAGGGGAACAATGGGATGAATCAGGTAAAAATCATTTTCAACAATTTCTAAGTTCTAATTTTTTTTGTATTTTAATCGTCCAAAACTAATAATCAAAAGTTTAAATGCAGATGTGGGCCCACGGCGACCAGCCAATCTCCAACCTTATGAGAGGAGGCATCCAGCTGCCGCAGCACCATCCCCAGAAGGCCAATCCATAGAGATCCTGTCTGATTTAGAGCATCACCTAGAGCGCCTGACTCTAGACATTCCAGAGACCGACATAGATGATATTACACTCAGATTACAGAGATATGTGATTGGTGTCCCAGGACCTTTTAGGAGGTTCCTGTGTAGGGTGGCCCGGGCAGTGGTCTCTTATCATGATCATCATCAGGGATAGGATGATCGTTTTGTAGACTCATATCATTTTTGACCTTTTGTATTATCATTTTTGCCGATCATAAGGTGTATTTCAACCTATGATCGAAGACGATGTATATTTTGAAAACAAACTTCTATACTATGATATATCACTATTACCGCCTATCTGTGTACATGTTATCAAATGTTTTTTAATTTACTATTTTGATTATTTCAAATTTCTATCTATCATGCTAGAAGCAACTGCATCTACTAAAGTATCTTGGAATATGCTGATATACAATGTAATCAAATTCACGTTCCAAGAGACGAACTCTTAAAAATAACCATAGTAACACTAGATTTCTAATGGCATAAACCCTATTAAGCTGTAATACAACAAGTTCAGAATCCAACCTAACAATCAAACTCCGAATTCCAAACAATATGGATTCAAATAATAACTCAATCACTGCACTAGATTCTGCAATGTTATTCGTTGTTTGACCGAGGCTTACCCCAGGCATGGACACTAACTCGTCAAAGGCTGAATAGATAACCCAAGTTGAGGAAGAAATGTTCTGTGTACTACGACAAACACCAACAGAAAAACCAATGTAGGTTTGAAGAGCCGTCGAAATCTGCAATATCAAGAGTAAAAATCAGATAAGCAGGAATAGTGATAAGAACACACTCTAAACTAGGCACGCTTTTCTAATCTAAGACACACCAATAGTAAATAATCTAATCTAATTTAAAAAATCTCCACACCAAATTTAAGCATAATATCTATTCAGATAAAGCCCATTTCTGGGTTTATCTAAAGGGACACCATCGAAATCTATCAGCTCATAGGCCTCTTTTGCTAGCTTTCGCTTAACAATGAAAGGACCATGCCACATAGGCACAAATTTTCCAACCCCTAGTTTATCATTGGCTTGATTGTACACTAAAACTAGGTCTCCTTCTGAAAAATTACGAGGTGTAACATTTCTATCATACTGAGCCTTTATTCGTTTGACATGAGCTTCATTTGATAATGCAGAATTTCATCGATTCTCATCTAATTGAGCCAAGTACAAAAAACACTTCTCCTCTTCAGACGTAGCTGGGAGTAAATCTATGGCTAATTTCAATGACGGAATTTCGCATTCAATAGGCAACACAGCTTCCAAACCGTAAACCAGTTGAAAGGAAGTGAAACTATTTGATGTTTTTACTTAGGTTTGATATGCACAAAGTGCTCAAAATAACATGGAATGCCACTTCAACTTATGAATACCAATGATTCATTTAATCATAGTGACTAAAACTTTATTGATAGCTTCTACCAGACCATTAGCCTATGGGTAATATGGATTAGAACTATCGTGGCACAGGCCAAGTTGATATGTCAGTTTAGTCATCATGATATTTTGAAAATGACTTCCATGATCCGTAATTATGGCTTGAGGAACACCGAATCTAGAAATTATATGATTGAACACGAAAGTTGCAGCAGTCTTGCTGTCTGCCGAAAATGTAGGCATCGCCTCGGCCCACTTAGTAAAATAATCTACCACTAAAATAATATACGCATGCCCCCCGGCCGAGTGAGGGTTACATGTAATAAATTCAATACCCCACTTTGCGAAAGGACCGACAGCAATTATAGGGTGAAGAGGAGCGGGTGGTGCACGCATTTTACGATCAAAGACCTGACAATTGTGGCATTTCTGGACTGCATAGATACAATCTTTGAATAATGACAACCAGAAATAACTAGCGCGCAATATCTTTTGGGTTGTGGCATACCCAGACATATGACCGCCACATGCTCCAGAATGGCAGTCATTTAGAACTTTCTCAACTTCTTCATGAGTAAGACAGCGTCGGAAAACAGAGTCCGCTCCATGACGATAGAATGTATCACCAATAATATTGTATTTTTGGGATTGGAAACATATTTTCCGTTGCTGAGATTATGAGATTTCAGGCCGAAAAGATTTGGTTTGGAGATAAACAATAATATCCCCATACCAAGGATCGAGAGTATTGATAAGAAACAAGGATTTGTCCACAATGGGCCGCTCTACCATAGTTTCAGTATTAACAGACGGGAAATCACACATAAGTTCTACAAAAAGGAAATATTTCTTTGCCCTTGATTTTTCAAATTCCAAGTCAAATTCCGGCAGGATAACTATCCATTTGGAATACTTGCCCCTTAGAAATTGTTTGGTCAAGATGTACATGATAGGGTTACAATCAGAAATTAATGTGGTTTTGTGTAATGAGATGTAGTGACGAAATCTTTGGACAACTTGTACAATGGCCAAGGCCAATTTCTCCAAATGTGTGTATTTGATCTCAGTCAGATGTGGATTTTGACTAAGATAGAAAATCACATGTTCATTTTTGAATTCATCTTCCTAAACTAAAACCATCCCAATGGTGGAATGAGAAGCGGTTAGGTACAAAAAATAGTCCTGGTTGTAATTGGGAGGATGCAGTAACGGTGCATGGGTTAATGTGTGTTTGAGTGCATCAAAAGATCGATTAGCGATCTCATCCCAAAAGAATGGAATGAACTGATGTAAAAAGTTTGCTTTCCCCTGCAAACTTTGGAGTTGACGTAGAGTTGAAGGAGGAGGTAGATTGACAATAGCTTCGATCTTCAACAGATCAACGCGAATGCCTGCTTTCGAAACAACAAATCCCAGTAGGCGACCTAATTCTACACATAAAACACATTTGTGTGGATTCAACCGAATTCAATAATGCCTACATCTCATAAAGCTAGCTCATAAATGAGTGAGATGGTCGGCCCTATGTGATAAATGAGTAGGTAAATCATCGAGATAAGGCTACGCAATGTGTTTAATGTCATGAAATGCATAAGACATAGCCCTTTGAAAAGTTGCCCCAGCGTTCTTCAATGCAAAAGGTAGTTTGCAATAAGAAAATGCCCCCCATGGACAAATGAAAGTTGTTTTAGGTTGATCAACAGGGAGTATGTTTATTTAATTGTAACTGGAAAAACCTTCCATAAAGGAGAACATTTCACTACCGGCACAATAATCAATAATTTTATCAATATAGGGTGTTGGATAATTGTCTTCAGGAGAAGCTCGATTAATATCCCTATAGTCGATACGTACTCTTATCGTTTCTTGTTTTTTGTTAACAGGAACAATATTCGATACCTAATCGATTAAAGGAATTAGATAAATGAAACCTGGATGAAGTAATTTCTCAACTTCGGCTTTGATAGCAGCAGCTTTTCTCGGATGTATCTGACGTAAGCATTGACGGACAGGTTTGGCATCCGGGTAAGTCTTGATTTCATGTACAACAATTGACGGATCAATTCCTGGCATTTCTTCATATGACCAGGCAAACACATCATGGAATTCTTGAAATAGGGCTTAATAATTTTGGAGTTCATCGTCCGTATAGAAAGCACCTATATCAAGGTTTTCAATTATTCCTGGCTTAACTGAAATGTCAATAGGAATCGTTCCAAAGATATTTTCCAAATTTAAATATGAATTAGGATTTTGCAATGGATTCTCTGGTCCTTTGACATATTCAACAGTAAAAATAGAAGAGAAATCATTTTCAAAATGATCTAGCTCAGGTAAAAACGAAGATCGATGATGTAGATCTTCCCAGGGTAAATCGTCAACAGACAAAAGTTCACGAATCTGTTCATTAGTATGAACTAGATTGGGAAATGTCATTGTGGCTGAGCTAGATATAGAAAGGGATTCCTCAGGGATCACATTCATTGGATCAGTTTCGGTTGAAGAAGGATCGCAAAGCGACTGTACATCCTGATATGCAATTTCAAAGGGACTCAAAGGCATCGCGCCATCAAATGAATCCAACTCCGAATTGGAAGGTACGATCCAAGGATCATCAAAAGTGATAGTATTCGATGAAATAATATGAATATTTGCGATAGGAGGCGATACGTTAGGAGTAGGAAAGGAAAAAGATCCTAGTAAACCATAATATTTAATCAAACCTACGCCAACATCCTTGTAAGGGATAGTCGTTTTACCGACGTGATGGATAGTTTCTGTAGAGGCTGGATCAGATGAAAAATAAGTGAGCTAGTTTATCGAAAGGATCTTTCCTCGATGTGGAAACTTGATAAGCCAAAATACCGATGAAACAACAACAGTCATAGTATAAGACCAACTACGACCCAGGAGAAGGTTGTAATCTAGAGGGGCATCAACCACCTCCACATATAGATTTACGGTTTTGCCTTTGACCCCTATAGGTAAATCCTGCAAAATTCTGAAAGGATGGAACCCTCAGCCATAAAAAGCCTTTAGAATTGTCGGAGACTGATTGAGTGTAGGAGAACCAAGCGATTTCCAACACTGGATTGACATAATACACGTAGAAGCCCCTTCATCAATCATAGTTCGGAAGACTGGTCTGTTTTTTACTAATAATGAAATCTGGAAAGCCATTTGATGAGGTAGGCAGGGTGTACTATTCTCTAAATCGAATATTATTAGGTTTGAATCCTGAATATCGACAACTCCTATGGCAGACAAAAGTAACTTACATTGTGCTAGGCACGATTGCAACACTTCCAAAGCCGACATTGCTGAAGGGGAAATAGCTAAGTCCTCAACAATGTTGTAATTCTGAGTAGCTCTCGCATGTGGATTGAAAGCTGATTTACGAAGTACACCTTTAGCAGGCGGTTTGATTACTATGTCTAAATTGGATTTCTCGATCTATAGTGTATCAGAAACAGGAGGAGGTGTAGTTATTGTGTTTGAATTAGAAGATTCTTCTTCTTTACCACCAACAAGGTTTTTACTACCATAATCTTGCGATCGCATCACAATCATGACGTGAGACATCATCATAACAGGTTCTTCTGAGGAATTCGAGGTAGAACCAATCATCTTACTATCTTGAGTAGGAAAAGGATCCTTCAAGAAAGCAGGATGTTGAGAACCTTTAACGAATTTCGAAACCTCTGCTCGATGTGGGAATTCTTTAGTAAAATGATCCTCGTCGCAAATGAAACAAGGATAGCAAGGCTTAGGTTTCTCATCATTAGATTCATTTTTATCTGTTTTATCTTTTGAATTTTGTTTGTTTTTATTCTTCCCCTTCTTTTTATTGCAAGATTTAGATTTGGCCGTAGATGTCTCTACGACATGAATGTTGGCAGAAATTTCAGTGGAAGACTCTCCTTTCGGGGAGTCAGGTAAAGTTATTATAGGAGAAGAATTCTTTGAAGATTTCTTCTTGCTTTTAGTATCAACTAAACCAATCATACCATCAGCGGCATGAGACCCTGAAGGAGCTGTAGTTATTTGACCTTATTTTGGAAGATTGGGGATTTTTTCATGTAAAGTACCTAACTGCGTATAGACGAGGTCAAGGTACTGAGCTTGAGAAATGACTTTCTCCTCAGTAACAAATCCTCCCTTATCTACATCTTCAGTGATTTTGGGTAATAATGATTTAACAAACCATTCCACCAAAATTTGATCCAGAATGAAAACTTTCACTAAACACCTTCTACGTCGCCATTCGTGAATATGATCAGAAATATATGCAGACATGGATTATTTTAGTGAAGTCAATAGTTCCATGCCATTGTCATATCTGACAGGCAACTGAAAATGAGTTAAGAAAGCAGTTGCTAACTGACTGAAATTATTAAAATAGCCTCGTGGAAACTCAATGTACCATTTGGTAGCAAGACCAATAAGAGTTTGTTGAAAAATACGTAAGCGAATTGAATCATCAATTATCGAATTAGACGCACACCAGAGGTGATAAGTGATAACGTGATTTGACGGATCCTCTCCTGACTTACCCTCGAATTTTGGTATATCACTGGGCAACTTATGCAGCATTGGTGGCCAATACGGATGATATAAAATTGGATCATTCGTAAGGCATGACAAATCAGGTAAATCCAAAGTTGCAATAAATGGTAACTCATGGTTAGGGTCGCAAAAACCTTGAGTAACAATAGCAGTTCTGGGAGGAGGATACGCATGATAACTAGGAATCGGATTTGCATTAGGAATGGTATAAACCCCTAGGAAACCAGGATTAACCGAACCAAACTATGGTTGTTGAGGCTGTTGATAAGTATAGCCAGGATACGGTTGATATTGATAAACTGGGTTTTGTGAAATAGGACCGAATTGATATTGTCCCCGGTACAGTTGATATGTGAATTGTGGTTGACTTGTGAAAATCGTACTTGTACCAGCTTGTCCTGCAGGTATCTGGATCGAATTCTAAACTGTAGGTCTTGACTGGGGTACAGAGACTTGAGGGATTTGAACGGATGCAAGGATAGAAGAAATTGGAGCTACAGATACTCCGAAAACAGGTGTTATAGGTTGAACAAATGTTGCAGTAGTTGCAGCAGTTTGAGGTGGATTTTGAGGTGTACTAGGCCCAGACTGCTTAATAGAACCAGGTGCAGGGATTTGGACAGTAGGCTGGACAGATTGTTGGGTTGGACCAGAAACCAAAGGTTTTCTAGGTTGACTAGATAACTGCACATTAGGTTGCATAGTATATTGAATTTGGGATGGATCCCACATCATGTTCATTTCAGGGTATTGTCCCGTAGAAGGTTTTACATATGAAGAACCATAGCCTAGTCGAACATAGGGTTGATAATTAAGTGGTAAATTTCCAACTCCTTGTACAAATGATTGACCAGAAGGTGGTTGAAAACCTTGAGTTGGGTACTGACCTTGAGGTTGATAACCCTGAGGTGCATACTGAATCTGGGTTTGATAAGGACCTTGAGGAATATACTGAGTCTGGGGTTGGCCTTGGGGTATGTACTGTCTTGAAGGTTGATAAACTTGGGGTATGTACTGTCCTTGACGTTTTTCTCCAGAATAATATTGTCCTACAGTTTTTCCTAGGAAAAAATTACCCTGAAAATGCCCCTCAGGCGGTAATTGACTACCTTGAGGTTTCCCCCAAGGTGTCAACTGACTACCTTGAGGTTTCCCCCCAGGCAGTAACTGACTACCTTGAGGTTGCCTCCCAGGCGGTAACTGACCACCCTGAGGTTGAGGATTTTGAATATTACCAGACATCATGAATATTTGCTCTGTGTTTGATGTTTTAGTTTTAATTCTGTTAAGACCAGGTGATAATACTTGTTCAATTGGTCGAGGAGCTACTCCTGAGAAAGAACCAGAGAGAGCCTGATACCCCGAAGGAACAGAAGGACCATCATGTAAAAATGCTTCTGGTGTTTGGGAAAACATCGATGACTCTCCTGACATGATAGATGAAGGATAGTAACCTCTAGGCGTAGGATGAAATGGAATTCGAGGTGGAGAAAAAGCAAGACCTGGATTTTCTAAAAAGAATTTCAAAGATAAATACCAAGCGTCACTCCTAATAGGGCTGTAGAAAATGGATTCACGCTCCCTAAGATCCAAAGACTGAGGGGATTTAGGAAGAGATACCTCTTCGTCTAGACTGACAAGTTCTTCAATAGAAATGAGGCCAGATGGAAGATCTTCAGTAACAAGATTTGTTACCCTAGGTGAACCAGGATCGCTAGAAGTTTGAGTAATAAATCCTGAGGATGTTTCCAAAACAGAAGGTTCAGTTTCAGGCTCGGAAATTTCAGGTTCTTTATCTAGTTCACTGGAAGGAGAAATACTACCAGTAACTTCATAAACTGAAATCAGTTCTTGAATATGTTCTATTGTGGGTATTTGATGATCAGGATGAACAACTATAGATGAACTTCCGACTTCTATTGATCTAATTCTACCGCTACTAGATGATACTAGAGCATGCAACCCTTCAAGCTGACTTGGTGTATACTCAAGGGGCTTCCCCTAAAGTCTCCGGGATTGTCTCGGTAATTCTGCCATGATTAAATATTAATCAATCACATGCAAACAAAGAAAATTTCAATAAAAGCACCTAAAGTCTCTAAAGAAACAAATAGCTGAATCACATGCCTAAAAATCTAAGAGTTCAAACCACACACAAACAGTAACTTCCTGTACTAAAAACACTAGTTGGTGATGAAATCCAATTTAGTAGAAGTTTAATACAGAAAGGGCAGTTGGAACAGTTACCCCAACAACCTGCTTAATGAAACAGACTGGCACAATTTTCTTCGCAAAACCATCTCGAGTGAAGAGAACCCCCCAAAGAGTCCAAGTGAGTCTAGTCGACGTCTGCTCCAGGTACAGTGAGATCTTTCCTTCACCATCACCTTAGGAAATAATCTTAAGCTTATAGACACTAAGGTTACCAATAGCAATAAATAGAACTGGGGGAACAATCTACGATTTGATTCCATGCGCAAGGGCAGAGTAACAAAGCTCAATCCCCTTGAAGGCTCCTCGACATGGTCAATCCGAGGTTTACCAACAAGTGACCCCAGGCTCCTCGACAATGGTTAATTCGAGGTTTACCATTTGTAATGCGCAGATATCTTCTATCTTTCCCAATGAAACAGAATTGATTGTCTCAAAGGTTCGGACATCATCTCATGATTAACTCCTTTAAGAGAAGCTTCCCAGATTGTACCAATTAAAATTGGATTTATTTCCTACCGCAAGATTTATCTACTTGTTTTTTTTTACTATCTTGGAGAGTTAATTACTCCCTACTCCAAGATACTAGCCTAAGCTATATTGGTGATAAGAGTCCTAGAAATAGAAAAAATTACTAGTTCAATTTTAATTAAGCGTTGTTTCTATGGGTTGTTCTTTAAGTCAATAGGTATGGAAATGAAACTTTGATGGTGTGAAGACTCAACTTCCAAACACACTAAAAAATACACCTAAAATGATAATCAATTCATTTTTCTTTCAATGAAATTCTAGCTAAAGAAAGAGTTTGAGAATGCAATTCTTTTAAGAGATAATTCTTTCTTTGAACATGAAGAATAAATGGAAGAATTTTTTTTTGTTTTTTCAATAAGAACTCAAAACGAGACAAATAATCAATGCTCATAATAAATCCCTTTCACTTTCAAAACTCAAAACTACAAAAACAACTTTCCTTCAAAAGAGATCTACAAGTTCTAAAAAGCACGAAAAGCTAATTTTGAGATCTACAAACTTTTAAAAAATCTAATTGAATAAAAGTTTTAATATTTTTTTTTCAGAATGTTTTACCTAGTTGTTCAGTAAACTAAGGATTCATTTTTTCAGAATAAGAAACAAATCAAAAAACATCCAGATATGTTTCCTTTTGTAAAAATGAAATTCAGAACTTCTAACAAAGTTTGTTCAAATATTTGCAAAGAGACAACTAGATCTATTTCTCAAGAAAGGATGGATTTTGCAACCAAGTCAGACTCATCAAGAAGACAAAAATACCTGGGTGATCTGAGGTATTTCAAGCTTCCAATCTTTGAGTCACTATAGAGACGAAGTGAAAACCAGTCCAAGTATGCAAAACTTCTAGAAAATCGCTCAAAACACAAATACTGTTGGAACTCACTCACAAGAGGCTTTTAACAGGAACAATATAGATTTGGGCAGATACTAGAAACCCTAAATAAAATTAAACATAAACTTGGAAGGAGAAATCTGATGTTTTTCAAAAATTTTAACAAGGTCCGCAGGCCCCAGAAGTAACAGGTGCAATCCCGCACTGGTTACTTAAGGAAAGTGCGAAACTTCCCATAGTGTGTAAGAAAACAAGGTGTGATCCCCATAAAAGCTCAAGAAAAACACAAAAGACTTCAAAAAATTTCAAAGAAAAGTAAACCTAAGCTACGCAGGCAAGTATCCATCAATCAAAAACCAGAAAAATCATTTTCTCAAGTCAAAACAAAGGAAAACAAAAAAAAAAGAATCCTTCCCCAGTGGAGTCGCCAATTTGTTGACCAGATAAATCAATCTTGCAGACAAGATTGATCTCCCTAGTGCCAAAAGGTAATCTAGCAACAAAGAGCCAAATAAACCTATCTTTATCTAGACATATGTGATTTACAAAAGAATGTTATAAAGATGTTAAGGTCTTACTGTATATCCAATGCTTGTTCGAAGGAGTTGTCCCTCAGTCACTTGAAGGAGTTATCTTTATAGACCTGCAGTCACGAACAAGCAAACATTAAATAGCACCTGTATAGTAAATATTATAAATCATGCCTATCATAGTGATCAAGGAATCTATGAAATAAATGGTTAATTAACACTTTATTGAGAAAAATGAATTCATTTGTATTAACTTTGAATAAAGAAAACCTTACAACCTTAGCCTTGATGTTGAATAGGCCTTCTCAGGGTTCGAAGCAGGAATCTCCTCTACTCTGACAAGCCTTGCACTCTTCCAACTGAAACAGATAGAGGTATGTGATCTTTTCTCACAAAATCTCAGTTAAATGAGTCTGAATCCCAACAACACTTTACCTCAAATAATTCTAAAGTTTGAACTCCCCTTGAGGCTACCCAGTGCCTCCTTTTATAGTGCAAAAGAGGAGGTTTCAGTTCCAACTATGAAGGGATAGAATCCTCCTTCAAAGGGATAAGCTCCTCACATCAAGGGGTGAGCTCCTTAAGGCAAGGGATACATGAACCTCAAAAGAGCGGTTTTGCCACCACAATATTCTTTCCAGAGGCTTCTAGAAATTACTGAAAGTGAGTTTTTTGAGTTTACTTGCGCGTTTTTAATCTTTTACAGGGGTTCGCACTCTTAACACAGAAAAAGTGTGTTCAGGTACACAAGAGACATGAACATTAGGTGCAGGACCGCAGGCAAGACAAAGAGAAAGTGTGATACCAAAGTTAAAGAGATTTTTGAGAACTTTTCTCTTATTTTAAGGCTTGAGATGAGGAACTGATGTGTTAGACTTGCAAAGGAGGAAGTATGAGTGATAATGAGCTCATACAGATAGAAGATTGTCAAGATGACAATTTTCAGTGCAACAAATTCCCAAAGGACAAACCTTGCTACTCAAATTATGGAGGACTCAACTCAGAAAATAGATTTGACTTAGACTTTTAGCAAAGGGATTGCAAACAAATGGTTTCAAATTCTCTCTCTTTTAATGGAGAATTCTTGTGGAAATCATATACAGAAAGAATATCAAAAACTGAGATATTCAAGGACTTATCTGAATTGTGTAAGAGAGACACTTGACTTGCAATGGCTTATAATGATTGGCACCAACCCTATTCAAGCTCTCGGCCTCACATCCTCAGTGATCTCGGCCTCACCGTTTCCAAACAACAATAATACTCCCAACAGAATTATTTAACACAAATTTTCTCGGTGTTCGCTCTCCTTACCATAAACTCACCATAAAATCCCACGTAAATTTGGAGATAGAATGTGACATATTTCAGCCATTTTTTTTCTTAGGTATTCCACTTTTTCTCTCTTTTTTCAATAAAATCTCAAAGCGTAAATAGAACACCTTTTTTTTTTACATGAGGGCATAAACCAATTCAAATAGCACATTCCCAGAATACTTGGGAATGATGCAAAAATTTTCCCAAATGCGTATGATGCTATTAGAAACTGAATAAACTGGGCTTTAGATCCAAATAAAGAGACCAAAAAAAAAAGGGCAAAATAACAGCTGATATTGCAACAATATCAATAGTGACCAAGCTCAACCAAGTTGGGCCAAATAATTCATTCAACCAAACTGTTCATTTCGAATAGCGTTCTGATTTTACTCCTCAATGACATCTTCTATGGGAATTTCTTTCACCGCCTCGGCCTTGACCTCGACAGCACACCTTCCGCTATTCCTCCTCTGTCCCACAGTGGAAACTGGAGGTGGGTTGGCATCTGGGGTGCGGGTTGTATGTGGTATAAACCGGTGGTGATACCACGGAACACGCAATCATAAAAAAGTTGTATTAACAAATGGAGAGTGAGGGGTCGTTCAACGTGATAACGATGGTATGGGATACCAAAAAAAAACAAGTTGAACATGGTCGAGGTATGAAATGTGCATTATGCGAAGGTAGAGAGGTAAAGTTCCGCTACGGATGGTGTGATGGGTGGTATTGTGCGGGAAGGAGGCCAGCAATATGCCAAGAAATATACAGTCTCAGTGAGAGAAATATAACCAGCAATATAGAGTCACAATAAGTAATCCGCAATCAACACCAATATACATTCACAGAGAGTAATCCACAGAAAATGATACAATTCACCATCAATAACTCAAAAATCATATAAAATGCTTGAAATCAATCGCTTCAACCAATTTGACCCATAAATGTCTTCCAAAAAATGAACAATATTACCTTATTTTGAGCATTCCTCTGTCATTTACTAAAAACTAGAAACTTTTTACGCTTATTCACTGCTCTTTTCGATGCCAGAAACCCTTGCGCTCGTTCACTGC
The DNA here is from genome assembly GCA_034641835.2 of Pinus albicaulis. NCBI lineage: Eukaryota > Viridiplantae > Streptophyta > Pinopsida > Pinales > Pinaceae > Pinus > Pinus albicaulis. The sequence continues at coordinate 22,581,435 of CM076574.1, read as the reverse complement.
TCTTTTCGATGTGATTGAGGGACTTCAGACTGTGTGGAGAGCGCAGGAGCGAGGTGTGTGTGGGACAGCACGCAGGTGAGGACAGATCCAAGTCGAGGCAGCATGTACACCAGAGTATTGAAAGTCGTAAACAAAGTTTTGAATAGGCGGCATGAAGCAGGGAACAATGCACTAGCAAAAATATTCAACAAAACTTTCATAAAATATTCACCGAACAGGAGGCAGCGCACCAACACACAAAGGAACGAAAATCACTCCAAGGAAGTACACATAATAGGCTGAGGATCGTAGGAATATTGCAGAGGAGAGTTAAATAACCATGGATAAAAGGCCTAAAAGTAAAGTGGGATGAATCTGAAAATGCCAAGGCGTAGCCTGCGCTCCGATACCATGTGTGTCTTTTTTATAACACGTGGTGTAGGAGAAAATAAATACACAGAAAGGTAAAGATAAGCATTGGTTGCATATATTATTCATCATAGATGTACATTTATAATACAATGGTGTGACTCTTGGATTCATCTTCCAAGGTCACTTGAACTCCTTTGTGACTTTTCGTCTTCCACACTTACCCATAGAGGATTAGATGTTCAACATATTCTACAATCAATGTCAAAATATTTTCTAAAGTTAACAAAACAATAGAAGAGATCAACTTTATTATTGTTTCATTCTTCTACAATTATCCTAAGATAACAAGAAAGTCTACACTTGAATTATATCTTCTAAGCCCAACTTGGCCTTTAATTCTTTACCATGGATTTTAAGCCAAAGGTTAATCACCTTTCTCAAAATAAGCTTGTCCGTATTGGTTAAAATGCGGCTAATCATAATGGTCCTATAATTAGATGGAATGCTTTTATCCCCACTCTTAAATATAGGCACAATGAGGCTCTGTGTCCAAGGTTTAATGAAGTCTTGCTTCATAGATTCTCCCATTTTAAAATTTTCATCTTGTTAGCACTCATTCCTAAAATTTCCTATTAGTGGGCTTCTTAACCCAAAATTCAATGTCTTCAATCAAATATATCATCTTTTATAGGGGTATTGAAAATGGTGTCCATGGCATTAGTGGATTCACAATGATTTTTAAAGTAATATTCCAGTTCTTCAAAGAAATCAAATGATTTTTTAGTCTTATGAATATGAATTTTCCTTCAAAACTTTGGAGGGTTTCCAAAATATTTATATGAAAACGCTTCTCTAGTATTATCCTTATCATATACAAAAATATGATAAATTAATATTAATAGTCATACTATTAAATAAAAGAAAAACTTTAAATTTTTTTACTTATTCTTCATTATAAAAAAAATATCATTAAAATAAATAATAATAATATTAATTGGAATATTTATATAATTAAGTTAAATTATTTAATCTAATTTAATTTAACAAATTATTTTTATAATTTAATACATAATTATTAAAATAATATAAGGAAAAAACGATCATTTTAATCATTCCTACATCATTTTCTTATGCAATTGTATCATTACTTGACTTTCTATTTTTATCGTGATAAAAATATCTAAAAATTCCATTCATTTTCAACTTATATCAAAATTTTAACTATTTCGTAACTTTTATATAATTAGCATGTTTTCAATATTAATTTATATAGGATTCCAACATTTGAATTCTATACAAGTTTTAAGTCAACAAAATCGGCGTGAGTCATGGCAATGTAGAAATCCGAAAAAGTCATTCCTTTTATAAATTGAACAGTTTTACAGAGAAGGTGTAAAAGTGAATCCAATTTTGGGCACATTAATTTATAAATAAATAGATGATGGTTTAAAATAGATGATTCCCCTTCCTCTTGATAAGTAAACACTCCAAACCATCGAAAAATAAATAGGTTATATGGTGGTCGAAATATTGGGAATTGAAAAGTTTATGAGAACACATCAATTAAATGGTTAATGGATGTTTATAAACTAATTAAGAAACCTCAACCGCAACCTCAGATTTGATTTGTCAACCAGGCGCGCTCTCCAGTTTTCACGCAACCTTATTTCTATGTCAGCAAAAATCGATCAGTGACAGTGGGGTAAGTTTTAGTGCAGCTGCTTTCCCTGTAGCTGCTGAGAGACATGAAAAATCGATTAGTTACAGCGGCAAAAAAAATCCACGTCGAATGGAAAAAGAAAATCTTTGTGATATTTGAGGTAATAAATTTGACTTGAGAGCTGGCATGTATGTACGGCAATTCGAATAACAATGTAATTACAGATTGTCCACTGGGTGGAATGGTGGTGGAGAGCAGCTGTAATTGTCCGGTTTCCACAGGTGGTTTGGTGAAAAAAATCAGATACATGACGGAACGGATTCTTTGCCACTGACTATTAAAGACAAAAAGAGTTTTAGGTGAAATGTGATAAGCAGAGGAAGGGATTCTTTGCGGCTCGCAGTGGGGCTGCGCACTTTGCATAAAAACCGCACGCCGGCGGATGAAAACTACGTGCAGACGTGCAACAGCGTTTATGATGTGAAAAATCTGTTTTCCAGCTGCCAATGTATTAGGGTTTTCAGCAAACAGTCTACTTGACTTCTTTGTTTACCTGTAATATGTCCCCATCGGTCACTGTAGCTGAAAATAGTAACGTAATCTGATTGATTTCTACTTGAGAAAGCAAAGATGGAGCGCACATGCATTCAACGGTACAGAATCCGTGTATTTGGCGACGAAGATATTAAAAAATGAAGAGTCCGAACGATGACCGTAGAAGGCAACGTTTGCGTGGAATCAGTGGTCATCTTAATTTAAGTGCGAACAGGCAACATGATCGATAGGACAGAAAGTCTGCATATCAGATTCATCAACTGATTTAAGTTAATCCAAACAAATAAGGATATGACCAGATATTATATATGGTATTATGTTCCATTAAGGAAAATGAGAATACTACTCATATCTTCATGCTGTCAGTAATGTTGTACAGCTGTTATTGCATGTATGTAATGTTTTTACATTATTCGGAAAATATCGTGTTGTATCATTGTGTACTTAATATTGATGTCATAATAGTGATGAGTTAGTTTGCAGCGGAGATTGTGTACTTAATATTGATGTCATAATAGTGATGAGTTAGTTAGTTTGTAGCGGAGATAGTAGTGCTACATAGTAGTTAGTGATGGTTATTTAGTTTTTTGGTTTGACAAATGGATTAGATAAATTTTTTCATTATTTAAAATAAATAAATAAAAATTGATATCAAATAAATATTTGATTTAAATTATTATTCAAAAATAAAAATATCACTTATAAACATAATGTAAACCTATTATAATAATAACACTATTTTCTATTTAGCTAGAATTGTTATTCAAGAATATAAATATTATAAACATCCCTTATATATAACCCATCTATTTCAGTGGTTAATATAGAATGAATAACGATATGTAAAACCCTACTAATTGTTCAGTGTATTGATGGTACAAAATGTGCATGACTTGATGGGTTTATCAATATATGGTTCCACTTAAAGAAATTCAAAAAAGATTAATTGAGTTTTAGTTATTTCAAAATGGCATGTGTTTTTATTTAGTTAGCAACCCAAATAAACTGATATCTATTTTCACTTTAAAGTACACAAAGTTGTTGAAGATTGTGAAGAAAAATATGTTTTTAATGGCTGTAAATAACAATCAACTAACTTATATAGAATAATTGATATATTAATTAAATAATTACTGTTTTTTTAATGGTTTCATAACTATTTATATTCATCCTATAAGAAATGAAATAATTACAATTTAATTAAGATAATCAATCAATGTATTAACTATTTTTTTAATATTCTTAAATACTAATTGAAATTCATGTTGGTGACTAATTCACTTCAATTGTATAGTTATCTACAACTTAGATTATGATGGATGGAAAAAACAACCAATGGTTGTTGATCCAAGTAGAAAATGGAACCCAAATGTTATACAATTAATATGTAAAATAGATTTTAATATAATTTTATTTTTATATATAAATGGTTGTTAATCTTAATTTACAATTAAACTATTTTCATATGATATTAAGTATGAAATAAAAGTTTCTTATGGGACTTTGGATTGACAATGAACGGGTGTATTTTGAAGGCACAAGTTAAAATCTCGATGCCTTTTATTTTAGAAAAACTATAAAATAAAAATTAATATATAAAATGAGTTTATAATAGTTGAAATGGAAAATAAAAATATTTTGATAATTTTACTTTGGTTTGATTAGTTTTTAATTGTCATTAAAACTTAAATTATCTTTTTTATTAATACTAATGTCTTAACCCAATCTCTATGTTTTAATGGATCAAAATTTGTATTCATTACTTTAGTGTTTAGTATACAAATATGATGCCTAGAATTTTTTAATACTAAGGACTGATTTGAATCTTCTAGCAATTACACACGTGGCTCCCCCAATAAGAAGCGTGTCATCCGCAAACAACGAGTGATTAACACTTTTGACCCCCCTTCTTATTGACAATTTCGTTAAAGTGGAATTGCTTCGACAGTAATCCAACTTCCTACTCAGGAAATCTGCCTTCAAAATATAAATAAAGGGAGACAAAGGACAGCCCTGCCTGAGCCCTCTTGAGCTCTGGAAAAAATTTCATGATCTTCCGTTGCTAAGAGGAGGGATCCAGGGGCCGTTAGTGCAAGCTTTGATAGAATGAATAAAATCCATTGAGAAACCAATTTTTTTTAGGACGGTTGATGAAAAAAACAGATTCACTCTGTCAAAATCATTAGGCATATCCATTTTCAATATGAAGCCCTATTCTTTGCGGGTGATCCTGGAGTGGAGGGCCTCTTGGACTAGGATTATGTTATCAACAATTTGTCGACATGGGACAAAGCATCCTTAGTTTTCAGAGATAAGGAAATGAAGAAGGGGATTGAGTCTACCTGTCAAAAAAATTTAGAGGATTTTGTAAGAGGCATTGCAAAGGGATATGGGTCAAAATCTACTGAGGGAGGAAGGGCGAGGATCTTTGGGGATGAGAGCAAGATAAGTAGAGTTTGTAAAGCCTCTCATATTTTTATTATTTATGACATTTCTAATCATTTTTAGGAAGTCCTTATTTATTAATTTCCAGAAGGTGCAGTATGCAGAGATGGAAAATCCTTTTGAACCTGGAGCCTTATTCGGATGGAGACTCCATATGGCTACCATAAATTCTTCTTATGTTACCTCTTTGGATATCTCTTTATATTTTTCCTCGTCTATGATGTGCATAATGTGCATTAAAAATTCCTCCATGTCTGCGTGGCCATCTCCTGTTATTAGAAAATTTTTGAAATTTCTGAACAGTTCTTTTTTAATGTCTTCTTATCCTTTAATCTCAACCCCTCCTTATCCTATGACTTTTTCTATCTTATTTCTTATCATTTTTTTTTTTGCTGAAGTATGGAAGAAGGTTGTATTCTTGTCCCCCGCTTGAATCCAAGGGTGTTTGGATTTCAGCCTCCAAGCTTCTTCTTCTTGCATGTTATTCCTATATATGTTCCTGTCTATCTTTTCCTCCCTCATGTGATTTTATTTTCTGTAGTCCATATTTTCCAAATTCTCTTGAGTTTTTCCAATTCTCTTTGCAGCACCTCCTTTTCCTTTTGTGTTTCTTTGTAACTTTTTTTGGCCCAATCCTTGAGACTTTCTTTGACCCTCTTTAGTTTAGACTCTCAGATGAAGCTGGGAGAGCCATTTATTTTTTTCTTCCATGTTTTTATAGCTTCTTGTTTTGCCTCTTCACTATTGCTCCATAGTTGATTGTACTTGAATGGGAGAGGACCATAGTTTTCTAAGGAGACAAGCTCAATGGCTACTGTTTTATGATCAAAGGAAGCTGGGGGGATAATCTTGGAGGATACCTTGCTATAGCAGGCCACTATGTTGTCCTTAATAAGAATTTTTTCCAACATTTCCTTTATGTTATCCTTTCCTACCCTATTATTGTCCCAAGTGTACTTCCCATTCTTAGGAGGTATATCCATTAATTTGCATCTATCTATAAGCTCTTCAAGTGTGTCCCGTGAAGGATCTAGATGGAATAAGCCTCCTCTTTTTTCTTCATCTTTGAGTACTAGATTTAGATCTCCTCCAAGAATTAGATTATCCTCTTTTTCTGCCATAATTGTTTCTTTTAGCGATTTCCAACAAGTTTCCTTATCTTTGTAGTGATTTGGAGAATAGACATTGTATAGGTTGATTTGTCTATCCGTAATTTTACTTTTCAGCTGTGTCTTTACCTAATGTGCTTCCATTTTTTTATTCTCTAATTTCCACTTTTCTTTATTCCAAATTGTGCTTATCCCTCTAGAATCCCCAATGGCTGACAACATTCTTCCTTCATAATTTTTTATTTTTTGGATGATATTGCTCATTTATTGACTACTAATGTTTTTCACGTGGATCATTAGGATGTCTATTTTTTCCCCTTTGATGAGGTATTTTATTATGTTTATTTTGGAGGGGTGCGCTAATCCTTTGCAATTACAAGAGACCATTATCATTATTTATTTAGATTTGTTGTTGAGGGACATTTCCCTCGAAGATTCTGATGGCTTTTCTCTTTGATTTTGATTCCTTTTTCAAAATAGCTTTCCATTGGTTGTTGGGTTCTTAAGGTGAGCTCCTTTACTGCAGCCTCATCTCTGAGTTCCTTGTTTTATTTTCTTCCATATTTCTTATTGTTATTAGTAGATACTAAGGACTCCTTTGACTGATTTCTGGTGAGCATCGTGTCAGATAAGGGAGGAGGAGGGCTAGGCAAGAATGGGGGAACATCCAAGAGAGGAGGGTTGGAGGAGGAAAAACCCAAAGGGTAAGAGCAGCGGGGGGGAGTAGGGCAAAGGAGGGGAAAATGAAGGGGCAAGGGTGGTGAGAGGAGGATTAGAGGGTATGACAATAGGTTTGAAGGGGTTCAAGCCCAAAAGTGATGAGGAATCATGGATGGGAGGGGAGGAGTGAACAAGCGACCTATGAGGAGGGGTGGGGGGAGGGGGGTTGAAGTTTGATGGAGGGATGGGTAATTGCAAAGTTTTATTTGTTGTCTTTTCCTTTTTTACTTGCTCCCATTTTTGTTCTTGATTTTCCGAAGTTTTTTTTCTTGTTCATCTTTTTTGCTACATCCATTTGCAAAGTGCCTGTATTCATGACATGCCTTACATTTGAAAGGTAGTTGTAATGCAGCTACTGATGTGCATCCAGTTGTCAACTTGGAGCTTGATGGCTTATGGAAGCCCTTCTCCTAAATAAATTTCAATGCAGATTATCGTACAAGCCCACATGTTGTCTTTTGGTTCACTCATGTCAATGTATTTTCCTACAACGTTTCCTATTTCTCCAACAGATTCATCTCCCCAAAAATGCAATCGAAGATGAGGAAGCCTCACCCAAACCGAGACAAAATTTAGAACATCCAGTTTCATATCAAAATCAGGGGTCCATCTATTTAGATAGAGTCCTCTTGTGTCCATAAAATACGGGCCACTTTTGAAGATTAAATCCCTGTCATCCTTGGATTCAAAATGAAAGGTGAAGTATCCCCTTCCGCAAAATGTAATGGCTATCTTCCCTTGTGTCACTCGAGACCAATTTCTCTCCACCCATTTCTGAATAATTTTGGTAGAAGGCCATAAGCCTGTGAAATGATCAAATAAACATTTTTTTGATAGGGAAAGAGCATCTCTCTGAGGCAGGTTAGGAGGCAGGTTGATCTCAAGTATTTATTCAAGTTTTTGACGAATTTTGTGACTGTGGGACGATTTCTTTGAGGTCCCATTGAATATATTAAGGAAGAAAATGTGTTTGAAGCAGGGTCCAGAGGGAGCTGTGAGTTGTTGACTGAAGGATAAAGGATCAGAACCCCACCCAGATCAGTCTCCAGGAGGGCCATGGCGACAGGAGGCCAAGGCGCAATACAACGCTGCTCAAATCAATGCTAGGTCATGTGCAACACAACGAAGAGAGTTAATTATAACGAAATATATGTTATTAATAAAATCTTAGAATTGAATTCAAGCGGGGGCAATGGGAAAAAAAACCAAAGTTTGAAATTATATATATGGCCAAGAAATTATATATCGATCCCTGGTGAATGGAGGGTGGTTGACTTTTTTATTTTAATTTAGATGGAGAGGCTGGATTGAATTTCTGGAGAATATGGCAGTATATGTTTCATCTCAATGCATGATCAACAGTTGCAGAGTGGAGAGAAGGACAAACAAAAATATTTAAAAGTGTGGATTAAAGTGGACAAATGTAGTCGCTAGTGCGTAGACTAAAGTGGCAGCTGGCTAGACGTGGCAGCTAACAAGACTAAAGATTAAAAGCTTAAATTTGAAACACAAAAACTTTAAATTCGAAATTTTATATTAAAAACTCAAAAGTTAAATTCGAAATATTAAATTTAACAACAAATATTGAAATATTGAAATGAAATATTATATTAAATCTAATATTAAATAATTAAATAAGAAATATTAAAAAATCTATATTAAATATTACCTATTAAATATGAAATGAAATATTGTATTTCAATGTAATATTAAATTTAAATTTAATATAAATATAAAATATCAAATTAATATAAAATTAAAATATTAAAATTTATATATTGAAATACTACAAATAAAATATGAGATAAAATATTAAATTTATATGTAATATTAAATATTAAATTTTAATTTTAATTTTAAAATAAAATATTATATATTATATATCTAATATTTAAAATTTAAAATTAACTATTAAAAAATAAAAATAAATAAGCAATATTAAATATTAAATGACGAATATTAAATAATAAATTTTAAATTTAAATATTAATATTGAAATAATGAATTTCAAATATAAAACTCAAATTATAAATATTTAAAAAATATTGAAACAATTGAATAAAAATAAAATCAAATATAAACTATTTTAAACATTACCAATATTTGAATTATTAAATATGAAAATTTAGATTTGAAATATAAAATTCATTAAAGTTGTGGAAATGAAATAGATAAAGTAAAAGAAAGAGGAATAAAAGAAATAAAGAAAGAAATAAGGAATATTAGCACTCGATAAAATGGAACCAAGGAAAAAAACTAAAAAGCTAAAGATAAAAAATTTATAAAAAAAAAAATTCCGCTAACAGCAAACGATGCCTAGCAGCTCTTCGTTATCGGGCTAGGCGTTTGACCACGTCCTTTTTCAAAGATCCGATAGAACGATTTTAGCTCTTCGTTGTCGGCCTAGGCATTTGACCACGCAACGTCCTGCTTCAAAGGTCCGACAGACTGATTTTTGTGTTGGCGGGAGGAAGGGAAGTATAAAGGGTGATGATGGAAATGTTTGGAGGATATATTGGGTTGTTGTGGTTGTGCAGTAACATGTATTTTTCTTTTGGTGGGTTGCCTACAAAACAAATTGTCTTCTTGACGTTGGGATTTTTTGGTGTTTATTGGTTCAATCAAATTGGCTCGACAGGCTCAAGTTGGGAGGATTAGCTATGGTTGCACTTTGGATACATTTCATCCCACTGCATTGCATGTAAGCCAACGTTCCCAACTTTCAAATAGAAATTTTAAATATTTAATAAAATCGTTGCACAACAAAACTTACATTACATTAGATTAATCACAGATATAAATACATCAAATATTAGTTGAAGATAGTAATTCTATCTTAACCATACAATCAACTAATTGAGAAAATATCTCAACCAAACACCAAACCAAATTAGGAGTTATAGAAGTTGGACTAAATCTCCTAGATCCAACTAATTACTAATTACATTTATGATGATGAATCACATTCATTGTGCATAAGACAAGTAGGAGTTAAATCTCCAAGTCCCTCCCTTAACGAGTAGTTGTCTTGATCTTGTCAGAAATGTCTTCATTAAATTCTTTAAACATTTTCAAAATCTCATAGATTGAATTCCCAAGTTGTATCATAACCCTCAGAAAGGTGTAGTTGGAAAACTGGATTCCCGAGTTGCACTCTCGAACTCATGAATCACTTATCTCTTGAAATCAATTATTGAACAATTTCCCAAGTTGTCGCATAACCTCATTAAAGGAGCACTCTCACATATTCAAGAATGAGGGGTCCTTCCCTAGATCCACAACTGCAAAACTATATTGAAAACCATCCATATTGAGCCTTACTTCCACTCAATCTCTTAAGTAGTGGCTTCAGACACAATTGATTACATGTTTGCAATAGCTTAAGTGCTAGTCATTCTATGCTCCCAACTACTAAGGTACATGGGTACCAACTGCTATACTCACTAGTTATATAGAAGAGTCATCTATATATGGAATGTATCTAGAGTCATTTTTACAAATGACCTCCTTATCTGATTTTGAAAGTTCATCATCACCAATTTTACAAACAAATTATAATGTTAATAATTTTAACTACTACACCACCAAAATTCACAGATTCACATTATCTTATGCTCTGTCATTATAAAAAAATGCTTGCACTGTCATAAGCGGTCACAGTCCTCCACTGACCCTCTAAAACAAGTAAAAGTCCATTTCACAGATCCCTTGAAAATGTTTTGTAATGTCAATACAAATCAGAGTAAGGGTAGTGTGGCATGGAGATTACATATATGAAGCTCTCACCTTTGGTCTAGAAGGGAAAATACATGACCTTGATGCTCTAATTCCTAAAATAGTTGCAGAGAGCAGTATATAGCAGAAACCCCTTCGCGTTCCCATGATATTGCTGGGTTTTGCATTTTGCTGAGAAATGTGTAACAACCCACATAATAAAATTACTTTGCACGTTGATGGATGCCATGATACTAGGTCATTTAAGAAATAAACACTATCAAAAACCATCAGTGGTTACAAAAAACTATACAAAATTCAACGATCAATCACCAAAACGCTCTCCACTAGGGATTTTATAACATCACAGGTTCAAGTTGTATGAATGACCTAGTCACCAATTATCCAGATTAAGTATCATCCTGTAATTCTTTTCGTTGCCATGTTTTAGTTGGATCAGATCATAATCCGAGTGAGGTTAAATGTAAAGTGTCTGAGAATTCTACGATGGTCACTGCTAATATTAAAAATCATTGGTGCATAAACAAAGAATCCATTTATGATCACCACAAAATTGCACAATTGTGGTCTCATTGAAGGGTTATCACGAGATGCTCTCCTGTATTTATTTTCAAATATAAATAGTTGTCATAGTTCTGTCTATCCACGCATATTCCACAATGTTATGTTGTCATAAGTATCCTTTCATACAAACTCCACGCAGCTCCACATCCCACATCGAGCACACAAAAGCTTCAAAACAATCTATGCTATTATACACTTATTCCTGCATCACATATCCCATTATCCTAGGCCCTCCCTTAAGGGAGAATGGCTCAAAGTTCTTAGCTCTAATACCAATTTAAAAAAATATTTGCGCACCAAAACTTACATTACATTAGAGCTCTGATATGAATTTAAGAAAACAGTTGCACACCAAAACTTACATTGCATTAGATTAATCACAAATATAAATACATCAAACATTGGTTGAAGATAGTAATTCTATATTAACCATACAATCAACTAGTTGAAAAAATATCTTAACCAAACACAAAAGTAGGAGTTATATTAGTTGGACTAAATCTTTGAGATCCAATTAATTAAAAACTACATTTATAATGATGAATCTCATTCAATATGTATAAGACAAGTAGGAGTTAAATCTTCAAGTTCATTGCAAGTAAGCTAGGATTGTTGGCCTTAGAATTTGAAAGTTTAAATTACAAAAGTTGAGAATTTATTTCCCGAATTCCATTCGGGATTTTTTTTCCGCTTGGGTTGGTAACAATATTACAACTGTTATTTCCTGGGATTCGTTCCCTAGAAAATAGTCCATCGAGGATGAGTCGCTCAGTCCAGCTCCCCAAGTTAGAGAGGGGAAAGTGTACGGGTTGAAGAATCGATTCCATGTTGGAACGTAATTATTCTGGGGGTTGGTCCACTGTTTGGAAGATACGAGAGGAATCACGATAAGAGGAGAGCTTCAAGTAGAAGGTGGGCCACCATAGGGAGACTGCGTTGTTGATCTCGGCAATGGGTCAACCACGTCGTTGGCAGGAGAAGGGGTCTAGAGTCTTTAGGATCCAAATAGTCCCATATCTGTTTGAGCAGGAGGAGTGTGAGACCTGCACTGCCAAGGAACAACCGAAAGGATGTGTGGGCATTCAACATATCATTTGCAGCATGGGACAGAGACATTAATTCTATATGGCATGGTTGAATGCTTCTTACCTCCTTGTTAACCGATCAAAAGTTGAACTATTTTGTAACAACCCTAAAAGGATTTAAGAAGTGGTTGTGGGCTTAATTTCCATTTGCTTCTCAAACTGAGCCATTCTATTTAAGGTCAGGTCACCAAACAGGGGTAGAGAAGCCATAACTCCATTTTATGGGGACTCTAGAAGCAATTATTGAGGTCATGAAACAGGGTTGAGGATTCATTCCCCCAACGCATAGGAGATGAGAAAGAAGTCTTAATACTGCAAGAAGGGTGAAGGTTGATAAGTTGATCGATTAGTTGCAGAGGACGTATATATTCAAGCCACACTATGGAAAAGGTCGATAACCATTGCATATGTTTCATAGTGGAAAGGAATTTGGTCGCCTGGCATAGGTGAATCTTTGAGGGATTGTGTCATAAGTGAACCGTGGAAACACTTGGGTTGATGACAGATTGTTCGCAACATAGGATTTGAATGGGCCATCCACTAAAGTGCATATACCAAGGTCAAAGGCCATATGCTATCACAACATAGGGGAAATGAAATCCACACCCTGGTGCTAGTCTCAGTTTTTTTCACTTAATATTTGGAAGCTGAATTGTCTAAGAAATTTTCAAAAAAACTTGTGCCAAAGAAAAGGCCAATTTCTTGATTTTATCATCATAAGAATGTTTGTCATGTTGCTTCCTTGAATTTCTTCCTTGGTTCGATTCTTTATTATATCTAGAGGACAAATTTGAATGTACATCTACAAAAAATCGTGGTGCCAACGAGAAACCAAATTCCTAAATCAAGGGGCGAGGTTGTTTACACAAGAAGAGGGGTTGAATTATATCTTGTTGGAGATATTTACTTCACATATTGAAGTGTGGAATATGGTGCCATGATTACCCAGGGAAAGGGTTTAATTTCTCAATCTATAGTAGAGGTTTATTCATATCAAATTGATTAGAGGTTGATCCATGTTTGGGGTTGTAAAATTCTTATCTCTAGCAGTGAAATGAAGCATTATATTTGGAGAAGAACTTCTAAAAGTTAGTATTTGTATTAGCTGGTATTTCAATGAACTGATGAGGATTAAAGTAGAGTTGTAGCAGGCTTTACAAGATGTCAAATCCATCTAAATGCAAAAAATTAATTGTAATTGTGTTGCCCTCATCCTCAATAAAATCAGATTTTTCCTTTAAAAAAAAACCATTTTTTCGTAGTTAAAAAAAAAGTGATGTGGTGTTTTTTTATCCTTTCAAATTTTTGATAGAAGGATTCTTTTTTTGAAGATGGGACCTTCCCTAGAAAACGACCATAAAATTGTATACAAAAATGTAGATAAAATAGAAGAAACATGGGGGCCTTTTTGCAATAATACCACTTTAGACGAGAACAATAAGCCTTTCTCGAAAAGAGTTTATGCCATTTTGTAGAAAAAATGCCCATGGGAAGTAAAGGAAGAGAAAGGAAGAGGGGATAATATCTTGACACTTGGATCCAAGCTACACCGAAAAAAATTAGCCATAGACCTTCATAAATTGTAGGAATTAGATACATGTATATCCAGGGTGGGGTAGCCAAAATTTAAGAAACTCATTTGAGCTCGCAAGTCATCCATGCTTGCATTAATACAACCCAAAATCTAGGAGCATCCTTGTGAAAATGTCAGACTCACAATTTCTTCTTGTCTCAGCAAGATCATAACTTTAACATTACCACTACCGCCTTATAATAATAATATCATGAGGGATATATTGCAGCTAATAGTACAAGCCCTACAAGTGTTGAACAACATCATCCTTCCTTCCTTTCATAAGTGGCGCATAATCTGAGAATTGATGAAAAATTTTAGCTCGTTACGCCTAATTCATCAATTTCAACATGATGAGGAGTGTTATAGATAAATAGTACTTACTATCTTCTAAAGCTGTTGTTGGTTTCATATAAACCATCACGTAATACTCCAAAGCATTGATTATAATACATTGCTCGAGTTAAAGGCTGTGGGGAATCTCAGTTGGTATTTTACCATGCCTAACAAGATTTGTAGATCTACAACAGAAGAATTTGGCACTGGAGTAATGGGTTTACAAAATGGTTTACCATTTATTTCAAGGGAAAATGATCTCATTTCACCATTTTAAGTGCTTGTATATCTGCCAAATATAAGAGCTGTAGTGAATGGGTTCCCCCTGATGCATTTAGATTGAATGATGGTGAGACACTGCTAGCCATAACCCATGCCATTTGCATCAAAACTCAACATAAAAAGTACTCCTACTTAAATTTTCTTGGAATATTGAAAATGTGGAGTACTGTACACGAACTGCTAAAATTAATTGTGCTTCAACTGGTGGTTCTAGGAAAACCATTAATAATTTCTCACGATATAGCTAGTGGTGATGACCCTGGTTATATGGATATTTCCTATCAGGCTACCATAAGAGATGGAGCTGACTACATTGATTGTGTTGTCCATATAACAAAAAATGGTGTTCTTATCTATAGGGAATCAATGGAATTTATGATAGGAACAAATATCTTATCAAATTCAATGTTTTATCCATTCCGCCTAACAACAGTACCAGAAATCAACAAAATGGTGTCGAATACCCCAAAGAACAAGGCAAGAATCTTCACGTTTGATCTCACATGGAATGAAATTCAAAGCTCAACACGTAAGTGTCATCCAAGTTGTAATAATTGAGAACCTTAGCTATGTTAAATATAACAGGTTCATGGAGTTAAAATCATGCATAGTAAACATTATGCATTTTCTTGTGATTTCAGAGGGAAACTGATGTAATATTGTGATATGAATTTCTTGGACTGTGCAACAAACATTTATAACCCCTTTAATATGGATGACTATAATATTTTATGGATTCCTACAAATGCTAATGAGGGGAAATACATGAACCTACCTACCTTTTGGAATTTTTGCAGAGTCAAGGAAATGTTTGTGCCATCATCAACATAGAGGTGCAATTCTTCAATCTCATTAGTAATTTTAGGAGTGACATCTAATCAAATAGGTCATGAAATAAGAGTAAACGGTATATACTATAAACTATATCTTCTTGTCTTTTTTTTCACAGAATGCATGAGCTATAACATTGGAAATGAACCTTAGTACCTTAGAGGCCACGATTTCAGCTCTAAACATGAGTAGTTACAACAACATGACTGACATGATCATGATAAAATGTAAGTTCAAGCAACTTACAAAATTTAAGCTTGTTTATGTTGCAAACAAAAATCGTTTCAACGTTCTAGATTCTACCATTGAGGAGATCAAAAAATTTCTCATGCTATAGTATTAAGGAGGAATGTGATTTGTTGGCTTCTTAGTCATTTCTTATAGGGCCCATAGATATTGTCTAGTGAATGCACCTTTACAATATGTCAGTTTTCGTCTTTCTTCTCAAAAATCAATTTTCCTCGCTAACCTCACTACTATTTAAGAGGGGTGCTTAATACGTTTATTTGAGATATTCCTATAATGCATTTTTTTTAATCAAGGTGTATATATGAAATTTCAAGAACCGTCATAACTCATATACTTTTTCAAAGGGTGATAGCTCAATCGAAGAGCATCTGCCTTATGAGAAGCATTAGAGGAATTTTGAGGTCTAAAATGGGCCTCCTAAGAAAATAATAAAATAATAACTAAACCAATAAAATAATATTTATGAATTTGCAATTCACTTTTTTCACATCCATATAACCATAGTTAAATTCAATTCAAAAATTGTACCAAAATAAAATTAATAAAAAAATTGTATTGATGTGACTATAAATAAGAATGAGTTTTTCAAGAAAAAATCATTATCATTGAACAACTAATGCATTTGTCCTTTGTACTTAAAATAAAATATAAATATGAATTCATAAATTCTAAATTATGTTATATGCTATTAATTAAAATTTATATTATTTGAATGGTATAATAACATGTAATGAATATATTATATAAAAATAATATAATATAATAATTGTAATATATTATTTAATGTATTAATTTTATATTACATATTAAATTGATTTAACTTATAACATAAGAGAGAATAATATAGAATATAAAAAATAATATAATATATATTATATAATAATATATAATATTAATATAATCATAATGAAATGAATTGAGTTTTATTTAAAATTAAAGAGAAAATGTATTGAAATAGATTTAATTTATATTTATAAGAATAATATAACATTTATATACATTGAAATTTAGATTTTTTTTTCCCCAAGCTAAGTTGAACTTAATATAATTTTTTTCAACATACAAAACTAATATATTTTTTTTCATCATACAAAACTAAAATGCTTTTTTTCTTTAATTTTAATATTTTAATATTGCTATTAATATTATAATAGTATTATTTATAGATTTGATTTATTCTAAAATTACAAGGTTACATTTTTATTTATTTTGATTTCATATGTATAGAAATTAACTTATAATTAATTTGAAATTCTAATATTAAATAAAATGAGATGAACATATATTTTAAAATAAATATATGAAAATACACAAATATAATATTTATTGAAAAGTGTGTAAAGACATTAATATTGTATAGAGATATGCATTGTTTTTTTGTAGAAATATGAAATGACAATAATAATATTTTATTCAAAAAATGTGAAATGACATTTATTATGAGTACTTTACTTTATGACTTAAAAGTGTCTAGAGCACTACTATGGCTAACCATTAATTTTTATCCACCATTGATAATGTGATAAGTAAGTACCTTTAACTCAAGCAATGCCACCTCAACCATTAGGGATGATGTCATCCCCTAGAATGTGCTTAGTTTGCATAAAGTGAAGTTTGATTGTACATTTTCCTTAGGAGGCCCATTTTAGACCTCAAAATTCCCCTAATGGAGGCCTAATGCAGGTTGGTGGTTTGGTTCCACTATGCCCTAACATGAATTAATCAATGAGATTGTAGTTTATTTTTAATTAAATACTTTTTATATTGATTTATTTCAATGCTAACATGACATATTTTTTTGGATTCAATTTTTTATATTGTTAGATAAAAGTGATATTGTATTTTCTTTAAATATATTTTTTTATTGTCTCTATAGAGACAATAGCTAGGATTAAAGACATATTGTCTCAATAAAGAAAATATGTATTTAATCTCATCTATTGTCTCTAGAAAGACAACTAAACTTGTCTCCTAAAAGACATATTTTTTTTGTAATTTAGGTTAGATTTTATTGATAATACATAATAATGTACATAGAAGTTGTGGACTGGTGATATCTAGTGTTAATATCCTAACCCCATCCGAGTATGGTTAAAAAAAGAAAAAAGAGGAGTTGTCCTTGTAGGGGAAACCAAATTTTATAGTTTCTGAGAATTACATTATCTTGTTGTTTATCTAAAATGATAAAGTAGGCGCAAAAAGCTATAACACATATGAAAAAACAAACTAGGAATTGGAACCTAGCCAAGGATCTACTGAGTTTGTTTTCCTTCATCTTCATTTGTAGTAGTTTCTTCTAGCACTAGGTAGCCATACTCTTGGATGATGGATTCCTCTTGCGCAGTTAGGAGAGGTGTAGAATCTGAGTGAGCTGCGACCTCGACCGAGGTAGTCTCTAAATCGTCTCTGTGCTTGGTGCCATTCAAAGAGAGATTCTAGACCCCGATATCCTCTACTGAACGAAGCTTGATATGTAGACTGATCAATTTCTGCCGCGGGGAAGGTAGAGACACCAGAATGGTTGATTTTAGTCGTTGTTTCCTACCCGTTTGATTGTTGAGGTCAGAGCTAGGAGTTTCTGTGTTTGAGTGAGGGTCTCCCTCGGTCTCTAGAGCTAGAGTATTGTTGAGGGGAGCAAGATTAGAGGGGTTGGAACTTTTGGGGGCCTCCATTATTCCATCCACAAAGTGAGTGCGAAAGGAATCATTGTGGCTGCGGCCCGTAAGGGTACCTCTACCTCTGCCTCGGATGGGTCGCATATGCTGGCGGGGAGGCATCATAGAGCAGGTCGGAATATTGTCAAGAGGTAGATTGAGAGTGCTTAGGAGAACCGGTAGGCCTCGAGAGAGCACGATAGCAAGCAGGCGGGTTGGGCGGACAAACCCAGCAAGAAAAGGTGACCGAGTGAAAATGGCTTCAAGCAATTCCATCGGGCGGTAATGATTTTGGACAGATGGTGTATTAATTAAATGTCTAAGTAATGACTTCAAATGATGGCGTAGGGGATGTGACTTCCCCAGGGACTAGCGTTATGGCATTTAATGGCATTCTCCATCAGTCGTCGTGCCATTCAGGTGAGGATTCAGGGATGGAATCCCTCCACGTTGATCTCTAGTTGTCAAGTTGTGTGAGGATACTTTGTCAAGGGTGCATTGACTATCACCCGCATCAGGGGATTCCAGGTCCTTGTGCATCAGGATGTTGCAGCAGGTTCGAAGAGACTCATCCTCTATAGAATGGAAGTTGGCGGAGTAGATAAGGGAGCGGAAATCAACACCTTTGTTTGTTACGAAGTCAACCACTGAATTGGATTTTCTTTGAACATGAAGGAAGGTGATGGCATTGAAGTTTTGCATCCTTTGTTCTAGTTTCTTAAAATGTGTGGAAAAGCGCCAACTGTTGGTAACTTTTAAAGAGGGTATCCAGAGGAGTAGGCCGGTGGCCACTTGAATAATTACCTGAGAATCTCCTTTCGCTTCAAGAGGGAATAAATTGAGATTGATGGATATGTTGATACCTTGAAGGAGACCTTCCAATTCCGCCGAGTTGTTGTCGTCCCAGTTGATGGATATGAAGAAGATGTAAATTGGTTTGTCATTTGAGTTTCTAAACATTCCTCCAAATCCTGCTACTTGGGTTGCCTTTGGAGGCTCCATAAAAATTGAGTTTGAAGAATCTAGCCGGGGGAGGTGTCTAAGAGTCCAGGGAGATGGAGGGAGGTTTGGATTGGGAGGATATTTCTTTATATTGGGTTAAACCCAAGCTCTAGTTATTCCAGATGTGGTACTCCACTGTGGAGGTCGGAAGATCGGAATTTTGCCATTGAGAAAGAGCCAAAGTTTCTTTCAAGTAACTGAAGAATTTGGTCCAGATCATCTCTAATCTTGCCTGAGTGTTATTGAAGATCCTGTTGTTCCTTTCCTTCCACAGAGTCTAGGTCAGAAGGCTCGAAATTAGAAACTAGAGGTGATTGAGAATATTACTTGTAAAAGGATCAACTTGCCACTAGATGGAATTTAGTGTGGTGTTGCCATGGACTCTATTGGTTCTTCTGCGTAAAGTGACAATCCTATCCCATAGGATGTTGGATAGGGGACAAAGATCGAGGATATGGTCAATGAATTCAGAGTCATTATGACAAAGAGTGCATTGGGAGGGGCCGAAAAAGCCTAGTTTCAAAATATTGTCCTAAGTTAAGATGCATATTTTGCTAAGCAACCATAAGAAGGTGGCTACTTTGGGCAAGAGCATGGGGTGCTAGATTTTCATCCATGATTTTTTTGGTTGGATTGGAGCAGGAGGTTGAATCAATGGTATGCTTCTTAGGTGGTGAAGGTGACATGTGGAGTATGGCCCCATCTCAAAATGTTCGGCCCCTCCTGAGTCTTGATTCTTCTTTTCCTCAATTCAACCAAGATATCTTGATATTGTTCATTGTATCAGTCTTCCTGCCAAAGGTCCGGCAGAAGCTAGCTGAGAAATCCCTATGTGATCTCTTGAGGCTAGAAGTCCTAGACCTTGTTTTTCTCTCGTGCCTACAGTGTAGTGCTCCAAAGAGGCCAACGGAAGAGGGTGGAGAGGCTTAGCATCTACTGCCATGAGTCCTCACAAAATTTGGCTTGCGATCCTAACCAAATTTCCCAAGAGTTGTGGGTTTGGATGAGATGCTTATGTTGGCTGGCTTCATTCAAAGTTAGAGAGTTTCCAGGCTTGTGGTTGAATCAGATCAAATATTATGGGGGCCATTTTTCGGCATACTTGGTTTCGAAAAGTTGATCCCAAGGTGTATGGGTGTTGGAGACCCAATTCCACCAAATGCCAGCTGCTATAGTGTTATTGTTGAGTTTATGGTCCCTTTGCCCTAGTCCTCCTTGAATTTTTGGAGTGCAGACTTCCTTCCAGTTTACAAGCCCCCATTTTTACTTGTCCTTGTTGCTCCCCCAGAGAAAGGTTATATGGATATTGTGGATGGAATTGAGAACCCATTTGGGGGCAGCGAGGACAGAGAATAGATAAAGAGGAAAATACTGTAGAACTAATTTTATAAGAACAAGGCGGCCATAAATATAGAGAGAACGGTAGGTCCATGAGGTAAGTCTGGCTTCAAGTTTATCCAGGAGGTGTGATTGATGGAAAATTCCGTGAGAGGAGCACCCAAATATTTGGAGGGAAGGGAGGCAACGATGAAACCTAGAATCCTAGCAATTTTTCATTGATAGATGGAGGGAGTATTGAGGAAGAATATTTGGGATTTTCAGAGATGATGGTGGTTCCGGAGGCTTCGGAGAAGCAATCAAAAAGGGATCTGAGATTTCTGGCTACGTGTACAGAGGGATAACCCATGAGCATGTTATCGTCCACAAACTATTAGTGGGATAAAGGGAGGTTCTTGTGAAGCGGGAGGTCTATGAGAGTGTGAGTGGATACCGCATGATTGATTAATCGACCAAGGCCTTCATTGATTAACACAAAAAGAAAAGGAGAGAGAGTATCTCCTTGCCAGCTACCTCTTGAAGGGGAGAAGGTGGCAGAGGGAAGCCCATTGATAGGGATAGAGAAGAAAGGGGAGGAAACCATATTCATGATCCATCTGACCCAGGTATGACAGAAACAAAAGGCAAGGAGGACGTGATGGATATAGGTCCAGCTTTGATTATCAAAAGCCTTGGATAGGTCTATCTTGAGGATAATTCCAGGATTTTTTAGAATATTTAAGGAGCGAATGAATTCATGAGTGAGGATAATACCATCCAGGATCTGCCTTCCTTCCACATATCCCATTTGCTCCATTGAAATCAGCAAGGGGAGGAGAGGCTTGAGCCTGTTTTCAATAACTTTGGAAATTACTTTGAAGATCAGATTGCATAGGGATATGGGTCGGTACTTACTTGGGGTGGAAACATGCTCCTCCTTAGGAACTAAGGTGAGAAAGGTTTCATTAAGAGTTGGTAGAACCCAATGAGTGATGTGAAATTATTCAACCATCTCCTAGATTTCCTACTTTATGACATCCTCGAAGAAGTGGAAGAAATTGGTAGTGAAGCCATCTGGCCTAGGGGCTTTACCCTCTTTGAGCTGAAGCCTCACTTGTTCGACTTTCTACATGGTAGTGGGTTTCAACAACATCTGGTTGTGCTCTTTAGTGACTATCTTTGGAATATGTTGAGTTATGTTCTCAATGGTTGCATGGCGGTGATAATTGGGCTCTTTGAGAATGTCCTTTAAGTAATACAGTAATTATTCTTCTATTTCCTCATGAGTTTCCACACATTCGCCATTTTGGGCCTTGAGGACAAATATTCTGTTGTGAATTCTGTGTTGGATGTTGGAGTAGTGGAATAAATTTTAGTTCCTCTCTCCTTCCTTAAGCCATTGGATCCTGGATTTTTGATTCAATAGAGTTCCTCCTGATCTCTTATGTCTTACAGTTGGGAAGCTAGAGGGGCCTCCTCGGAATCTAAGTCTACAGTTCTTCCTTCTAGAATTATTTTTTGTTGGATCTCAATCATTTTTTGCTCAATCTCTTTTCGATTTTTGAAGATATTGCTGAAAGAGGTATGATTCCATAATTTTTAACTTGAATTTGAGCATTTTGAGCTTTTGCTGGAACTGATACATTTCTAACCCAGCAAGAGGTTCCAGGTTGGACCACCAGTAGGAGATGAGGTCTTTGAAGCCCGGATGAGTGAGTCAAAATTGTTCAAAGTGGAAAGGATTATGGATGGCCAGGCTTGGCCTAGCCAATTATAGTTGAATAAGCCAATGATATGATCCTGAAGCATGTAAGATGGTGGTGACATGATCCTCTCCCATATGAATGGAGTTGTTAGAGATTAGAAATCGCTCAAGGCATGAGTTTATTTGGTGCAGACCCCCTTGCCTGTTGTTCCAGGTAAATACCCCATTGGAGGTTTGCAAGTCAATCAGATGATTACCTTGGATGAAATCGTTGAATCTAGTGTTATCAATCTCAAGATGGGGTTGTCCTCCATTTTTTTCCGATAGGATTGTTATGATTTTGAAGTCTCCCTCCATCACCCAAAGAGGATGCGTGTGATGAAGGTTGAGATGCTCAATGGTATCTAGTAGATCAATTTTTTTTGTCGCCACCAGGGAAAAATAGACATTTGTAATATGTCCACGAATGTTGGTCCCGAAGAGGTGGAAGGTGGCTTGTATGAAGTCACGGGAGGCGTGGAATCTCTCGAGTGCTACAATATTCTAGTTCCAGATGATCGCTATACTGCCTAAGGCTCCACAAGCATCAACAACTATAGATGGTCATCCTTTCCAAACTTAAGGAAGAATCGTTTCTAGGGTGGTGTTGGAGAATTTGATTTCTTGCATGAAGAAAATTGAGGGGTTTTATTAGGCTATTCTTTTTGCGATGAGATGGTGCTTGGAGGGATTGTTTATCCCTCTAATATTCCATGAGATAAGCTTCATTGAGAATTTTGGTGGATGACAGAATAGAACCGGGTTAACTTCAGATATCTTCTGGATTCTACAAGTTTCCCTCCTAGAATGACCAGGCATTGCATATTTTTTCGCTAGCCTCTTTTCTTGGATTATTTCAGTATTGTTTTGGTGTCAAGAAGAGTGCCTCCTTGGATGCCTAATGAGGATAGTTTTTGTTCTCTAGAGAGGACTTCCTCCAACCGTTTAATTTGCTGATTTGGAATCGAGAGATAGTCCTTTCGTTTGCATGCTTCTTCGAGGCTTAAGATGTGAATGTCACCCTAATCAATGTTTTCCAACTCTTCCTCCATATCCAAAGGTGTCTCAAGATTTATGCCTTTGCCTTTACGAGGAATGACCATAGAGGGATCTATGGGTTGTATTTTCTTAGAGATCTTTGAGAGGGTTGGTGGTTTAGAGAAACTGGAGGGGTTGATTTATTAGTAAGGGGGGTATACGAGGAGCTAGGTATAGTATGAGTATCAATGTTTAGATTGGATATAACATCAAAGCTATTACTGGTGGAGGGGAATTTGGATGCGTGGTTGGAAGGGTGTTTTATGGCTTGTCTTCTTTGCCCTGTGACTTTGGTGAATCCCTCTACATCTTTGGTAACAATCTTTGTTCATGTTTGAAATTTGATTAAGGGGGCAGTCCTTGAAGAGATGCCCATACCTATGGAATTTTCGACATATAAAATGCACATGTTCGTAATCTATAGTTTGAACCCATTCGAAATCATCATGGAGTAGACTTACCGTATCCGAAAGGGTTTTGGTGATGTGCATGTAGATGCATATCTTGGCGTAGGCTGTGTACTTGTTTATTCTTGTTTCATCCGCCACTTTTATGAATTCCCCCAGAGTGTTGTCGATCTCCTTCAATGTTAAGTCATCCCAATAATCTTGTGGCGGAGAGTAGAGCCTAACCGAGACAGGTGCCCAGTTGAAGTCTTCTTTGTCAAGGTTGAAGTGTTTTGAGATAAAGTCCTGCAGAGTTGAGGAAGTAGGGACCTCCATCCATGATCTGGTTCTTGTCTTCGATACAGGTGAAAAAGACATTGAAGAAACCCTTTGATCCCAGCTGAAGATCGATGTGGCCATTGGGTTTCCACTTTGAGGTGATCCATCCTAGAAGGGATTTTTCCATGGCCCAGAAGCCCATGAAGTTTCTGATCAGGGGTGATCCTTCATGAATTGGATTTTCCCATTGATTCGATTCGTCGTAAGAAATATTTTTGGTCTTTTGGTAACTTTGGGAATACATGTGCATGAGGTTACTGTGGCTGGGTCAGCTGTTCCAGCGGTTGAGTTGTTTATTGGGGGAGATGTCCTTGTAGGGCCAAAGTGTGGAGCAGAAGATTTCTAACGGGCGGTGTTAGACTCTCTCGTCGCACTATTAATGGGAAGGCTAAGAGGGGGGAGGGGGGGGGGGGCGCTTGATCCCCCTGGTGGAGTCCTCCGTGGAGGAGAACGCTCGGCCGTGCCGATGGAGTGGAACCAGTCCTACATGAAAGAGAACCAGGGATGGTGCAGGAGGTTGGCTGCAGGTCCGAAGGCAGCTTCAAACCCTAGGTCATGGCTCCACTACTCTCCCTGCGACCAAATATCAACCAGAAGCCCACTATTGTTATTTTTGTGCCCTTACATTATTATTGTTATGTACTCTCTCTTTTAAAAGAAAATAATGCTTGTGTTATATATTGTAGTATTAGAGACAATTTTTTAAGACAATAATTTGAGACACCTGCTTAAAGGCAATATTTAAGACAATACATAAGTTTTTATTTGTCTCAAGTCAAGACAATTTATCCAAAAATTATCTCAATTATTTTCTTATAACCCCCCTTTATGTTGTAGTGTCAACTCGAGAGAAATTGTTGTCTCTTCTAGCCTCTTCCATAGCTTTATTCTAGAATCAATGTCAAAATACTTTCTAAAGTTAAAAAAAACAATAAAAGATATTAACTTTATTATCATTGCATTCTTCTACAATTATCCTAAGATAACAAGATGGTCTACATTTGAATGATATCTTCTAAGCACAACTTGGCCTTTATACGGTATACATTTGAATGATATTTTCTAACCCAACTTGGCCTTTAGTTCTTTACCATAGCTTTTCAGCCAAAGAGCTCGTCCATCTTGGCTAAAATGTGGCTAATCATAATGGTCCTATAATTAGATGGAATGTGTTTATCCCTAATCTTCAATATAGGCACGATGAGGCTATGTGCCCAAGGCTTAAGGAAGTATTGCTTCATAGATTCTCCCATTTTAAAACTTTCATTTTGTTAGCCTTCATTCCTTAAAATTTCCCATTAGTGAGCTTCTTAACCCCAAACTCAACCTCTTTAAATAAAATATATCATCTTTTAGAAGGGTATTGAAAATGGTGTCCATGGCATTAGTGGATTCATAAACGTTTTTAAAGTAAATATTCCAGTTCTTCAAAAAAATCAAATATTTTTTTTTAGTATTATGAATCTAAATTTTCCTCCAAAACTTTCTAAAATATTTATATGAAAACACTTAAGATTATCCTTATCATATACAAAAATATTATAAATTAATATTAATAGTCATACTAATCAATAAAAAAAACCTTAAAAAGGAATGGTGGCCTTTGTTTCTTCACTGGGAACCACTCCACCAGCCTCAACAATAACCTCAGATTTGTCATTTATCATTACATCGATTCCATCAAGCGGGCACTCCAGTTTTCACGCAACCTATTTCTATCTCAGCAAAATCAAACAGTGACAGCGGTGTAAGTTTTAGTGCGGGTGCTTTCCCTGTAGCTGAGAGACATGAAAAAATGATTAGTGACAGCGGGGTGAGTTTCAGTGTAGCTGCTGAGAGCCAATATTTTTTTTAAATTATAGTATTTTGTTTTATTTTATCAATTATATCTTAAAAAAAACATTATTAATTTTACCTATATCAAAAAACAATATTAATTTTACCTATCAGTACCAATAGTGATATCTGGGTAGGAAATCAAATTGGAAATGAGTGTTCATAAAAAGTGAGTTAAAGAATAGAAATTTGTATGTTAATTTTTCCAAACACAAAGTTCATAAATTTGAAAAAGATTAATGATTTATATAGTTTTTTTTTAAAATCATCTTATTATTATTAAAAAGCTAAAATGCAAACCTTATTTTATATAATAAAATAAATATATAAAATAATTAGTAAAATTCAATATAAATAATATAAATTTTTAATATTCTTTTTAATTTATAATTTTTTTTAGATTTATATAACTCATACGTATAAAAATATATTTATATATTTTTGGTTTTTTATATTTCAAATTCTATTAATTTATAATATTTATTTGTGATTATGTTATTAAACATTCTTAACTTAACTTAAATACATATATTGTTATTAGCAAATATAATAACTTTGAATTAAGTGTATTTTTGAAAATATATTATCACAATATTTTATTTTAGATTTCTCTTTCTCTATAACTATGGGCATTCTTCTAAGTGAACTAAATGCTTTGAAATATAAATATTTTCTAAAAATATTGACTTCAGCAAAAGACAAAAAAACAGACGAAGGGATTCTTTGCGAGTCGCAGTGGGGCTGCGCACATTCGATAAAAATCGCACGCCGGCGGATCAAAAGTACGTGCAGAGGTAATTGCAACAGCCTTTATGACGTCGAAAATCTGTTTTCCAGCTCCCATGCATTAGCATTTTCAGTAAACAGTCCACTTCACTTCTTTGTTTACCTGTAATCAGTGCACGATAACATCGGTCGCTGTAGCTGAAAATAGTAACGTAATCTGATTGATTTCCAATTCAGAAAGCAGAGATGAAGAGCATTTGGATTCAACGGTACAGAATCCATGGATTTGGCGACGAAGATATTAAAAAATGAAGAATCCCAACGATGACCGTAGAAGGCAACGTTTTCGTGGAATCAGTGCTCATGTTAATTTAAGTGCGAACAGGCAACAGGATCGATAGGACAGAAAGTCTGCGTATCAGATTCATCAACTGATTTAAATTAATCCAAACAAATAACGACATGACTCATATCTCGATGCTGTCAATAATGTTCTACAGCTGTTATTGCATGTATGTACTGAAAACAGCATAATAATAGATTTTTATTTTTACATAATTTGCTTTGATAAATCGATTTTATAATATATAAATTAATATATTCTAATAATTTTAATTTGCTTTGATTATTTTGATAGGAGTGAGGATGAAAAATTGTATGGAAAGTCGTTTGGATGTAATTAGGGTTATAACAATTAATCCTAAAAGTGTTAGTAATTTGACATTTGTTTAACTTCGACGTGGTTCCTTTAAAATATCTTATGATTCTAGTAAGAAGGAGAGGGCCAAATATTTGTTGAAGTAGTATGAATGATAAATGGTTTACTACCATTTATGCCGAGACTCCGTTGGGATAATCATTATGTTGATTGCATCCTTTATGGATATTTTAATAAATAAAGACACGAAAGAAAAAGAGTTTTGTAAGAAATTTAGGTAAAAGAGAGGTGGCGGAGTTGAGAACGGGATGTATGATAGATTATAGGTATAAGCTCCCTTTTATTATCTTATCTTGTTCATAGATAAGTTTTATTAATAATATTAGTAACTTTTGAGATAATCGAATCTATAATTTTATTTGGTGGAGGAAATAAGTTTTAATAATAAAATGAGTAAATTTTCCACGTGATGGAATTCCATCATTTCAGAGTTGTAGTCAGATTTTGTTGAGAACTACGTGGCATTGTCTTTATTCAAATTTGTTTAGATATGTTGGGTTCCGGAGTAACATTACGAATGACGTGGCTACGTTTAGACGTAATTTATGGGAAATCGAAATTTGTTATTAATAAAATCTTAGAATTGAATTCGAGCGGGGACAGTGGGAAAAAAATCAAAATTTTAAAATTATATATATTGCCAAGCGATTATATAATCGATCCGTGGTGAATGGAGGGTGGTTGACATTGTTATTTTAATTTAAATGGATTGAATTTCGAATTTCTAGAGAATATGGCGGTATATGTTTCGTCTGAATGCGGAGCGTAGAGAAGGACGAACAGAAATATTTAAAAGTTCAGCAACAAGATAAACAAGTGGCAAAACAGATCACTTTCGATGGAAGGTAGATACATATTGATAATGGCTGTTCTGTCACAATATGTTGTCTACTGGTCGCACCTTTATTTCCTCCCAGCATACACAGTAAACAAAATCAATTCTATGATTGCAAACTTTCTATGGGGTTCATCTCGTGACCACACCAACATACATCTTTGCAAATTGAGCGAAATATCAGTTCCGAAAAGAAATGGAGGCTTGGGATTACTAAACATTAGATCTTTCGCCAATGCTTTATTGATAAAATCCCTTTGGTGCGCTCTTAATTGTGATGGAAAATGGTCGAGCATCATCAGAGTTAAATACATACAAAGTGACCCATTAAAGCTTCTTTATTCGGGTGGATCTATCAAGGCGCGTCAGGCATCTGCAATTTGGATCAGTTTTTGCAAGATCATGCCCTTGCTGAGTCAAACACTTGCGTGGAAATTTGGGAATGGGCGTAATATTTTCATTGGGATTGACAGGATATTTTTATCCTCTAAACAATATTAGATAGATGAACACTTATTACACAGATTACAACAGACGGGCATATTTACTTTATCGGACCTTATCCTGTGCTGGTCCCTTGATGCTCCCATTTGGAAATTCGCTGACAGACTTGGCATATATGGAATTGATCTACTGGCATGGAACGAATATAAAAAATTTCTACAAGGACTAGGACTATCGTATAACAGAAATGGTGACCAACTGACTTGGAACGGAAGAACATCTGGATCGGGCTTAATTGTGACGGATATTTATGAAAGTCTCATTCAGCCAAATCCTTCTGCTACACCGTCTCCCTTCTATTTTGCCTGGCATCTAAATATTCCAAACAAGATTGTATTATTTACCTGACTATTATGGAAAAATAAAATATTGACTGGCAGGAAGAAACCTCATCACATCTCTTTTTTACTTTCCCTTTCAGCCTTTCGATTTGGATGCATTTCTCAGGTGTTATTCACGATCCAACTTGGCAGCCTTCTGATTGTATACAATCTATCACATCATGGGCTGGAGTCGCATATCCATTAAACACTACACCTTTCTATGTTATATGGGAAATTTGGATTGCCAAAAATCGATGTATTTTTGAAGACTCCCCTCCTCACTCTACCTTGATCATTAAGGATATCTCGACTTGGATCAATATAAATTCATGCATCGTCTCTGATATAAAATATCTTTCTGGATGAATTAGACCTCATCAGATCATTCTCCCGACATTATTTTTCGATGGTGCATGCATCAATGGAATATGCGGCTGCGGGGCTTGGATTCGTCTTCACAACAACGACCACTATCAAATCCATTGGAACGGGGGCTCTGGCTCAAAAAACAAGGCTGAAATTATGGCACTCTGGGGAGGCCTATACATTGCAGATAATCTAAAACTCTAAGACATCTATATATACAGAGACTCGAAGATTACTATAGATGGGATCAATGATTGTTGTAATCTACAAATCCATCGTTGTTTTGGTTGGATTCAAAGAATTAGAAATATTCTATAGAAATTTCAGTCATATAGTATCGAACACATCTATAGATATTTGAATACTAGAGCTGATAAGCTATCGAAGAAAGGACTGGACAATCCTTCTTGAGAGTTTCATATTCATCTCTACAGGGGTTCCCTTTGCCTCAACACTCAGATACTCCCTATTCCTTAATAGTCGACAGATGATGACTTGTTTTCTAATTTGTTTCTTCGATGTTGGGTGAAAGCGAGCCTTCTTCTGAAAGCGAGGTTGTTGGAGGCTTCTTGGCATTGACTCTGTTCTTGGAATTGCTTCATCAGACAAGATTCAATTCCGAATCTCGTTTTTTTTTTTCATTTAGGCATCTCAGAGATCAGTCTCAGAGATCACTCAATATATGAGTTTCAAATGTTTCTTGTATTGCGAGGCATTGAATTCCAGTAAAACTGGAAGCCATTATGGGATTTTCCATTCATGGGCGGCTCTGGTAAATGATTAGAGAATGCTTAGAGGATTGGGTATACAATTGCTGGATTCTTCGGGACTAAAATTGGGTGTAATGTCTTATGATGTAATCACTTGTATTTGATTGAATATGAACTGTAATACTACATCATTTTTTTCTTACTGAAAAAAAGTGTGGATTAAAGTGGACAAATGTGGTCGCTGTGGACTAAAGTGGCCGCTGGCTAGACGTGGCAACTAACAAGACTAAAGATTAAAAAATTAAATTTGAAACACCAAAAATTTAAATTTGAAACTTTATATTAGAAATCAGAAAGTTAGATATTAAATTTAAATACAGATGTTGAAATATGGAAATGAAATATTATATTTTATATTAATATAAAATTAAATATTAAATAAGAAATATAAAAAATTATATATTAAAATATTACATATTAAATATGAAATGAAATATTATATTTAAATTTAATGTTAATATAAAATTAAATAGATAATATAAAATTAAAATTAAATAAATTATTATATATCCAATATTTCAAATTTCAAATTAACTATTAAAAAATAAAAATAAGTAAGCAATATTCAATATTAAATAACGAATATTAATATCAAATATTAAATATTAAAATTAATAAATAAGCAATATTTAATATTAAATAATGATTATTAATATCAAATATTAGATTTTAAATGTCAAATTTGAAATAACAAAATTCAAATATATAACTCAAATTATAAATATTAAAAAAAACTTCAAACAATTGAATTATATATATATATATATATATATAAACTATTTTAAATATAGATAATTTTTTTTGGATTAATCACATGATTAGGATTTGGTCAATGTTTCGAACCAACTAATGTGGTCTATCCTCAGGACAAGGTGAAAATTCAACCGACCCTATCAAATAAATAGTGTGGATGCATTGCCCGGTATTAGCCATAGAAAAGTAGCCGTTGAAAACTATCCGTTGACGTCGTTAAGTGAGTCTCTGACCATGACACTTCTAAGTTAGTTAGCCTCTGCGTCACTTCGTGTCACACCCCCAATTTATGGGTTTGAATTTCAAAGATAGACATTTGAACTTTAATCCTAGGGGGAGTGGACCCCAAAGGAAATGAATAGAATGAATTGTGCAGATTGACCAAAATGAGATTTATGAGATCACTTGCTAAATTCATGAGGATGGATGAGGAAAATATTTCTCCACAATCTTTCAAAAATCCTTGAAAGAAATTAATTCTAAATTTAGATTTTTGAGGAAAAATCTAAATTCCCCAATGATGAGGAAAGTAGTTGGGAAGAGCTAAAAAAGCTAGAAAAGCTGGGAAAAGCATAAAACAGCTTTAAAGAATCCAAAAAATGGGAAGCCTAGGCAAACAGGAAGAAAAACATCATGCTATTCTGGACGCAGAATTAGAAACATGCTTTGGGGAAAAATAGCTTAAATAAGCTGCTCCTACACAGATTAGAGGTTAGTCTGTTCTAGGAGGTGATCTCAGCTCGGGGGTGAGTTCTAGGAGACAGAAGGACTCTAAGGTTGGGAGGTTGGTCAATTGCATGAGTGGTATGTCTCTAATTTTATTGATGTGTTTACTTCATATAGTATGAATTGGCTACATATAAAAGTTGACTGTATATTAGAATATAAATTCTACATTTAAACAGAATTAATCATAAGGAATTCACCTTTGAAATTTTCCATAGTTGTAGAAACTAAATCTGTGGAGTAGAACCCAACAGAATCTCTAAACCAGTGGTGGTTTAAATCTGAGGATACTTAGTTCTCCACAGGAAGATTTGTGAATTAGTTTTTAATTTTCTTCTGTTTCATAGAATGATTCTAATATGTACATACATAAGAGAGAGAAATCTGAGTTTTCCTGTATTATACTAGAAAATAGCAGGAGATGAATCAAAATTTACACTATGCATTAAAGAATGAAAGGAAATATTGTATAGACTGACGGTCAGCACATCATTCATACATAACCAGAAACTCAATGGTCAATTAATTTTGCATGCAAGCAGCAAACACTATAGCAGAGGAAAGCAACTATTGACTTTCAAGAGACTGCTCATTGATAAATTTTCTTATGGAATCATTCTAATATTAGAGAACAGAATTAAAATAGAAAAGGAAGTTAAGTAATTAACTAACATGCATATTCACCACAGCATGGCATATTGAGATATATGTATCCTAGTCTATTATATGCACCCAAGTCAAGGGAGTAAAAGGGTAGATTATAAGTACAAATGTCTTCTAAACATAAAAATAGAGATACATATCCGTACAACACCTGTAAGTAATTTTGGCACATTAGTAAACCACGGTGCAGAATAGAGCTAGTAACATTCTATACAAAATCTAACATAGAAGAAGAGACTGGGAAACCGTTACTATCAAAACTGCAAACTATGGTGGTGTGAGAATTTCATACACCGGCATGATACAGGAAAGCCTTCCTAATATAAGAATGATATAGACACGAGAATAAATATTAAATTTTAGAAGACTTGTTAGTCCAGTATATTATACGAAAAAAATAAATGAAATCTAAAGAGATGACAACTGAAGTTCTGCAAATTCATTTCCATTATGAAACTCTAAAGATCTGGAGTAGGACACAAGAAAAAAAAAATTAACGAAGTCTTCAATATTATAAATATTGCACTGACAGGATAAAATAAATCTGGAGCACAGAATCTACACCAAATATTTAATTTCTGGTTATGAT
This sequence comes from Pinus albicaulis, assembly GCA_034641835.2. Taxonomy (NCBI): domain Eukaryota; kingdom Viridiplantae; phylum Streptophyta; class Pinopsida; order Pinales; family Pinaceae; genus Pinus; species Pinus albicaulis. The sequence goes on along the minus strand of CM076574.1, from coordinate 22,548,651 downwards.
AGAGTACTCATTGAGTACATCGAAACACGCGCATATTTTACTGAAAGTCCCAATATACTAGTATATTTGGCGGTTCTGTTAAGATAAAAGTATTGTCAGTTTCAAGTACCAGATATGCAAGACTTGAAATAAAGAACAGAAATACTAATACATTGTAGGACCAAACTGTACATTAATTTAAAAAATATGGAAAAAAAATAATAGTAGTATACAGGGAATTATATCACCCTCGTAGGGGTCAGGTTTCCCTCAACACAGAGTGTCAAGGTTCGGTACAAATTATAAATAGAAATTATAAACACAAGGGTTTGAATCCCTTTGGAGTTACGAAGATTATCCATGAACTAGTAACATTGCAATATTAAAATCAGCCGTATGAACCACTAGTTCACAAAGTAACCAAAGTCTCGTGGTACCCACCCAGGGTAAATAGGCAGGGATTTTAAATATCCTGAATAATGTAATGAGCTTGCTAGTTATGTGTAGTCACAAGAGAAGCCAAAGAAATATCTGTTAGAAAATAAAATCATTTTGTTATACTCAATGGTGGATGACCGAAACAAGAGAGTTAAAATGAAACCTACTACTTTAAAACAACAAAGGACATCGTTTGTAGGGAAAGCTCTCGATTTGAATAATAAAAACATTCAAATAATTACCTACGCAAAGCACCGTTCGAGAGTATCATTCTGATCTCAGAGAATGCCTGAAAGATGAAAGAACGAAATAGATCAACATATTTTACTAAAGAACTGAGACGCAAACACTGAAAGAAAGAGTAGAGCACATGCCGAGGAAAAACCCATACCTATGGAAGATTTTCCATTCACGGAAAAAGGTTTTCACTGGTAGCGCTCTTGGTCGTCGCAGACATCCTTGTGGTGACATGCAAATCGAATCAATGTTGAACGATAGGAAAAGTTCAAAAAAATTGATAGCCAGGGACGAAACGCATTTTCAAAAACAAAACGAACTCGCTCTGAGGAAGAATGGTTAGGGTGAAGCTCTAAATGTGGTAACACGAAATCAAAAATAAATTGAAACGACTAACCATTAAATACAGCGAGAACAAGAAAATTTCAATCCTGAAGGAAGAGTAGGATTTACCTCTGCGCGTTGACCAGAAACCAATACCAAGCAGGTGTGAAGCACTGTGAACGCTCAGAGGTCGAGCAGAGACATCATTCTGTCGGAAAGCAGGAAGAAATATGGAATAGAGAGTCGAATCAGAAAGCGAAACAAAGTTACGATCTAATCCTTATAGCAATCATCAATGAAAAACCCTAACAACGCATAGCCATACAACTGGCAAAGATCTGTCGGTTTTCACATGGATCGAAAACTGATTGACGGTGGTGGTTGGATAGGATGTCAATTAAAGGGCCAACATACCAGTGCCTTAAATATATTAATGATGCATGCAGGTCCGTAACCAGAAAACTATAGACTATAGTAACCACAGATTTAGAGGATACGCGGATATCAATTCCCAACGTACGATGAGCATAGGGTTGTAAAGTCGACGCAGATACGACACCCTCAACCCAAGATACA